>JAFELL010000546.1:1977500-2400372 GCA_019059645.1 Caranx melampygus
CAACTCTGGTTCAGCAGACGATGAAGTCGTCCTGTTGCTCGACACATCTGAGTCCATGAGGGGAGAGTCTCTCCACATGGCCCAGAGAGTCGCCCTCCAGGTCCTCAGAGCCCTCGGCCACAGCCTCAGAGTCAATGTCATTTCATTTGGCACAGGTCAGTGTTGTCCTTTTTAATGTTTGATGCATGTTGTGATAAAACTTAAAAGAGACAAAAGACAAGATTCGACTCCAACTCTCTCTATTGAAGCGGAAGCTAAAATTGGAGGTGACAGTGAATGGCATTGATTTGACTACATTAAATTAAAAAGATGAACAGATGTGAGAAATTCAATTACTGAACAAAAACCTCAGCGTTTTACAGAGCGACTGCCTGACAACATCTGTGAATGAAGGAACCAAACCTGCTCTTCTTAAGCAGGAGCAACAAAAACTGTTCACTGTGTGAAGTCAAGATGTTTTCCATCACTTTCCTCTGTGTTTTGCCGCTCAGATCACACAGAGGCTTTTCTGACAGCGCAGCCGCTCACCGAGGCTCGTCAGGCTGCAGAGAAATTCATCAAGGTGAGTTAATGAGCGGTAGATTGTTTCATCCTGTCGTTGGTCCTGAAGCATGCTGCTCTGAGGAACACTGAGCGCTGACCTGAGGGGATTATGTTTTCATTTTGTCTCTACGTCCATCACATTCATTTAAACCCGATGGCTGGAACTCCTGGGATTCATAGGTGAACTTGTAAGACTGTGGTACTCAGAGGTCAAAGGTCAAGGCCACTGTTACCTCAGAAAACACTTTTTATTTTCTGGTTCATATTGTTTGACTCTGGATAACCAGAATGTGATTTGTATGATTAATCTTGCTCTGATAACAAGCTTTAAATTGTAGTTAAAATACAGCAACAGCAACTTAATTACAAATACACAACTACTGTTAATGTAATGTAATGTGTGTGAGATCCCGTCAGTTTCTCAGATGCTCCTCTGCCTCCTCTCAGCACCCCTCTCCAATAGGAGGCAGCACTGAGCTGTGGCGGCCCCTGCGGGCCCTCAGCCTCCTGCCTCCCTCTCGCGGCACCAGGAACCTGCTGCTACTGTCGGACGGCCACATCCAGAACGCCGAGCTCACCCTGCAGCTGCTCAGAGACAACGCTCAGCACAGCCGCCTCTTCACCTGTGGCCTCAGGTCAGGGTGGTGTTAGGGATCATGGAGGGAGGTTTATATAATATAAAGATACAGGCTTTAGAAAGTTGTGTCTTTATGTCTGTGTTTCTATCTCTCAGCCCCACAGCCAATCGGCACATGCTCAGAGCTCTGGCCCAGGCAGGAGGTGGAGCCTATGAGTTCTTTGACACAAAAACCAAACACAACTGGGCAGAGAAGGTGAGATGAGATGACAGATGATCGTACAGTGTACTCTGATTTTATGTTTTTGCTTTTGATTACTGTGTGAAGCAGCAGGAATGAAACCATGTTCTCAGTTTTGTAATTATACACTCAAAACTTGACAAATCTCCCCAGAGGCTCCTCTCCAATGCAGATGAATTTATAATGCAACAAGTCAAAAAATGTGACCATGATCCTCACACGTAATGAAATAACCACTGTTGATTGATCTGTTACGGCCACAGGTGGCACGTCAGGTGAAGCGTATTGCATCTCCGGGCTGCAGTTCAGTGTCGGTGAAGTGGCAGCAGTTCAACCCAACAGCGCCCACTCCGGTTCAGGCACCCAAGCAGCTCCATGCTCTGTTCAACAACTGTCACACTCTGGTTTACGGCTTCGTGCCGCACTGCACCCAGGTACCCACTGTACACGGGGCTGTCTCCCAGATATTAGAAACAAGTTACAGACGTCCGTGTGACGTCAGTGTGATGTATGATTTGTAGCAAAGTCATCATATTTCCTTCATATGTGATGATTGTTTCACACAGGCCACCCTCCTCGGAAACCTGAGCGGGCAGGAGCTCAAAACCATGGTGTCGACCAGTGAGCTGCAGAAGACCAGAGGCACAGTGAGTCCACACAACGGTCGCTCTCCACACTACGATGACTGGTCCGTCAGACCCACCCGTCCACACAGCAGCTACACTGGTTATATCACAATTGTAGCATTTTTTGGAAAAATGTGTTTCACATAAAACAAAACACAAAAATATCCACAACTCTGAACATGAAATAATAAAAGACAATAAAATGAAATGAAAGTGTTTTGAAGCAACAGCAGTGTCTGGAAAAGTCATTAAATAATTAAGTTACTGATTACTTTTTTTTAAAAGTAATCACATTACTGTTCTGATTACTGTATTTCAAAAGTAATTATTCACATTACTAGTGAGGTAACAGGCTGACGCTGTGTAGAACCAGGACCGGAGCTCAAAGGTGGGTGAGAGGGGCAGAGAGACCGGCAAAGGAAACACAGTTACCTGGGCTTGTAACTGGAACCTAATTACTATTTTAGAAATTATAATGTGTTACATTACTTTTTACTTGAAAAAGTAATCAGATTACAGTAATGTCTTACTAAATGACATGTTATGCCCAACACTGTACAACACTTTCTTTCCATCAATCCATAAAAAAAAAAGATTTGCTGTAAAGAGGTGAAACTTTGTCTCATCACGTTTTCTCACGACCATAAAGATGATGATTGTTATGTGTGTTTTCAGTTTCTTCACAAGCTCACAGCTCGGGCCCTCATCAGGGATTATGAGGACGGGAACCTGGATACGAATGAGGCTGAACACGAGGTGTGTGTGTGTGTGTGTGTGTGTGTGTCACCTCAGTTTAACTGTCCGGTCTGAGCTCCACCTGCTGACGTGGATTTTTGTTTGTGCAGGGGAAGAAGGCGGAGCTGAAGTCCTTCATCATCGACCTGAGCAAAGAGTTCTCCATCTTGTCTCAGTTCACCAGCTTCGTCGCCATCGAGGAAAGGGTTTGTGAAGTCGTCTGCCTTTTTTCACATTTGACTGTGTTACTTGTTCTCACCTCTGGCAGCTGTTCGTCACAACCACCCCTTTCACTTCCAAGTTTCATCACATCACATTATGCAGCTTCTAAACAAACCACACTCTTCCACCTTGTTTCAGGACTTGGAACAACCAGAGGACGGTTTCACAGACATCCCCAAACTGATCGCCGAGGAAGACGTCGACTTCCTCCCCTACGTCGGCTGGACGTCGGAGGAAGAAACGTTAGATAAATATGACGGCATACACTATGACAGTACTTCGGATCTTCTTCAGATGGTACAGACACAGTGTGTAGCATAAATTTACAGAGAAACAGCAAAGTCACTTGTTGCGATTTTCTAACTGCATTTTTCTCTGTTGTAGTCGTACGATCTGTGTTATCGATCATCGTCTTCAGACTCCTTAGTAAGTCCCTTCATGGACTAACTACGAACTGCTCTGACTTGCCGCTTAACTTCTGAGCCTCCCTGGGCTTGTTATCCCCAGACAAGACACAGATAATATTAACTAAATACATGAAAATGGCTTTTGATTCCAAAGCAGGACTTTTAGGACTTAACAGTGACGTCAGGTTACACTTTGTGTGTGCGAACAGTAATGAAGTTTTAGTAGTTTTAGTTTTGTAATTCAGTTTTTTCCAGGCTCTGACTTCTTTGTTTTCTCATCTCTCTCTCTCTCTCTCTCTCTCTCTCTCCAGCCTGATCATGTCGGGTCTATTCCATTATGCAGTGAAGGAGTTCTTGAAAATGACTCATATATCATGGCAGAGTGTGACAAGGATTTTTCTCCTGTCCCTGATCGCTCACCTAAAATGAAACATTATTCTGCTCGCCAAAGAGCTGCTGCTCTTTCTCTTCATCCTGCTCCTCAACTTGTCGGCTTGACATTCTCCCAACCTCCACCTCCACCCGGCGAAGGCATGACATTTCAGTTCTCCCAACCCACTTGTCTTGCCTTGGGAGCTGCACCTAACTCTTACCATCCTGACATGCCATCTGTACCTCCTCCGCTCAAGGCCAGCGGTTTCCAACAAGATTTCAGGAGCGCATCATTCTTGCGCAAACCTGCTCCACCACCTCCACCCATGGGGTTTGGTTTGTCTGTCTCAAGCAGGCTGGGGGCTGAAAGTACCCCCTTCAGCTATGGATGTGATGTGAAGGCCTACCGTTCTGCTGAAGCCATGACCAGCGCAGTTGAACGCACAGCAGTTCGTGAAAGAAGAGTGAACACAAAATCATCTTTTCCTCAAGTTTCCAGCCCTCATGTTGGTCAAGCTCCTGCAGCCCCTCCACTCATGGGCTTTTCTCCTGCAGCACCATCACAGATGGGGCTTTCTACTGCAGCCCCTCCACCCATGGACTTTTCTACTGGAGCCCGTCCACTCAAGCACTTTTCTGGTGCAGCACTTCCACCCATGGACTTTTCTACTGGAGCCCGTCCACTCACAGGCTTTTCTCCTGCAGCACTTCCACTCATGGACTTTTCTGCTACAGCACTTCTACCCATGGACTTTTCTACTGCAGCCCCTCCACTCATGGGCTTTTCTCCTGCAGCACCATCACAGATGGGGTTTTCTACTGCAGCCCCTCCACCCATGGACTTTTCTACTGGAGCCCGTCCACTCACGCGCTTTTCTCCTGCAGCACTTCCACCCAGGGGCTTTTCTACTGCAGCCCCTCCACCCATGGAGGATTTGACTTTGTCTGGCACTGCTGGTGGACTGTATGATGGTCCAGTGACATCATCTAATGCTGCACTCACTATGGATGCCTCATCCAGCATTGTATATGATGCTGAGAGAAGTGTCAGGACAGCAAAATCATGTGCGATGGTGAGGAGGGAGGACAAGGAAAAGAGTATCTCAGATTCAGTGGGATGGGCTGGGGCTGCTCTGATCGGATCACGATACGACGAAACACAAGCAAAAAAATTAAAATCAGCCTATATTTTGGATGATGCTGATTCTTCTGATGATGATGCTGATTCTTCTGATGATGATGATGATGATGATGATGAGGAAGAGTTCTGTAGTTTAGATGTTGCCCCCACTCAGTCCTGGAAAAGAAGAGCCATATATAAAGGTGCTGGACCGACAATCAGGCGCAGGTATCAATCTGCAGTTAAAGAATCTGAACCTCAGCATTCCCAGGAGACAGGAAAGATTCAGGCCATGTCGGGTCACTACAGTGATGCTATGTATGCAGTCCAGTCGGCAGGTCTTCTTCCTCCCTCCTCCTCCTCCTGCTCGTGCTCCTCTGGTTCTGTTGGGACGGCCTGGATGTTCCTTTGTGTAAGTCTTGAAACTGTTATTATTTAGTACTAATATATGAAGGAAGATGCAGCATTAGTGTGTGCTCACATTTCTGGATGATGTCAGACTGCTGTCAGTATTCACTGCGTGTGTCCGGCTGTGATCATGTCTCAGGATGAAGCCAGCAGCTCCGACCGTCAGCAGAGAAGCACTGAAGCTCAAATGGACAAAGATCTTCCAGATGCAGCATCCAGTGAGATACTACTACTACTTGACTCTTCATCTGTGGATCTGGCACAGAGTGACACATAGATGTCATGTGAATGTGTATTTTGGGTTATGCAGCAGGACTGGATTTGTACCGGCTTTAATCCATGTTGTTTCAGTGACGTTTTCTCACCACTTTACACGGGAAATGACAGCGTGTTGTTTGTCTGTGTTGCAGGAGGGCTACTGGGAGTTCACCACTGAACTGGGTGAAGCCATTAACGTCAACACCGACCGCTTCGTCAACAAGTATCTGAACGACAAGGGCATCAACTCTCTAGGTGAGAACCGATTCCCGAGAGCAGATCCCTGTCTCAGATCATTCAGACCAGCCACTTACAAGTAAATGAAAGTATTGGAGGTTCTCAGGTAAGTTTTCTAAACATGTGAACAGGTATTTAAATGTCGTCAGGTTGGTCTGACTCTTTCATTATAACACTGAGGAGTCAAATTCTGATGTGAACTGATAACATTTCTTATAGTTTCAGAAATTGTTCATGTTTTTGGTTTTCTTATGGAGAACTTCTGTGTAAAAAGTGTAGTGAACACCTCTCCCACCGATCACCTGTGTGTGTGTGTGTGTGTGTGTGTGTGTGTGTGTGTATGTATGTGTACTTAGGTGTGAAGGCCCGTGTACACATCCTGAGGCTGGTGGCAACTCTCCTGGTTCTGCAGCTGATGAGGGTGGAGGAGCTGGAGGAGGGGAAACTGCTCCGCACCCTCTTCCATCTGGAGGACTCGTCTCAGCCCAGGTCTAAAAACAAAAACCACACACAGAGACGCAACGATGCTGAAATGTTCACCTTGATTTTTAGTACACATATAATTATATATTATATAAACATATCTTTACATATCTTGCCAACATGTCACCTGGGCTCTAAGCAGCTGCGTCTTTTGGTTTTCGTCTCAGGCCTGAGCGGTGGGAGCAGGTGCAGAAGGCGGTGCAGTGGGTGCGTTGGGCTGACAGGGAGTACCCATGTGTCTACGCCCGGCTGGAGTTCGGTTTCAGCTGGGAGTCCTCCACCCGTCAGCTGCTGGGCTACGAAGGCGTCCCCCCCTTCTCTCCTCTCAGTGGTCTGAACCTGCAGGTGACTGCTGCGCCTGTGTTGGTCCACTGAGCTGCCCACAACAAGAGATGAGATTCTTTTAGACTCATTTATACATAGATATGTGTTTGTCTTCTCTGTGCCTTATCCAGAGCACTTTGAACTCCCGCTGTCAGTGTGTTTACAAGGAATAATGTATCTTATCTTATCTTATCTTATCTTTAATAATCAGATATATATCATACCAGCTGCCAAAAGTCTGTTTTCCACTCGTTGAGAAAGTTGTTCAAGAAAAAGTGCTTTAAAAATACAAGTTAAATATTTCATCACCTCAACTTTCATTATGCACCATCCCCCACAGACTCAAGAGGAGCCCCACCCAGTGGTAGACTGTAGCTGAGTGTTCATCATCTTTTTACAAAGAGTCACTAAAACTGACGCTAAAACAGCAGCTTGTGACACCTGGTTTCTGTGAGAAACCTTTGAATGTATCTGCAGGTCCAGCTTAATCTGAAAGTGCTGTACAAATGAGCTTTACTTATACACAGCTGTGTCTCTTCTTTGTTTACTGCATGTTGGAAGCAAAAACACACACATTCACAGTAACATAATATAATCGTCCTGATGCCTGCACAATGGATGATCTTGTGGGGAGCCAGAAAGGAATTAGCTGCACAGAAAAACAAAAGTGCAGCTTATTTGTTTGTTAATGATCAGCAGATGGCAGAGTGTGTGACAGTGTCTTTATAATTTACTGTGAGGATCAGTGCTCAGGACATGTGCAGTGTAAAATCATCTAAATGTAATCACAAGTAACGGACTTGCATCAGTCGATCGCTGCCTTCATCGATTGTCACATTTTATCCTCATTATAGTGATTGTTCCGACTGTGTGTGTGTGTGTGTGTGTGTGTGTGTGAGAGAGAGAGATCATGGACACAATTAAAATCTTTAAATGTTCCTAAAGTTCCCTCATATATCTCCTCTTTTGTTTACCATCATATGAAGCATCTGTTTCCTGCAGCTGTGTGGACGGTGCTGGATCGATGCACAGCTCAGTTATTGGATGTCTCGGTATTTAACATAATGGTTTAATTGGCACAATGTGGCTTCATGAGGTTCAACTCAGAGGAGCCTCTCCATCCTGTAACTGTAGAAATGATTCACTGTGACAAGAAAGGAAACCGAAGGACAAGAAAAGATGCAAAATTAAATCATTAAATCCATAAATAACAGAAAACTGACATTTCTGTTTGTTTACATTTATTTATTCACTCAGAAATCAAGAATTAAAAGCTGGAAGGTAGAAATAAATAATTAAGGGATTATTTGCCCTATATTTAAACGTATGCAGGGAGCTGGTACTTCCTTATTTCACTTTTGTATGAAGGTTATTTAAAGTGTCCGAAACAACCAGCCTCTCCGTGATGAAAACATGAAACAGAAATCTTTCAGTGCATCTGGGACCTCCGTACGTGTAAGTGAACAGAAGATGTTTCACAGCTGAAGCCTAAAGACTCCAAACCATCAACGACTCAGACGGGTAAGAACAAACAGACTGAACTGTGATTAAAAGTGTCTAATTGTTATTATTGTTATCGTTGTGATTATTCACTGCTCTCTCTCTTCAGGTCTGAGCTCTGAGAGGAGGTGTCACGGAGCTGCCGTCGTCTCTCTGCTGAGTGTTTTCCTGTTGGTTGCACTCATTGAGGCCTCAGTGTTTGCTGTGAGTTTTGCTTTAGAGGCTCTTCAAACATTCTGTTTGAGCACCATAGAATAAAAGTCCATGTAAAGTTGCCCAGATGATGCACTTGTTGTGTAAATGCATTTGATATAAATGTTATTTTTGCTCCAAGTTTTAGCCAAGCAGCAAAACTGTCAATAGATAAACATCTCTGGATTCAGTTACCAGTTTGTTCAGTATCAACATACGATCTAGGAAAAAGACAAGAACCACAGAGGTGAGGAGGTCTGACTTAAACTTCAGCACAAGACTGTGACAACTTCAAAGTCGGTCCATCGTCCTCCAGTCCAGGCTGCACTCCCCAGGTATCTTCCTGTTTTTTTCCTCAGACGCTCGTGCAGCTAGAAATCAGTCAATCTTAGTCATGTGACCAACAACAAGGATCCTGAACTGAACAGGAATTAGACAAAGTCCCACGAGTGTATTTGAGCTTTTTCAGCGTTGCAGCTCCTTCACATGAGGAGGTGTGAATGAGAATCAACAAAATGATCTCTCCGTTTCTGACGACAGATATTTTCACAGCTGTGAACTGGAGGCTATTTCAGTTAAAAACACTGTCAAACACCACATGCACCGAACAAGCACCACACCCAAAGCACATAGTTGCTGTGTGATCTTGGTCGGTGTCTAATGTTTGACGTGTCTTTGCAGAGGAAAAGTGTCCTGCAGGATGGAGGTCAGTTGTGTCTGTTACCTCCTCTCCACCCACTCTGCCTCCTGGGCTGAAGACAGACAGGACAACAGAGCCAGAGGAGCACATCTGGTGACTGTAGACAGTCCTGAAGAACAGGTACATACCTGTGTCTGATACCTGAATAACTACATCCTGGAAAACCTGAGAAGTGCTTCATCAATTTTCCAGTCACAGAAAATTGACCTGTAAACCAGTGTCCCTGGCTGCAGCCTGCAGAGCAGGACAAGGCTCAGTGTCCAATGTTGAGTAAGGACACATACGCTCACATTTACTGCTTTGTCATCAGTTCCTCTAACTAATATGAGCCCTTGAGAAGCACTTACCACTTCCTCACAACTTCAGAGAAACGACTGAACCCATCAAGAGTTTAGTCATTATCATGTCAGACCGAGCTGCAGCTGACCGTCTGTATTGTACTGAGCATCAATGGATGAAATCTACGTCAATGTTGATTTTGTAAGGACTGATAAGTCCAACATTTCAACCAGCCCCACAGGTAAGAGCTGTCAGTCAGACAGAGCAGAGAATAAATGTCTCTTATTATGTGTGTGACTGTTTTTATTGACTGTTTTCTTCTTGCTTCAGGTCCCACGAGCTCTGAGAGCAGACGTCATGGAGCTGTCGTCCTCTCTCTGCTGAGTCTGCTGAGTGTTTTCCTGCTGGCTGGACTCATCGGCCTCGCTGTTCACTGTGAGTCTGCTTCATTCAGGACTTAAAGGTCAAATTGAATCATCATTATAGGATGATTTTCTACTGAGACCCTGAGACCTTAGTGCACTGCAACTGACATGAAAAGCTACGAATTCAGAAAACAGCTCCATCCATTTGAAAAAACATACAGTGCGAATTCAGACCACACACTGCAAGTGCCACCAGGTGATATTAAAAAGTGACTATGGGTTGGACTCAAACCTGAGCAGCTGCAACATGGGGCAAAATGAAGAAATGTGTGCTCCTGTCTCTGTTTCTGTTTGCATGATAGAAATGCAGCTGTTTTGTGTGTCTTGATTTATTTCAGATTATAATTCAGCTGCAGATTTCTCCTCTGTCAAAGCCAGCCTGAGTGAGCATCTCCAGATCAGTGATAACAAGTCTTTGTCCTGACTGAAGAGAGAGACCAGCTGAACTCCACCCTCACTGAAGTCACCAAAGAGCGGGACAGGCTTCAGAGTTTGTCTCAACGCAGTGAGTCTTTGAATGTTTGTCTCATTTAGATTGATTTGTTTATAAAATAAACTATTTTAGGTCAAAGATATCCAAGTATTCAGATACCATTCATTCTCAACTTTAAATATATGTTTTTAAAAAGTCCACATGATGGGACACTAGTAAAACTGTCTCTCTATTGCTGCATTATGGCAGTAAATAAGTAAATGTATCCTCTTCACAGACGACATGTGATGTGACGTAGCTGCACATCAAGTGTGACACTGCAGCCAGGGTTGGTTATGTTGTAGGAACCAGGGTGAAGAAAAAGAGAAGTTCCTATATGATCAGTAGATGATCTGATGATGTGTCCTTTGAATTGTAAAGCCTTTAAGTTTTTCATACAACCAATCGATTGTCATTTTGATCCTCTTGTGTCCTGCAGAGAAAACATGTCCCTCAGGATGGACATTGGACAGTGGAAGCTGTTACCTCCTCTCCACTCAGTCTGGTTCCTGGGACAAAGGCAGAGAGGACTGCAGAGGCAGAGGAGCAGACCTGGTCATTATAGACAGTGCTAAGGAGGTGTGTGTGTGTGTGTGTGTGTGAGTGTGTGAGTAAGTGAGAGTGTGTGTGTGTGATGCTATCTTCTTTCCTGTGTCATTGATATGATCAGATCACTGTATAATGTGCTCTCTCCATATTTACCAGACATCTCTCCTTGGATTAACCTCAGCTGCAGTTTGGATTGGTTTGACGGACAAAGAGGAGGAGGGCGTCTGGAAATGGGTCGATGGAACTCCACTGACTCTGACGTAAGGCTCCTAAGTTTTTTTGTTTTTACTACATATTTAATCCAACAATGTCTTTTCATGAGAATAGTTGTACAGCAGCTCCTAAGCACCGTGATGCTTTTGCACAGGATGATACAAGTTGTTGTAGTTGATCCTTATTTTTCCAGCAGGTGGTGTTAGAAACATCCACCGCTGTAAGGTCCTTGTTAAACACCACTGTAGCAGAAAGGACATAGAAAGTCAGGTTAGATAGTTTGGAAGGCAGACCACAGAGTTTCAGATATAGTCCAGTGTGAGTCATTGAAGTCATCCAGGAGAGACTGAAACATTTACAAGATAAACATGATGCTCTTGTTCCTTTCCAGATACTGGGCTAAAAATGAGCCTAATAATGAAGGTGGTGTGGAGGACTGTGCTCACACCAGAAGTGATGAAAAGAGAGACTGGAATGATGCTCCATGTGATAAGTCCGTGAAATGGATCTGTGAAAAAAAGGCTCTGTAGTGTTTGCTATGATGATGTAAAGCTTTACTCTTCCTGTACGTCTGTTAAAGAGAACTGTGCAGGATTTTCAGCTTAACTATGCTACATGTGCACTTTAATTAAACAGCTTCAGAGTGATAGTGATGGTTAAGTAAATGACTTGTAACTTGTTACAGGGAGCATCTAGCATCTATTGGCTGAAAACCAGCCTTGTAAGGTGAGAGCCTCTGCCCCGGTGCCCCAGCTCTCGTCTCTGTGACACAAACGCGCCCAGTAACCTGTGATCTCTTGTTTATGACAGATAAAACTACACAGATATACACATCATAACATCGTATATGATAAATAACGTTGTCCATCGCTCTTTTGATTGCTTTCTCGCCGGCTTCAAAACAAATGCACGTGGCCAGGAGGAGGGTTAGCAAAACAGAGGAGAAGCCACCGCACTGACAAAGTTTCCCTTTAAACATTTCGGTCTGTGTCTGTGTTTGACTCTGCTGAAGGTTAAATCTATGTAAACAGCTTCTCAACATTAAAAAGCACCTGGAGGTGATGCTAAACATGACTCAGCTCAGTCTGCTTCTTCACTGCTCAGCTCTTTCTAGATACTCCGTCTGTGTTGTGGTTAATGTCCCACTGCATGTGTCCTGTAGCCGTTCTTCTGCAGAGCAGAGAGATCACAAGACCACGGCCGAGTTACCAGCAAACATGACAACAGCCATGTATGAAGTGAGATGAACATGTAAACAGCAGATCACTCTGACTTTCTCAGTTTGATTTGTTGTTCACTTCAGTGTTTTCCACCATGTCCTCCACTATTCATTTTTCTCCATCCGTGATGTGCTGTTAGCTTTAGGACCCTCTGACTGACTGATGACTTGTGGCATGTGCCAGAGTGTGTTGGTGATGATTGTACAATTGGGAGATGATTCATTGTCTCATATTTTGAAGTTTGCAGATGCTCTGTGCATTTGACTTCCTGTTTGGGGTGATAATCAACGAGGACTGGTGTGGACTGTAATGCATGATCCGTTCAAACAGACCTGCTGCGTGTTGCACTGGAGCTGGGACACAACAGAGACAGATCACAGCACGTACTGTGGACATGTACAGATTGAATAGAAGGGGACAGTTAGCTCCGGCATGTGCGGCTCAGATTGAACCAAGTGCAGCATGAGGAGGTTACAATGAAATACAGGTTCATCTGTTTGAAATGGTGAGATATTTTCAGTTCAGAATGAAACTTACAAAGCACATCTGTGTTCACACTGCAGAAGGAAAGTGGTCCACACCACATGAGAGTGTGGTCTGAGTGATGAAGAAAAAAAAAAGAGGTTTCAAATTTGTCCTCAGTTTGTTCACACGTGTATTCAGAGCTGACCACTTGTGATCAGATCACCAGAGATGGATGTTGACACCACGTCTGAACAGGGTCTTGACTGCACTCTTAGTTCACTTATTGATGCTACTGTTGCACTAAAGAAAGTGCTTTAAAATGCTTGACGTCAGCATTTAACTCTTGAAATCAGTTTTGCTCAGAAAATCCTAAGTCAACTGCTTGCAATCTGCAAATTTACCACTAGATGACTCTAAGTCCTACACACTGGTTCTTGAGGCCGTGCCATTGTTTGATCCCTGAAGTTGACTGAGGTGTCTTGTTCCTAAAACTTAAGCTTATAAGTGTATTTGTCAAAGTCTGCTCCACCTGCTCCACCTCAGGACACTGTTTCATGACCTGTGGTTCATCCAGGTCAAAGGACTTGGACTAGATGATCAGTGGTCGTCTCGGACCAGGACACAACACTTTCTGTCCTTATGTTGAACAGGAATTCCTCTCTAAAATCAAGGTCAAGAAAGAAACGTGGATTGGATTGACTGACAGAAACAAAGGGAAAACCTGGAAATGGATTGATGGAACTGAATTTACCGAGGTGTAAAGTAAACAACAGAGCAACATCTGCATGACTTGTTTGAATACAGACATGTCTGTAACTATTGATTTTGTTTTGTATGAATGTAACTGGCACCAAACTATTGTGATGTGAAAATCTGTTTGATTGTCACCATTATCTGTAAAGAACTGTAGAGCTGTTCATCTTTTCACTGTGCATACTTTACTTGGTTCACCAATTTCCTGTTTAATGTGAGAGGTTTGAGAACCACTTACCACTTCCTCATAATCTCAAAAAAAGGACTGAAACCATCAAGAGTTTAGTCCTTTTCATATCAGACCAAGCTGCAGCTGACCGTCTGTGTTGTACTGAGCATCAATGGACGAAATCTACGTCAACCTTGATGAAGTAAAGCCTGACAAGTCCAACATTTCAACCAATCCCACAGGTAAGAGCTGTCAGTCAGACAGAGCAGAGAATAAATGTCTCTTATTATGTGTGTGACTGTTTTTATTGACTGTTTTCTTCTTGCTTCAGGTCCCAGGAGCTCTGAGAGCAGATGTCATGGAGCTGTCGTCCTCTCTCTGAGTCTGCTGAGTGTTTTCCTGCTGGCTGGACTCATCGGCCTCGCTGTTCACTGTGAGTCTGCTTCATTCAGGACTTAAAGGTCAAATTGAATCATCATTATAGGATGATTTTCTACTGAGACCCTGAGACCTTCGTGCACTGCAACTGACATGAAAAGCTATGGATTCAGAAAACAGCTTCATCCATTTGAAAAATACATAGCGTGCAAATTCAGACCACACACTGCAAGTGTCACCAGGTGATATTAAAAAATAACTATGGGTTGGACTCAAACCTGAGCAGCTGCAACATGGGGCAAAATGAAGAAATGTGTGCTCCTGTCTCTGTTTCTGTTTGCATGATAGAAATACAGGTGTTTTGTGTGTTTTGATTTATTTCAGATTATAATTTAACTGCAGATTTCTCATCTGTCAAAGCCAGCCTGAGTGAGCGTCTCCAGATCAGTGATAACAAGTCTTTGTCTCTGACTGAAGAGAGAGACCAGCTGAACTCCACCCTCATTAAAGTCACCAACGAGCGGGACAGGCTTCAGAGTTTGTCTGAGCACAGTGAGTCTTTGAATGTTTGTCTCATTTAGATTGATTTGTTTATAAATGAAAAATTCAATTCAAAGATATCCAAGTATTCAGATACCATTCATTCTCAACTTTAAATGTATGTTTTAAAAAGTCCACATGATGGGACACTAGTAAAACTGTCTCTCTATTGCTGCATTATAGCAGTAAATAAGTAAATGTAGCCTCTTCACAGACGACATGTGATGTGACGTAGCTGCACATCAAGTGTGACACTACAGCCAGGGTTGGTTATGTTGTGGGAACCAGGGTGAAGAATTTTTGATCTTCTTGTGTCCTGCAGAGAAAACATGTCCCTCAGGATGGACATTGGACAGTGGAAGCTGTTACCTCTTCTCCACTGAGTCTGGTTCCTGGGACAAAGGCAGAGAGGACTGCAGAGGCAGAGGAGCAGACCTGGTCGTTATAGACAGTGCTAAGGAGGTGGGTGAGTGAGTGAGTGAGTGAGTAGTCTTCTTTCCTGTGTCATTGATATGATCAGATCACTGTATAATGTGCTCTCTTCATATTTACCAGACATCTCTCCTTGGATTCACCTCAGATGCAGTTTGGATTGGTTTGACCGACAAAGAGAAGGAGGGCGTCTGGAAATGGGTCGATGGAACTCCACTGACTCTGGCGTAAGGCTCCTAATTTTTGTTTTACTACATATTTAATCCAACAATGTCTTTTCATGAGAATAGTTGTACAGCAGCTCCTAAGCACCGTGATGCTTTTGCACAGGATGATACAAGTTGTTGTAGTTGATCCTTATTTTTCCAGCAGGTGGTGTTAGAAACATCCACGGCTGTAAGGTCCTTGTTAAACACCACTGTAGCAGAAAGGACTTAGAAAGTCAGGTTAGATAGTTTGGAAGGCGACAAAGTACACAAGAGAACCTGGGGACTGAGCTCTGACTCCTGTGGGAAATCAGAAGTTGATCTTCACTTCACTACTCTCAGACTCAGTTGACATGAATCTTGAGTTTTAGGGCTTGAACACAAGGAGTAAGGATGTAAGGTGTGAAATATGTAAAGACACATTTGAGACCTCACTGCTTATTATCCCACAAAGCAAATTGCCTTTTTGAGGGCCACAGCATGTTCAAAAACTCATCAAACTTTGCAAACACATCAGACCTGGTGAGAATGTAAATATGGCCATTTTGCCATAAACATTGTTCTTGTTCCAACACACACGGTGCAAACTGCTTCATAGCTTCAGTGTTTGCTAAGAGTCCTGTCCAGAACACAATATATGAATATTCATACAGTCCATCTTGTCTGCTGCCACATGGTCAGTGCAGGACCCCTCCCCCAGAGCAGGAGCTAAAGGGTCTGTTCATTGCTATTGGTTAGGTTTAGGAAAATCTCATGGTTTGGCTTAAAACAGTTTTACCACATGAACCACAGAGTTTCAGATATAGTCCAGTGTGAGTCATTGAAGTCATCCAGGAGAGACTGAAACATTTACAAGATAAACATGATGCTCTTGTTCCTTTCCAGGTACTGGGCTGATAATGAGCCTAATAATGCAGGTGGTGTGGAGAACTGTGCTTATGTCAGAAGTGATGGGAAGAGATACTGGAATGATGCCTCATGTGATACGTCCTTGAAATGGCTCTGTGAAAAAAAGGCTCTGTAGTGTTTGCTATGATGATGTAAAGCTTTACTCTTCCTGTACGTCTGTTAAAGAGGAACTGTGCAGGATTTTCAGCTTAACTATGCTACATGTGCACTTTAATTAAACAGCTTCAGAGTGATAGTGATGGTTAAGTAAATGACTTGTAACTTGTTACAGGGAGCATCTAGCATCTATTGGCTGAAAACCAGCCTTGTAAGGTGAGAGCCTCTGCCCCGGTGCCCCAGCTCTCGTCTCTGTGACACAAACGCGCCCAGTAACCTGTGATCTCTTGTTCATGACAGATAAAACTACACAGATATACACATCATAACATCGTATATGATAAATAACGTTGTCCATCGCTCTTTTGATTGCTTTCTCGCCGGCTTCAAAACAAATGCACGTGGCCAGGAGGAAGGTTAGCAAAACAGAGGAGAAGCCACCGCACTGACAAAGTTTCCCTTTAAACATTTCGGTCTGTGTCTGTGTTTGACTCTGCTGAAGGTTAAATCTATGTAAACAGCTTCTCAACATTAAAAAGCACCTGGAGGTGATGCTAAACATGACTCAGCTCAGTCTGCTTCTTCACTGCTCAGCTCTTTCTAGATACTCCGTCTGTGTTGTGGTTAATGTCCCACTGCATGTGTCCTGTAGCCGTTCTTCTGCAGAGCAGAGAGATCACAAGACCACGGCCGAGTTACCAGCAAACATGACAACAGCCATGTATGAAGTGAGATGAACATGTAAACAGCAGATCACTCTGACTTTCTCAGTTTGATTTGTTGTTCACTTCAGTGTTTTCCACCATGTCCTCCACTATTCATTTTTCTCCATCCGTGATGTCCTGTTAGCTTTAGGACCCTCTGACTGACTGATGACTTGTGGCATGTGCCAGAGTGTGTCAGTGATGATTGTACAATTGGGAGATGATTCATTGTCTCATATTTTGAAATTTGCAGATGCTCTGTGCATTTGACTTCCTGTTTGGGGTGATAATCGACGAGGACTGATGTGGACTGTAATGCATGATCCGTTCAAACAGACCTGCTGCGTGTTGCACTGGAGCTGGGACACAACAGAGACAGATCACAGCACGTACTGTGGACATGTACAGATTGAATAGAAGGGGACAGTTAGCTCCGGCATGTGCAGCTCAGATTGAACCAAGTGCAGCATGTGGAGGTTACAATGAAATACAGGTTCATCTGTTTGAAATGGTGAGATATTTTCAGTTCAGAATGAAACTTACAAAGCACATCTGTGTTCACACTGCAGAAGGAAAGTGGTCCACGCCACACGAAAGTCTGGTCTGAGTGATGAAGAAAAAAAAAGAGGTTTCAAATTTGTCCTCAGTTTGTTCACACGTGTATTCAGAGCTGACCACTTGTGATCAGATCACCAGAGATGGATGTTGACACCACGTCTGAACAGGGTCTTGACTGCACTCTTAGTTCACTTATTGATGCTACTGTTGCACTAAAGAAAGTGCTTTAAAATGCTCGACGTCAGCATTTAACTCTTGAAATCAGTTTTGCTCAGAAAATCCTGGTGGAGGTTGATGTGTTAAGGGAAGTAAACAGTTGCTCTTAAAGGAGCTGTCACTGTGTTGTGATATACTTAGAAAGGAGGAGTTGAGGGAAGTGAAAGTCAACTGCTTGCAATCTGCAAATTTACCGCCAGATGACACTAAGTCCTACACACTGGTTCTTGAGGCTGTGCCATTGTTTGATCCCTGAAGTTGACTGAGGCGTCTTGTTCCTAAAACTTAAGCTTATAAGTGTATTTGTCAAAGTCTGCTCCACCTGCTCCACCTCAGGACACTGTTTCATGACCTGTGGTTCATCCAGGTCAAAGGACTTGGACTAGATGATCAGTGGTCGTCTCGGACCAGGACACAACACTTTCTGTCCTTATGTTGAACAGGAATTCTTCTCTAAAATCAAGGTCAAGAAAGAAACATGGATTGGATTGACTGACAGAAACAAAGGGAAAACCTGGAAATGGATTGATAGAACTGAACTTACTGAGGTGTAACGTAAACAACAGAGCAACATCTGCATGACTTGTTTGAATACAGACATGTCTGTAACTATTGATTTTGTTTTGTATGAATGTAACTGGCACCAAACTATTGTGATGTGAAAATCTGTTTGATTGTCACCATTATCTGTAAAGAACTGTAGAGCTGTTCATCCTTTCACTGTGCATACATTACTTGGTTCACCAATTTCCTGTTTAATGTGAGAGGTTTGAGAACCACTTACCACTTCCTTAGTATCTCAGAGAAAGGACTGAAACCATCAAGAGTTTAGTCATTTTCATATGAGACTGTCAAACTGAGCTGCAGCTGACCATCTGTGTTGTACTGAGCATCAATGGACGAAATCTACGTCAACATTGATGAAGTAAAGCCTGACAAGTCCAACATTTCAACCAGCCCCACAGGTAAGAGCTGTCAGTCAGACAGAGCAGAGAATAAATGTCTCTTATTATGTGTGTGACTGTTTTTATTGACTGTTTTCTTCTTGCTTCAGGTCCCACAAGCTCTGAGAGGAGACGTCATGGAGCTGTCGTCCTCTCTCTGAGTCTGCTGAGTGTTTTCCTGCTGGCTGGACTCATCGGCCTCGGTGTTCACTGTGAGTCTGCTTCATTCAGGACTTAAAGGTCAAATTGAATCATCATTATAGGATGATTTTCTACTGAGACCCTGAGACCTTAGTGCACTGCAACTGACATGAAAAGCTATGGATTCAGAAAACAGCTTCATCCATTTGAAAAATACATACAGTGCAAATTCAGACCACACACTGCAAGTGTCACCAGGTGATATTAAAAAATAACTATGGGTTGGACTCAAACCTGAGCAGCTGCAACATGGGGCAAAATGAAGAAATGTGTGCTCCTGTCTCTGTTTCTGTTTGCATGATAGAAATACAGGTGTTTTGTGTGTCTTGATTTATTTCAGATTATAATTCAGCTGCAGATTTCTCATCTGTCAAAGCCAGCCTGAGTGAGCGTCTCCAGATCAGTGATAACAAGTCTTTGTCTCTGACTGAAGAGAGAGACCAGCTGAACTCCACCCTCATTAAAGTCACCAACGAGCTGGACAGGCTTCAGAGTTTGTCTGAACACAGTGAGTCTTTGAATGTTTGTCTCATTTAGATTGATTTGTTTATAAATGAAAAATTCAATTCAAAGATATCCAAGTATTCAGATACCATTCATTCTCAACTTTAAATGTATGTTTTAAAAAGTCCACATGATGGGACACTAGTAAAACTGTCTCTCTATTGCTGCATTATAGCAGTAAATAAGTAAATGTATCCTCTTCACAGACGACATGTGATGTGACGTAGCTGCACATCAAGTGTGACACTGCCGCCAGGGTTGGTTATGTTGTAGGAACCAGGGTGAAGAATTTTTGATCTTCTTGTGTCCTGCAGAGAAAACATGTCCCTCAGGATGGACATTGGACAGTGGAAGCTGTTACCTCGTCTCCACTGAGTCTGGTTCCTGGGACAAAGGCAGAGAGGACTGCAGAGGCAGAGGAGCAGACCTGGTCATTATAGACAGTCCTAAGGAGGTGTGTGTGTGTGAGTGTGTGTGTGAGTGTGTGTGTGTGATGTCATCTTCTTTCCTGTGTCATTGATATGTTCAGATCACTGTATAATGTGCTCTCTTCATATTTACCAGACATCTCTCCTTGGATTAACCTCAGATCAAGTTTGGATTGGTTTGACGGACAAAGAGAAGGAGGGCGTCTGGAAATGGGTCGATGGAACTCCACTGACTCTGGCGTAAGGCTCCTAAGTTTTTTTGTTTTTACTACATATTTAATCCAACAATGTCTTTTCATGAGAATAGTTGTACAGCAGCTCCTAAGCACCGTGATGCTTTTGCACAGGATGATACAAGTTGTTGTAGTTGATCCTTATTTTTCCAGCAGGTGGTGTTAGAAACATCCACCGCTGTAAGGTCCTTGTTAAACACCACTGTAGCAGAAAGGACATAGAAAGTCAGGTTAGATAGTTTGGAAGGCAGACCACAGAGTTTCAGATATAGTCCTGTGTGAGTCATTGAAGTCATCCAGGAGAGACTGAAACATTTATAAGATAAACATGATGCTCTTGTTCCTTTCCAGGTACTGGGCTGATAATGAGCCTAATAATGCAGGTGGTGTGGAGAACTGTGCTCACACCAGAAGTGATGGGAAGAGATACTGGAATGATGCTCCATGTGATAAGTCCGTGAAGTGGATCTGTGAAAAAAAGGCTCTGTAGTGTTTGCTATGATGATGTAAAGCTTTACTCTTCCTGTACGTCTGTTAAAGAGGAACTGTGCAGGATTTTCAGCTTAACTATGCTACATGTGCACTTTAATTAAACAGCTTCAGAGTGATAGTGATGGTTAAGTAAATGACTTGTAACTTGTTACAGGGAGCGTCTAGCATCTATTGGCTGAAAACCAGCCTTGTAAGGTGAGAGCCTCTGCCCCGGTGCCCCAGCTCTCGTCTCTGTGACACAAACGCGCCCAGTAACCTGTGATCTCTTGTTCATGACAGATAAAACTACACAGATATACACATCATAACATCGTATATGATAAATAACATTGTCCATCGCTCTTTTGATTGCTTTCTCGCCAGCTTCAAAACAAATGCACGTGGCCAGGAGGAGGGTTAGCAAAACAGAGGAGAAGCCACCACACTGACAAAGTTTCCCTTTAAACATTTCGGTCTGTGTCTGTGTTTGACTCTGCTGAAGGTTAAATCTATGTAAACAGCTTCTCAACATTAAAAAGCACCTGGAGGTGATGCTAAACATGACTCAGCTCAGTCTGCTTCTTCACTGCTCAGCTCTTTCTAGATACTCCGTCTGTGTTGTGGTTAATGTCCCACTGCATGTGTCCTGTAGCCGTTCTTCTGCAGAGCAGAGAGATCACAAGACCACGGCCGAGTTACCACCAAACGTGACAACAGCCATGTATGAAGTGAGATGAACATGTAAACAGCAGATCACTCTGACTTTCTCAGTTTGATTTGTTGTTCACTTCAGTGTTTTCCACCATGTCCTCCACTATTCATTTTTCTCCATCTGTGATGTGCTGTTAGCTTTAGGACCCTCTGACTGACTGATGACTTGTGGCATGTGCCAGAGTGTGTTGGTGATGATTGTACAATTGGGAGATGATTCATTGTCTCATATGTTGAAGTTTGCAGATGCTCTGTGCATTTGACTTCCTGTTTGGGGTGATAATCGACGAGGACTGATGTGGACTGTAATGCATGATCCGTTCAAACAGACCTGCTGCGTGTTGCACTGGAGCTGGGACACAACAGAGACAGATCACAGCACGTACTGTGGACATGTACAGATTGAATAGAAGGGGACAGTTAGCTCCGGCATGTGCGGCTCAGATTGAACCAAGTGCAGCATGAGGAGGTTACAATGAAATACAGGTTCATCTGTTTGAAATGGTGAGATATTTTCAGTTCAGAATGAAACTTACAAAGCACATCTGTGTTCACACTGCAGAAGGAAAGTGGTCCACACCACATGAGAGTGTGGTCTGAGTGATGAAGAAAAAAAAAAGGTTTCAAATTTGTCCTCAGTTTGTTCACACGTGTATTCAGAGCTGACCACTTGTGATCAGATCACCAGAGATGGATGTTGACACCACGTCTGAACAGGGTCTTGACTGCACTCTTAGTTCACTTATTGATGCTACTGTTGCACTAAAGAAAGTGCTTTAAAATGCTCGACGTCAGCATTTAACTCTTGAAATCAGTTTTGCTCATAAAATCCTGGTGGAGGTTGATGTGTTAAGGGAAGTAAACAGTTGCTCTTAAAGGAGCTGTCGCTGTGTTGTGATATACTTAGAAAGGAGGAGTTGAGGGAAGTGAAAGTCAACTGCTTGCAATCTGCAAATTTACCGCTAGATGACACTAAGTCCTACACACTGGTTCTTGAGGCCGTGCCATTGTTTGATCCCTGAAGTTGACTGAGGCGTCTTGTTCCTAAAACTTAAGCTTATAAGTGTATTTGTCAAAGTCTGCTCCACCTGCTCCACCTCAGGACACTGTTTCATGACCTGTGGTTCATCCAGGTCAAAGGACTTGGACTAGATGATCAGTGGTCGTCTCGGACCAGGACACAACACTTTCTGTCCTTATGTTGAACAGGAATTCTTCTCTAAAATCAAGGTCAAGAAAGAAACATGGATTGGATTGACTGACAGAAACAAAGGGAAAACCTGGAAATGGATTGATGGAACTGAACTTACTGAGGTGTAACGTAAACAACAGAGCAACATCTGCATGACTTGTTTGAATACAGACATGTCTGTAACTATTGATTTTGTTTTGTATGAATGTAACTGGCACCAAACTATTGTGATGTGAAAATCTGTTTGATTGTCACCATTATCTGTAAAGAACTGTAGAGCTGTTCATCCTTTCACTGTGCATACATTACTTGGTTCACCAATTTCCTGTTTAATGTGAGAGGTTTGAGAACCACTTACCACTTCCTCAGAATTTCAGAGAAAGGACTGAAACCATCAAGAGTTTAGTCATTTTCATATGAGACTGTCAAACTGAGCTGCAGCTGACCATCTGTGTTGTACTGAGCATCAATGGACGAAATCTACGTCAACCTTGATGAAGTAAAGCCTGACAAGTCCAACATTTCAACCAGCCCCACAGGTAAGAGCTGTCAGTCAGACAGAGCAGAGAATAAATGTCTCTTATTATGTGTGTGACTGTTTTTATTGACTGTTTTCTTCTTGCTTCAGGTCCCACAAGCTCTGAGAGGAGATGTCATGGAGCTGTCGTCCTCTCTCTGAGTCTGCTGAGTGTTTTCCTGCTGGCTGGACTCATCGGCCTCGGTGTTCACTGTGAGTCTGCTTCATTCAGGACTTAAAGGTCAAATTGAATCATCATTATAGGATGATTTTCTACTGAGACCCTGAGACCTTAGTGCACTGCAACTGACATGAAAAGCTATGGATTCAGAAAACAGCTTCATCCATTTGAAAAATACATACAGTGCAAATTCAGACCACACACTGCAAGTGCCACCAGGTGATATTAAAAAGTGACTATGGGTTGGACTCAAACCTGAGCAGCTGCAACATGGGGCAAAATGAAGAAATGTGTGCTCCTGTCTCTGTTTCTGTTTGCATGATAGAAATGCAGGTGTTTTGTGTGTCTTGATTTATTTCAGATTATAATTCAGCTGCAGAGCTCTCCTCTGTCAAAGCCAGCCTGAGTGAGCGTCTCCAGATCAGTGATAACAAGTCACTGGCCCTGACTGAAGAGAGAGACCAGCTGAACTCCACCCTCACTGAAGTCACCAAAGAGCTGCACAGTTTGTCTGAACGTAGTGAGTCTTTGAATGTTTGTCTGATTTAGATTGATTTGTTTATAAATGAAAAATTCAATTCAAAGATATCCAAGTATTCAGATACCATTCATTCTCAACTTTAAAATTATGTTTTAAAAAGTCCACATGATGGGACACTAGTAAAACTGTCTCTCTATTGCTGCATTATAGCAGTAAATAAGTAAATGTAGCCTCTTCACAGACGACATGTGATGTGACGTAGCTGCACATCAAGTGTGACACTGCAGCCAGGGTTGGTTATGTTGTAGGAACCAGGGTGAAAAAAAAGAGAAGTTCCTATATGATCAGTAGATGATCTGATAAAGTCTCCTTTGAATTGCAAAATCTTAAAGAGGAACTATGCTACGTTTGTACCTTAATTAAACAGATTCAGAGTGATTGTGATATTGTGAAATAAATGACTTGTAACTTGTTACAGGGAGCATCTAGCGTCTCTTGGCCGAAACCAATCTTGCAACATCAGAGCCTCTGACCCGGTGTCCCGGCTCTCGTCTTAGTGGCACCACGACACAAACGCACTTTGTAACCCATAGTCTTTTGTTTATGACAGTTAAGACTACACAAATATACACGTTGTAACATCATATATGGTATATAACGTTATCCACTGCTCCATGGATTGCTTTTTCCCCAGCTTCGTTAAAAAAATATGCACATGGCTGAGAAGAGAAGGGTTAGCAAAACAGAGGAAAAGAGATTCAGACTTAAACTTCATTCTGCAAGAAGCTGGTAGGTCATTTTGATCCTCTTGTGTCCTGCAGAGAAAACATGTCCCTCAGGATGGACAAACTTCAGTTCTTCCTGTTACCTCCTCTCCACTCAGCCTGGTTTGTGGGACAAAGGCAGAGAGGACTGCAGAGGCAGAGGAGCAGACCTGGTCATTATAGACAGTACTGAGGAGCAGGTAGTCTGTGTGTGTGTGTGTGTGTGTGTGTGTGTGTGTGTGTGTGTGTGTGTGATGTCATCTTCTTTCCTGAGTCACTGATATGTTCATAATGTGCTCTCTTCATATTTACCAGAAATTTCTCACTGGATTAACCTCAAAATCTTTTTGGATTGGTTTGACCGACAAAGAGGAGGAGGGCGTCTGGAAATGGGTCGATGGAACTCCACTGACTCTGGCGTAAGGCTCCTCATTTTTTTTTGTTTTTACTGCATATTTAATCCAACAATGTCTTTTCATGAGAATAGTTGTACAGCAGCTTCCTGAGCACCGCGATGCTTTTGCACAGGAAAAGTGAGTTCTGCCTTTTTTCTCAGAATTCTGAGGAAAAAGGCAGAACTCACTTTTTTTCTTCTTCTTTTTTTGGCCCTAGTCATCTTCCGTACGCTCAGGCTCAGTTGACATGCATCTTGATTTTTAGGGCTTGAGCACAAGACATAAGGATGTTGGGGCCACTAGGATTTGAGGACCCTCTTGAGACCTCACTGTTTATTTTCTCACAAAGCAAATTGCCTTTCTGAGGGCCACAGCATGTTCAAAAACTCATCAAACTTTGCTCTTGTTCCAACACACACTGTCCAAACTGCTTCATACCTTCAGTGTTTGCTAAGAGTCCTGTCCAGAACACAGTATATGAATATTCACTCATACATACAGTCCATCAAATAGTCATCCAGGAGAGCCTGAGACACAATGTTCTTGTTCCCTTGTAGGTACTGGGCTGATAATGAGCCTGATAATGGAGGGGGAGTTTCAGGTCAAGGCAAGGAGGACTGTGCCCATATCAGAGGTGCTGAGAAGAGAGACTGGGATGACGTGTCATGCAATTCGTTCTTAAAGTGGATCTGTGAAAAGACAGGTTTCTAGCATGCCTACAGGAAGCAAAACAAATGTGGGTGGGTCCTCCACCGGAGGCTGGTTGGCTGGCTACCACACACACACACACACGGAGTGCACCTTATTTTGTTCTGTCATTCATTATCTTCTACCTTTGCATGTTCAGTGTTTGCCAGGATGCACCTTAGCTTTAATATCAACACATACTGTGTTGTTCATCTCTAAAAATGACAAGATGTCGTCTTATGAACCAGGAGCTAACGCTACGACTTTATTCCTTCATCCACGTGTCCCCACATCACAGGAAGTACCTTCTTACTCTATCGTCAACCTAGCCGTAATCACAGAGCTCCCTCTACTGGTCACCACTGGTGACACACTACATATCAACAAATCCCTCTTTCCTTTGAAGTTATTAAAAATGAGCACAAGAAAACACAACACGCCTTAACACACGTGTATAACGTCAGTATTATGAATCAAAATGAATGTAATCACAGTTACAATATTCTCCCCTTTTATATCAGCTTCTTGTGAACTGTTATAATCTCCAGCTTGTCTTTGTTAAACATTTGAGCATGTTTCAGTGAACACTGAGCTCTTTTTGACAATAAACACATTTCAAAACCATAAACCATATTTGTATCTTTTGTCTTTTCTTTTTCTTTTTTTTAACACTAGCAACACCTGACACCTGATAGATAGTTCCCACCTATGCATTGAGGACACCTACTGGCTCAATTTATGCAGGCAAACAAAAATGGCTCATACAACCATGTCATCTGCATAAAAACAGACCCTTTCTATTGCCTCTAACATGTTCTCCATGGCACGATGAAAAATCTCAGAAGCTGAGATTATGCCAAAGGCCAAATGGCATTCTGAGAAACCTGTATCTGCCATAAGGTGTATTGAAAGTGCAGCATTTTGAACTTTTCTCATCCAACTTGATTTGCCAGAATCCCTGCGCTGCATGCACATTCTCAGTTCTTTGTTCTTTTTATATTGAGTTTACCCACTCAGTACGTTCCTCCACTTTTGTGATGACTTGCAACTGAGACATCCTGTCCAGTTCCTTTTTGAGACACTCCCGAAGCGCAGCTGGAACTTGAATACTTAGAAGACGTCATGATAACGCTGCACTAGGGACTGCACTTGGAGGCAGCCCCGCCCAGCAGTGACTGACGGCCCTCAGATACAACAGAAAACAATACATTGTAATTTTTATTCTTCACTGTCACTTTTAGTCTGCACTGACCTTTGCTTCCTTTGTCTCTTCCACTGTAGTCTTCCAGTGGCACTCTTCGCTTTCTTGATTATTTTGACCTTTTCCTTCATAGAACTGATTTCTGTCAGGCTGATCGGGTTTGCTTGTGCACCTGTATCAATCCTTAGTGCTACTATAGCTCCATTTATTGGAAGCGACACAACTCATGTGTCTTCATTAGCTGTGTCCGAAATCGCCCCCCTATCACGGATATAGTGCATTATATAGTGTGTTTGCCCTTTTGTTGTGTTGTTCGAATTCTTCATGGTCAATTTCATCCACTATATAGTGAACTATAAGATACCCACAATGCATAGCGAAATTGAGTGCACAAGTGATGTACACTATATTGTTCTCCCGTATCCTACAATGCAATGTGGTCATTCAACATTCTAACAAAATCATTCACGTTAACTGTGCCATTAGGGTTTGCCCGTATCTGCCAGCATGTTTGCTAAGATTTCTTTCAGTTATTTACCAGTTGAATTGAATTAAACACCTAAGATGCCTTTGCCTTCGCCTCCCTCTGTGCCTGAGAAGCAGGGGTTGTGCGAGAAACTTCAAAACAATAACTGGTACCATTTTTCATCAAATAAAGACACAACCTTTTTCAATAGAAACTAGCCAGTACCTTATGAGCTAAGCTAATAGCCACTCACGCTAAGTAGCTTATAGCTTGTGCACGCACAATTGCGATCTATTACAGCTCACGATGGGACACAAAACAGTAACTGACCAAACCAAATGTCAACACCATTTATATTTCAACAACCATGGTCAGAAAATTCCGGTGTAGTGTCCGAAATTCCTTTTGTCATTCCCTATGTCGTGCACTATATCATATACACGATGTAGGGAATACGGAGTGACAGAATGAGTGGACAGTTTCGAACACGGCTATTGTCTGAGTGGTTGTGCTCAGCTACTGCATGATCACATGACACCATGCCCACAAAGAAAGCCTCACTTAGATCAGTCTCTTCAACTAGCCACACTGACTTGGGCTTGCCTTTAGATCGATGGTGTTTTGTAAAGTGATTTTTCCCATCACATTTTTAACATCTTTTGCCATATACAGGACATTGCCGTAGCTCATGTCTTGTCCTCCTTGAATGGGCCGTGTCCCAACAACTGTACCATCTGTGCTCAAAACCAAACAAAGTCAATGAAATTACAAACATTACTGGGTGGTCATTACATGGAAAATAGAAAACACAATGCTCAGGATATGAATCTGTAGACATAATATTTATTTATCATGGTAGGCTTGGGGGATTTTTTTTTGTGTGTGTGTGACGAGTAAGTGAAAGTAATTGAATGATCTCATCTAGAAACTGTGATATGATTCTAGGGAAACAGGGAGTGAATGCCACCCTGCAGACCTCCACCTCACCATGTGGAGCAGCTGGTGCAGATGGATCTTGCCAGAAACAACGCTGGAGTTCCTGTTCAAGTTTCCAAAAGGTGTTACCTGTATCCTGTTTTGATCAGACTATAAAAGGATGGAGCTCTGACTCCAGCCTGGGGGATATCCTCTGGTCTTCATCAAATGTGCTTGTGTCTCTCAGTGAGCTCCGACTGCTGCTGAGTGTTGCCTTGGTCCTGTCGTCTCTGAGTATTGGTCAACCTGAAAACTCGAGGGTGGGATTGACTCGGGCCGGCTGACTTCCGCTGTGTCCTGACATCGGTGGTCACTCCCAAGAGATCCCTGAGAAAGGTAATAAACACTGACACAGTTGGGACACAGTGAATCTGCTGATGTTGAGTTGTGCTCTTTGTCCTCAATGTGTTCTATGACAGTAGCTCACATTTCATCAGAAATGACTGTTGTTGTGTGGTGACCTCTTACATGCTCTCTTCCTCTGGCCCTCAGAACGTTTCTGTCCACTGTCCAACCTTCAACAACCAGAACTCTCTGAACTGGTTTATACTGGTTTGCTCACACAGCTGAGACAACTGCGCTTAGTTGTGTTTAACTTTGAGGTTTGACAAGCACTTTTTTCTTCCTCACAACTTCAGAGAAACGACTGAAACCATCAAGAGTTTGATCATTTTCATGTCAGACCAAGCTGCAGCTGAGCATCAATGGAGGGAATCTGTATCAAGACTGATCATGTAAAGCCTGACAAGTCCGACATTTCAACCAATCCCACAGGTAAGAGCTGTCAGTCAGACAGAGCAGAGAATAAATGTCTGTTATTATGTGTGTGACTGTTTTTATTGACTGTTTTCTTCTTGCTTCAGGTCCCACGAGATCAGAGAGGAGATGTCATGGAGCTGTCTTCCTCTCTCTGAGTCTGAATGTTTTCCTGCTGGCTGGATTCTTGGGCCTCAGTATTCACTGTGAGTCTGCTTCATTCAGGATTGAACTCTTGATTTAAAGGCTCATCATTATCCTGCAGTGGCTCTGAGAGTTCAACATGCGTTGGACTCAAACCTGAGCAGCTGCAACGTGGGGCAAAATAATGAAATGTGTGCCCCTGTCTCTGTTTCTGTTTACATGATAGAAATGCAGGTGTTTTGTGTGTTTTGATGTATTTCAGATCATGGATTAGCTGCAGACCTCTCCTCTGTCAAAGCCAACCTCAGTAAGAATCTCCAAAAGTCTTTGTCCCTAACTGAAGAGAGAGACCGGCTGAACTCCATCTTCATTGAAGTCGCCAAAGGGCTGGACTTGATTCAGAGTTTGTCCCAATGCAGTGAGTCTTTGCATGTTTGTCTTATTTAGATTGATTTATGTATAAATGACACATTTAAGTCGAACAAATTCAAAGATTAAAATACCATTCATTCTCATGTTTGAATGTATGTTTTAAAAAGTCCACATGATGGGACACTAGTAAAACTGTCTCTCTATTGCTGCATTATAGCAGTAAATAAGTAAATGTAGCCTCTTCACAGACGACATGTGATGTGATGTAGCTGCACATCAAGTGTGACACTGCAGCCAGGGTGATTCCACCAGTGAACTCTGTTGCTAGGCGACCATGTCAACACATTCTACGATTATTTGGTCATCACGAGAAAATGGACTTTGTTATATTGAGATAAAGAAATATTAAATCGTCATCATGAGAAGACCAGTCCCCTATCTGAATGAATCAGGACATGGTCAAACCCATGCTTTAATGTGACAACGGGACAGAAAAAACATATATACATGTTCACCAGTGAAATTAGATACAAATTGAAACCAAAAAACATCGACTTTACCGCAGAATGATGTTAAAGACACTGTTTTTCCACGGGGAGTACTCCACTACGCATGCACGTGGATTCATGACACAATCTTCACTGTATGGCTTAATTAATAATATTAATAACATTTCAATAAATAAATCAATATTTTACACTGAACCGATCAGTCTACATTAAATTTTATTTTCTTTTTGCTTTTGTTTGTATACCACATACTACATTTTGGTCAAACCAGCACATATACTAGCAGTACAGTATGCAGTTTTTAATACAGTTTGGTCTGTCATAAAAAGCTATCTGTGCGCATGCGCTGGTGAAACAACATGATTGGGCTATAATTTTCCCGGTTCAGCTGGTGACTGGCTGTTCGTGAAAGGGGGCGGGCTATGCGCCATCTTTGCCATTACAGATCTCCCCATTCAAAATGATCTGTCTCTACAATATAGAACGTCTCTGGTTGGACTCAAACCTGAGCAGCTGTAATGTGGCGCAAAATAATGAAATGTGTGCTCCTGTCCATGTTTCTGTTTGCATGATAGAAATGCAGATGTTTGGTCTTTATTTATTTCAGATGAAGGATTAGCTGCAGAGCTCTCCTCTGTCAAAGCCAGCCTGAGTGAGCGTCTCCACAAGTCTTTGTCCCTGACTAAAGAGAGAGACCAGCTGAACTCCACCCTCAATGAAGTCACCAAAGAGCGGGACAGATTTCAGAGATTGTCTGAACACAGTGAGTCTTTGTATGTTTGTCTCATTTAGATTGATTGAGTAAATAAAGAAATGTAGCCTCTTCACAGACGACATGTGATGTGACGTAGCTGCACATCAAGTGTGACACTACAGCCAGGGTTGGTTATGTTGTAGGAACCAGGGTGAAGAATTTTTGATCTTCTTGTGTCCTGCAGAGAAAACATGTCCCTCAGGATGGACATTGGACAGTGGAAGCTGTTACCTCTTCTCCACTGAGTCTGGTTCCTGGAACAAAGGCAGAGAGGACTGCAGAGGCAGAGGAGCAGACCTGGTCATTATAGACAGTGCTAAGGAGGTGTGTGTGTGTGTGTGTGTGTGATGTCATCTTCTTTCCTGAGTCATTGATATGTTCAGATCACTGTATAATGTGCTCTCTTCATATTTACCAGACATCTCTCTTTAGATTCACCTCAGATCAAGTTTGGATTGGATTGACCAACAAAGAGGAGGGTGGCGTCTGGAAATGGGTCGATGGAACTCCACTGACTCTGACGTAAGGCTCCTAAGTTTTTGTTTTACTACATATTTAATCCAACAATGTCTTTTCATGAGAATAGTTGTACAGCAGCTCCTAAGCACCGTGATGCTTTTGCACAGGATGATACAAGTTGTTGTAGTTGATCCTTATTTTTCTAGCAGGTGGTGTTAGAAACATCCACGGCTGTAAGGTCCTTGTTAAACACCACTGTAGCAGAAAGGACTTAGAAAATCAGGTTAGATAGTTTGGAAGGCGACAAAGTACACAAGAGAACCTGGAGACTGAGCTCTGACTCCTGTGGGAAATCAGAAGTTGATCTTCACTTCACTACTCTCAGACTCAGTTGACATGAATCTTGAGTTTTAGGGCTTGAACACAAGGAGTAAGGATGTAAGGTGTGAAATATGTAAAGACACATTTGAGATCTCACTACTTATTATCCCACAAAGCAAATTGCCTTTCTGAGGGCCACAGCATGTTCAAAAACTCATCAAACTTTGCAAACACATCAGACCTGGTGAGAATGTAAATATGGCCATTTTGCCATAAACATTGTTCTTGTTCCAACACACACGGTGCAAACTGCTTCATAGCTTCAGTGTTTGCTAAGAGTCCTGTCCAGAACACAATATATGAATATTCATACAGTCCATCTTGTCTGCTGCCACATGGTCAGTGCAGGACCCCTCCCCCAGAGCAGGAGCTAAAGCGTCTGTTCATTGCTATTGGTTAGGTTTAGGAAAATCTCATGGTTTGGCTTAAAACAGTTTTACCACATGAACCACAGAGTTTCAGATATAGTCCAGTGCGAGTCATTGAAGTCATCCAGGAGAGACTGAAACATTTACAAGATAAACATGATGCTCTTGTTCCTTTCCAGGTACTGGGATAATAATGAGCCTAATAATGAAGGTGGTGTGGAGAACTGTGCTCACACCAGAAGTAATGAGAAGAGAGACTGGAATGATGCTCCATGTGATGCATCCTTTAAGTGGATCTGTGAAAAAAAGGCTCTCTAGTGTTTGCTATGATGATGTAAAGCTTTACTCTTCCTGTATGTTTGTTAAAGAGGAACTGTGCAGGATTTTTAGCTTAACTATGCTACATGTGCACTTTAATTAAACAGCTTCAAAGTAACTGTGATGGTTTAATAAATGACTTGTAGCTTGCTCTGCTTCCCCTAAAATGTCAAAAAATAAATGGTCAGTATGAACTGTTGTGTTTACATTGCATTGACTAAAAATGGGCAAGAGCACGTTCAACTCTAAGAAGAGTTCAGAATTATCGCAGGTCGACTGACAGGATTTTCTTGTCAGTGCATTAAACCTGTTGAAGCTCAGCGTCCATGAACTTCATGGGGCGTCAGAGAATCTTTTTTTTTCACTGCAGAAGAACTGCAGGTGACTGCAGGTCATTGGATAAATGCTGCAGTTTTTTCACTCCCACAGATGCTCAACGTCTCTGGGAGTGAAAGGAGCAGTGGGTGGGGCCTCGTCGCTCCTGCAAGATGATTGGAGGATCTGTCTAAAGGCTCAATCTTTGATGATTGCTATTTTGAAACAGCAAGAAAGATTTTGAAGTTCAGTCCCATTGCGAATTTTGTGAATTCAAGAGACGATTATGTCATATTTTGAAATTTACTGACTGACAAGTTCTGACTTCCTGTTTGAGGCAGTCTTGTCTATGTGGCCTGATGCTAACTGTTATCTGCTGTTACCACTGTTGTGTTGTCCACAGCTCTCATTTTTTAGGTCTGAGCTCTGAGAGGTTTCACAGAGCTGCTGTCGTCTCAAACAAAACTATCAATGAACACACATGTCAAGGTCAACATTTATTCACTATCAACATATCAAATGGGAAAATCAGGGCTAATTCTGTGGGTTTCTTCTACTTCTTCTTCTTCTTCTTCCTCTTCTAGCAAATTTTCAGTTTGCTACTCCTACAATTTTGAGAGTACCCAGGTGGGTTAATATCAAAAAATGCGACTTGACCAGGCTTGGTGAGCTATTACTTAAACTTAAACTGTAAAATGTAGAAACAGCTCTCGTCTATTGATGTAGTATTCCATGTTTCATATAGGTTTTTGCTCTTTTAGTCCTGTATGGTGGGCCTGTCTCTGCAGCATCCGGCTAGCATCCGCCGCTAGCACACGCTACCCAGCTCACCACTACAGCCCTCCTTCTCGTCCCAGCGTAGCCCTTGGGTCTCCCGTTACCGGTGATTGCCGTGTATCGTCCCGCAGCTCCAGCGCTTCACTCGGACTGTATTTCCTTTTCTTTCCAGTCCTGACAACTGCTGCTGCTGCTGCTGTCAGGGGCAGGAGGCTGCACAGTTGAGCCCGAGAGGAGGGGCCCAGTTTAAATGTTTTGTTTACAAACGACAACAAACCCACCTCCAGACTCTACCTTTTAAGGTTGTGGGTTTGATTCCCATGTTGGCAGCAGCCCCCGAGTGCTCTTTTTTTTTTCCTATTCATTTCTATGCACTTTATCACAGCAGAAGTTCTCTTGAGGAACTTTTCAAACAGAGCTTCACCAGTCTCTCTAATACACTGATTATATTGGCAAGAATGGCAGAAAAATAACCTCCTTTTAAGTTACAGAAATCTGGAACCAGAACCAGAGAGAGGTGAGGAGGTCTGATCAAAGACTTTTGGACGCTCATCATCTTTTGGCTGATGAAAGCTGAGCTGGTTTGATCTGATAGATACAACACTAAGTTTCACTTAAGTTTCTAATGGATTATTTTAACATACAGTACAACTGTGTCATAACCCAGAGAGCTGATGTTCCATACTGAAACTGATACCATCAGTGAATGTGTGGCATGTTTCAGTGTTTATCTTTGTTTATCTCGGACCATCACTTAGCTGACCTGACCGAGCATCTTCAGGCCAGTGGAGACCTGCTGTTGGCCAATCTGGCTGCAGTCACCGAGCAGCTGAACAGGCTTCAGCGTTTGTTCATATGGAGTGAGATGGTTGCTTGTGGTCGTCTGTGTGGTTTCTCATCAGACATCTCTAAACAGGAAGGTCAGTGACAGAGCACCATGATCCAGAGAACATGGTCAGATCCAGCTCTCAGCTCTCTCCACTATATCTACATCTCAGTTTATTTAAGTAAAAGCCACCTTTACTTATCAGCATCTTATTTTACAACTAAAAGCTCTGGAAAACTTCAAGACCCTTGGTATCTCTTATTCTAAGCAGCAGCTGATGTTGGCTCAGGCCTCACTGCTTCAAATGAAAGACTTTCACTTCCCCACAAAACTGTGACATCTTTAAAGTCAGTGCAGCTCTTCATGTTTAAGCTGCAGTCTCCAGGAATTGTAACTTTTTTCCCACGAGTGTATTTGAGCTTTTCAATGGTTTAGTTCAGTTCCTTCATATGAGGGAGTGTGAATGAGAATCAACAAAATGACCTTTCTGGTTCTGACAATAGATATTCAGAGAAAGAGCAGCTCTGAGTCATGGTCCCTGGTGTCACACAGCTGTGAACTTGTTGCAATGGAAACAGACGACATGCACCAAACAAGCAACACACCCTCTTAAATGTCAAGGGACATAGTTACTGTGTGATCCTGGGTGTCTAATATTTGCTAATATTTGTTTTCTCTGCATGTCTTTGCAGAGAAAACATGTCCTGCAGGATGGAGGACAGTCAGTTGTGTCACAGGAAATTGATCTGTAAAATGCCCCAAGTGTCCCTGGCTGCAGCCTGCAGAGCAGGACGAGGCTCAGTGTCCAGTGTTGAATCAGGACACATACACTCACATTTACTGCTTCGTTTACATGGTCAGTACCAGAGAACATTAACTATAAAGACTGTAGACTTCTGTTTTTTGGCTACTCACTGAATAATGAACAGAGTGCACAAATATAATGTGGTAAGTGACAGCTTTAAGAAAGCACTTGTTACTTCCTCACAGCTTGAGATAAACATCTGAAACTATCATGAGTTTGGTCACTTTCATGTCAGACCGAGCTGCAGCTGACACTCTGTGTTGTACTGAGCATCAATGGATGAAATCTACGTCAACGTTGATCATGTAAAGCCTGACGAGTCCAACATTTCAACCAATCCCACAGGTAAGAGCTGTCAGTCAGACAGAGCAGAGAATAAATGTCTGTTATTGTCTGTTATGTGACTGTTTTTATTGACTGTTTTCTTCTTGCTTCAGGTCCCACGAGCTCTGAGAGGAGATGTCATGGAGCTGTCGTCCTCTCTCTGAGCCTGCTGAGTGTTTTCCTGCTGGCTGGACTCATCGGCCTCGGTGTTCACTGTGAGTCTGTTTCATTCAGGACTTAAAGGTCAAAGTGAATCATCATTATAGGATAGGAATAAAGAACCAGGATTTAAAAATCTATTCTGTAGCTGACTGGGAGCTAATGTAAAGACTGGGGTGGTGTGCTCTGATCTCTTTGGTCTGGTTAAAACTCGGTTGGTTAAAACTGGTGAAAACTGTTTGATGCTTTTTTTTTGGGGGGGGGGGTCCAATCAGTTACAGTAGTCGAGTCTACTGGAGATGAAAGCATGAATCAGCTTCTCCTGATCTGATCTGGACATAACGCCCTTAACTCTGGATATGTTCTTAAGCTGATAGAAGGCTGTTTTAGTGACTCAGCACACCAACGTTTCAGACTTGGTTTTTAGCTTCTAGAGACAGTGACTCAAGGTGTTTACTGACAGCAAAAACAATGACCTCAGCTTTTTCCTGAATTAACTGAAGGAAATTTTGATTCATCCAATTTTTTGACTTGCTCTCAACAGTGACACAATGACTTTATTGGACTGCTGTTATCTGGGGACAGTGCGAGATATATGTGCATGTCATCTGCATAACTATGATAGTTGACATTAAAATTCAGCAGAATTTGACCCAAAGGCAGCATATACAGACTGAACAGAAGGGGTCCAAGGACTGACCCCTGAGGAACTCCACATGTCACAAATACACTACAAATTCAGAAAAAAAGCTTTATCAATTTGACAACAACATGCAGTGCACATTCAGACAACACACTGGAAGTGTCACCATGTGATGTTAAAAGGTAACTATGGGTTGGACCAAAGTCCTTATAGGCAAGTCATGCCACTTGACGGGCATCTTGGCGACACTGTGAAAAGCCCAAGAAGACCAAACCCCTATCTGAATGAATCGGGACATGGTCAAACCCATGCTTTAATGTGACAACGGGACAGAAAAAACATATATACATGTTCACCAGTGAAATTAGATACAAATCGAAACCAAAAAACATTGACTTTACCGCAGAATGATGTTAAAGACACTCTTTTTCCACAGGGAGTACTCCACTACGCATGCACGCGGATTCATGACACAATCTTCACTGTACGGCTTAAATAATATTAATAACATTTCAATAAATAAATAAATATTTTACACTGAACTGATCAGTCTACATTAAATTTTATTTTCTTTTTGCTTTTGTTTGTATACCACATACTACATTTTGGTCAAACCAGCACATATACTAGCAGTACAGTATGCAGTTTTGAATACAGTTTGGTCTGTCATAAAAAGCTATCTGTGCGCATGCGCTGGTGAAACAACATGATTGGGCTATAATTTTCCCACACACACTGCAAGTGTCACCATGTGATGTTAAAAGGTAACTATAGGTTGGACTCAAACCTGAGCAGCTGCAACATGGGGCAAAATAATGAAATGTGTGCTCCTGTCTCTGTTTCTGTTTGCATGATAGAAATGCAGGTGTTTGGTCTTGATTTATTTCAGATCAAGGAGTAGCTGCAGAGCTCTCCTCTGTCAAAGCCAACCTGAGTGAGCATCTCCAGAAGTCTTTGTCCCTGACTGAAGAGAGAGACCAGCTGAACTCCACCCTCACTGAAGTCACCAAAGAGCGGGACAGGCTTCAGAGTTTGTCCAAATGCAGTGAGTCTTTGTATGTTTGTCTCATTTAGATTAATGTGTGTATAAATAAAATATTTTAAGTCAAAGAAATTCAAAGATTAAAATACCATTCATTCTCATGTTTGAATGTATGTTTTAAAAAGTCCACATGATGGGACACTAGTAAAACTGTCTCTCTGTTGCTGCATTATGGCAGTAAATAAGTAAATGTAGCCTCTTCACAGACGACATGTGATGTGATGTAGCTGCACATCAAGTGTGACACTGAAACCAGGATTGGTTATGTTGTGGGAACCAGGGTGAAGAAAAAAAAAGAAGATATATGATCAGTCCTTTGAGTTGTAAACTCTTGCAGTTATTTTCAGTTGCTAACAAGCACTGGTCAAAAAAGAAGAAGCTACTTTTTCAAATCTCTTAACATAGTCTGTGTTACCAACATACATCTAAGCAAAAACACTCAAAATAGGCTCATTTATCCACAACACTGGCAACAAGTCTCACTTAGGAAGCAAACACTGTTGTTCTTAACACACTGAGCTACAAAATACCACAACAGAGAGCATTATATGAAATATATTTGATCTATATATTATATATATTTGATCTGTTTGAATGTTTTCTTTTCAGATCAATCCTAGAAAAGAATATTAGCGCTTCATTGAGCGCACTAAGTCATTGTATATTGTAACAAGAATGAAGCAGCAACGCAGCATTTTGCTTCATGAATTACAGTTCTTAAGAAAAATTAGCAGTGAATAAATTTCAAACACACACACATATAAAACATTTTCACTCCCTCTCTTCGGCATCTGGCCACATGTTTCCACATGTTTTCATCAACATCAGCAAACCAGTCAGAGACTGCAGCAGAGTGGTGGACCACCACATTACATAGTTACCTGCTGCCCAATGACGATTCCTCCTCAGCTGTTTTCATTTTTCACATCAGTTTTATTTTCAATATTTTTTTCATATTTCATTTTACATATCATCAGTATTTTGATATGAAATAGTGTCGATTTCAACATGGCTGCAGCAGAAATTTGTGTGTGGTAGCATTTGAAAAATGTGCTGTAAAAGTTCAGTGTTTTGCAGGTGGTGGACTAGTTACTGAGGAGAGATCTCATGAATTTTGTTGACTGTGGTCATCGAATGCATTTTGTGTCAAAGCAATGAAAAGAAATTCACAGTTTGCTTCTGTTTTGCAGACTGTGTTAGTGCTTTTGAAAATGTGACTTCAGTTTCGGCCAATGCTTGTTAGCAATTGAAAAAAAAGTAATTTTTTTTAACACATCCAGCAGGTGGGCCTTTCTGATCCTCTTGTGTCCTGCAGATAAAACATGTCCCTCAGGATGGACTATAGTCAATGGCAGCTGTTACATCCTCTCCACTAAGTTTGGTTTCTGGGACAATGCCAGAGCTGACTGCCACAGCAGAGGAGCAGACCTGGTCGTCATAGACAATGCTGAAGAGCAGGTTGTGTGTATGTGTAGGCGTGCGTGTGTTCATCTTTTTTCATCAGTTTGTTCGCATACACATTCAGCACATGTATTGTGGTCAAACTCAAACATTGGAGGTGTTTTTCTTTTCTGTTCCCCAGACATCTCTCTCTGGATTAACCTTAGAAGATAAAACTTGGATTGGTTTGACGGACAAAGAGGAGCAGGGCGTCTGGAAATGGGTCGATGGAACTCCACTGAATTTCACGTGAGGCTTCACTTTGAATAGGGTTGTAGACTTTTTAATCATTTTCAGTGGCCTGTGGTGTGGTGTGGAAACTGTACTTACTCTTGACCTGCTTCAACAACGGTCTTTTTTTAGTAAGTGACGTGTTTGCTCAGTGACTGAAGACAAAGCAAAGCAAGTAAACAAACAAATTAATCAGTAGTCAGCATTTCTGACCAGTCAAGCACTGGACCGGGCCTCTGGGAGACTGTCAGTCCAACACACACTAACCAAACTGTTACATGCTTTTACTATTTAAAAGGGCTCCTGAATCACTCATATTACTCATAGTGCCCGCTTGTGGCAACAGCAAACACATACACAACTGTCATCCATCTTGTCTGCTGCTACATGGTGAGTGCAGGACCCCTCCCCTGGCACAGAAGCTCAGACGGCCCCACTCATCACCTACAGTCTTTTAGTCAAGCTTCAAGATTTCTATTTATTTCTCATGCTACATAAAAAATGAAAAGCTGTTCCCCCAACAAGTACCAGTACCACAGAGATTGTGAGGCGAGAATATACTAACAAAGTAGAATCACTTAAAAACAATAGCATATCCACATGAAAACACAAAGCTGGAGCCTGAGCACACAGTGTGTTAAAGTGCTCAGAGTGTATCACTGCAGCACAATCTGTAAAATGCTAGACAGTGCTGTAGTGGACTGGGATCAGATCAGATCAGAGGTGGGGCTCATGTTTTCAGTGAAATGCAGTCTTTTACCACATAAACCACAGTTTCATAAGTGCTCTGATGTGATAGGACGAAGTCATCCAGAGGAGACTGAAACATTTACAAGATAAACATGATGCTCTTGTTCCCCTCCAGGTACTGGGCTGAAAATGAGCCTAATGGAGGTGGAAATTCAGAAGATGTTGAGGACTGTGCCCATTTCAGCATGGATAAGAACAGATACTGGAATGACCTGTCATGTGACACGGCCTTGAAGTGGATCTGTGAAACAATGGCTTTTAGTGTTTGCTTTGATTATGTAAAGCTTTAGTAAAAACTGCTCCTGTATGTTTGTTAAACATTTCAGTCTGTGTCTGTGTTTGACTCTGCTGAAGGTTGGATCTATGTAAACAGCTTCTCATCATTAAACAGCACCTGGAGGTGATGCTAAACATGACTCAGCTCAGTCTGTGTGTTTCACTTCCTGTTTGGGACAATCTAATCGACGTGGATTGGTGCGAACTGTATTCACAATCTGCTCAAATAGACCTGCTGTGTATTGCACTGGAGTTGGTGCATGATACAGACAGATCACAGCATGTACTGTGGAAATATACAGATTGACAGTTAGCTCTGGTATGTGCAACTCAGACTGAATGGAGTGAAGTATGTGGAAACTGGAGATTACAATGAAATGAAGGTTTATCCATTTGAAATGGGGAGTCGGGGGGGGACCCTGTGCTGGGACCCTGTTTGTACTGTTGATGAAGTTTGGTGCTGTTCTGAGCATCATCTGTGGCTGTGAGTGGCTTTTTGACCACGGTTAGCGTGTGGAGAAATAGACAGCTGTATTTTGCTATGGTGCGATCTTTGCTGACGTCACTACAACTAGAGACGTTTGTGGTCGACAAACTTCATCTCTGGAGGAGATGTTGTACTTGGTGTCACGGTGTGTTTGACCATGGGTTAAACTTACGCCGGAATATCCCTTTAAGGTAGAAACTGTATTTGTCAAAGTCTGGAGCACCTGGTACATCCAACTTACCCAGGTGAAAGGCACACAACAGGACAACATCTGTATTCACTGTTTGAATAGAGACCCATATTCTTGTATGAATGTAATTAGAACCATTGTGATGTGAAATCGCACTTTATTATCAACCTCCCTTAAAACTAAACACACACACATCTTAACTGTCTGTAAGGCAGTGACAGAAAATGGGTTAAAAGTAATTAAGTGTTGATCTAAATGGACTATTTCTATGCTGAGAGACAGGCCAGTCAGGATTCAGAGCTCTGTTAAGTCCCGCCCCTGGCTGGGCTTGATTCGCAGATCACGACGTACTTGCGTGATCAGATGTATGTGGATGTGAAGAGGAAAAGGAGACGAGCTGATAGCGATCTAAGCAGTAAGAGAAGAAAAGTGTAAATAATTACCAAGAAGTTCATAGTTGTCAAAACACATAGTTTATGCACGCTGTTGAATCCACCTAGAACACAGGTGAATTACCTTACCTTATTGAAATACCGTAATATGTTCATTTTAATGCGTTATTCTTTTGAAGATGTGAATGTTTATACAGTTATTGTTAGAGATGTGAGTTAACTCAGAGAAAGGTGTGTTATTTAAATGTATTTGTGTTCTCACTTGAGAGTGTGCATTGCAAATGTCAGCAGAGTAATATATGTCAAGTTTACAGCTGTTATCCTTATGGTGAAATACAGTAATGTGTGTTGATGGTATAATACTACTGTGCCATGATTCAAATATTGAGTCAGATATAAAATTATTGAACTGAAGTGTAATGAAAGGTCTTAAATTGCAATGACTGAGTGTTACATTGTATTATTATGTTTTAGAATGATAGTTATACAACAATTAGATTAGAAAAATGTTGAATTCCTGTTTCTGAAACGAAATAGGTCAGGTCTTATGGATGGACTGGAAGTTCTTCGGGAGATCCCTACAGATTGATGGCGAGCCACCCAGAGTGATTTTGCATTGGAACTGAGAATTGATACAATGAGTGCTCCACCTGGTGGTAGGAAGGTGTCAGCCGCCAGGACTGTGACGCACATATTCACGTACACTGATACCCCACAACATTTAACACTGGACACTTGAATAAGAGATCCCAGACAGCGGATTTGAAGATACTTTACTATGACAGTGATCACAGCACCGACACAGACTTTATTGACTTTTGACAGACAAGACTTTTTTTTTATTTTAAAGGGCCCATATTTACTTCACTGTAACTCCTTTGTATTTCATATTGTGTTGATTGAGACCTGCAGGTTCGTTTTGCTAAAAGAAACAGTTGCAACTCCACCTACCTTGTCGTGCGTGCCTTCCTGTATGTTTTGAGCAGTTCTTCCCTTAGCTCCTTACGAGCCTAGACCATCAGTGTACTCACCAGTAGTGGGTTACATGTTCCCTCTGTGCTCAAAACCAAACAAGTTCAATCAAATTACAAACAAACACTACTGGGGGGTCATTACATGGAAAATAGAAAACACAATGCTCGGGATATGAATCTGCAGAAATAAAATGTATTTCTCATAGTGGGTTTGGGGGAATTGTGTGTGTGAGGGATGAGAAAGTGAAAGTAACTGCATGATCTTATCTAGAAACTGTGATAAGATTCTAGGGAAACAGGAAGTGAATGCCACCCTACAGACCACCACCTCACCCTGTGGAGCAGCTGTTGCAGACGGATCTTGCCAGAAAACAACGCTGGAGTTCCTGTAAAACAGGTTAATGTTTCAAAAATGTGTTACCTGTATCCTGTTTTGATCAGACTATAAAAGGACGGAGCTCTGACTCCAGCCTCGAGGATATTGTTCTGATCCTCTGGTCCTTATCAAATTAGCTTGTGTCTCTCAGTGAGCTCCGACTGCTGCTGAGTGTTGCCTTGGTCCTGTCGTCACTTCTTCTGCGTCCTGACATCGGTGGTCACTCCCAAGAGATCCCTGAGAAAGGTAATAAACACTGACACAGTTGGGACACAGTGAATCTGCTGATGTTGAGTTGTACTCTTTGTCCTCAATGTGTTCTATGACAGTAGCTCACATTTCATCAGAAATGACTGTTGTGTGTGTTGACCTCTTACATGCTCTCTTCCTCTGGTCCTCAGAACGTTTCTGTCCATTGTCCAACCTCCAACAACCAGAACTCTCTGAACTGGTTTATACTGGTTTGCTCACACAGCTGAGACAACTGCGCTTAATTGTGTTTAACTTTGAGGTTTGAGAAGCACTTTTTACTTCCTCACAACTTCAGAGAAACGACTGAAACCATCAAGAGTTTGGTCATTTTCATGTCAGACCGAGCTGCAGCTGAGCACCAATGGAGGGAATCTGTATCAAGACTGATCATGTAAAGCCTGACAAGTCCGACGTTTCAACCAATCCCACAGGTAAGAGCTGTCAGTCAGACAGAGCAGAGAATAAATGTCTGTTATTGTCTGTTATGTGACTGTTTTTATTGACTGTTTTCTTCTTGCTTCAGGTCCCACGAGCTCTGAGAGGAGATGTCATGGAGCTGTCGTCCTCTCTCTGAGTCTGCTGAGTGTTTTCCTGCTGGCTGGACTCATCGGCCTCGGTGTTCACTGTGAGTCTGCTTCATTCTGGACTTAAAGGTCAAAGTGAATCATCATTATAGGATAGGAATAAAGAACCAGGATTTAAAAATCTATTCTGTAGCTGACTGGGAGCTAATGTAAAGACTGGGGTGGTGTGCTCTGATCTCTTTCTTCTGGTTAAAACTGGTGAAAACTGATTGATGCTTTTTTTGGGGGGGGGGGGGGTGGGGGGGTCCAGTCAGTTACAGTAGTCAAGTCTACTGGAGATGAAAGCATGAATCAGCTTCTCCTGATCTGATCTGGACATAACGCCCTTAACTCTGGATATGTTCTTAAGCTGATAGAAGGCTGTTTTGGTGACTCAGCACACCAACGTTTCAGACTTGGTTTTTAGCTTCTAGAGACAGTGACTCAAGGTGTTTACTGACAGCAAAAACAATGACCTCAGCTTTTTCCTGAATTAACTGAAGGAAATTTTGGTTCATCCAATTTTTTGACTTGCTATCATAGTTATGCAGATGACATGCACATATATCTCGCACTCTCCCCAGATAACAGCAGTCCAGTAAAGTCATTGTGTCACTGTTGAGAGCTCACATTGGAATTCAGCAGAATTTGACCCAAAGGCAGCATATACAGACTGAACAGAAGGGGTCCAAGGACTGACCCCTGAGGAACTCCACATGTCACAAATACACTACAAATTCAGAAAAAAAGCTTTATGAATTTGACAACAACATGCAGTGCACATTCAGACAACACACTGGAAGTGTCACCATGTGATGTTATAAAGTAACTATGGGTTGGACCAAAGTCCTTATAGGCAAGTCATGCCACTCGACGGGCATCTTGGCGACACTGTGAAAAGCCCAAGAAGTCCAGTCCCCTATCTGAATGAATCAGGACATGGTCAAACCCATGCTTTAATGTGACAACAGGACAGAAAAACCATATATACATGTTCACCAGTGAAATTAGATACAAATCGAAACCAAAAAACATCGACTTTACCGCAGAATGATGTTAAAGACGCTCTTTTTCCACAGGGAGTACTCCACTACGCATGCACACGGATTCATGACACAATCTTCACTGTACGGCTTAATTAATAATAATAACATTTCAATAACTAAATCAATATTTTACACTGAACCAATCAGTCTACATTAAAGTTCTTTTTGCTTTTGTTTGCATACCACATACTACATTTTGGTCAAACCAGCACGTATACTAGCAGTACAGTATGCAGTTTTGAATACAGTTTGGTCTGTCATAAAAAGCTATCTGTGCGCATGCGCTGGTGAAACAACATGATTGGGCTATAATTTTCCCGGTTCAGCTGGTGACTGGCTGTTCATGAAAGGGGGCGGGCTATGCGCCATCTTTGCCATTACAGATCTCCCCATTCAAAATGATCTGTCTTTACAATATAGAACGTCTCTGGTTGGACTCAAACCTGAGCAGCTGTAATGTGGCGCAAAATAATGAAATATGTGCTCCTGTCTCTGTTTCTGTTTGCATGATAGAAATGCAGGTGTTTTGTGTGTTTTGATTTATTTCAGATCATGGCTTAGCTGCAGAGCTCTCCTCTGTCAAAGCCAACCTGAGTGAGCATGTCCAGAAGTCTTTGTCCCTGACTGAAGAGAGAGACCAGCTGAACTCCACCCTCACTGAAGTCACCAAAGAGCGGGACAGGCTTCAGAGTTTGTCCAAATGCAGTGAGTCTTTGTATGTTTGTCTCATTTAGATTAATTTGTGCATAAATAAAATATTTTAAGTCAAAGAAATTCAAAGATTAAAATACCATTCATTCTCATGTTTGAATGTATGTTTTAAAAAGTCCACATGATGGGACACTAGTAAAACTGTCTCTCTATTGCTGCATTATAGCAGTAAATGTAGCCTCTTCACAGACGACATGTGATGTGATGTAGCTGCACATCAAGTGTGACACTGCAGCCAGGGTTGGTTATGTTGTGGGAACCAGGGTGAAGAAAAAAAAAAGAAGATATATGATCAGTCCTTTGAGTTGTAAACTCTTGCAGTTATTTTCAGTTGCTAACAAGCACTGGTCAAAAAAGAAGAAGCTACTTTTTCAAATCTCTTAACATAGTCTGTGTTACCAACATACATCTAAGCAAAAACACTTCGTACACGTCTCAAAATAGGCTCATTTATCCACAACACTGGCAACAAGTCTCACTTAGGAAGCAAACACTGTCGTTCTTAACACACTGAGCTACAAAATACCACAACAGAGAGCATTATATGAATATATTTGATCTATATATTTTATATATTTGATCTCTTAAGTTTGAATGTTTTCTTTTTCAGATCAATCCTAGAAAAGAATATTAGCGCTTCATTGAGCGCACTAAGTCATTGTATATTGTAACAAGAATGAAGCAGCAACGCAGCATTTTGCTTCATGATTTACAGTTCTTAAGAAAAATTAGCAGTGAATAAATTTCAAACACACACACATATAAAACATTTTCACTCCCACTCTTCGGCATCTGGCCACATGTTTCCACATGTTTTCATCAACATCAGCAAACTAGTCAGAGACTGCAGCAGAGTGGTGGACCACCACATTACATAGTTACCTGCTGCCCAATGACGATTCCTCCTCAGCTGTTTTCATTTTTCACATCAGTTTTATTTTCAATATTTTTTTCATATTTCATTTTACATATCATCAGTATTTTGATATGAAATAGTGTCGATTTCAACATGGCTGCAGCAGAAATTTGTGTGTGGTAGCATTTGAAAAATGTGCTGTAAAAGTTCAGTGTTTTGCAGGTGGTGGACTAGTTACTGAGGAGAGATCTCATGAATTTTGTTGACTGTGGTCATCGAATGCATTTTGTGTTAAAGCAATGAAAAGAAATTCACAGTTTGCTTCTGTTTTGCAGACTGTGTTAGGGCTTTTGAAAATGTGACTTCAGTTTCGGCCAATGCTTGTTAGCAATTGAAAAAAAAAAAAAAAAGTAATTTTTTTAACACATCCAGCAGGTGGGCCTTTCTGATCCTCTTGTGTCCTGCAGATAAAACATGTCCCTCAGGATGGACTATAGTCAATGGCAGCTGTTACATCCTCTCCACTAAGTTTGGTTTCTGGGACAATGCCAGAGCTGACTGCCACAGCAGAGGAGCAGACCTGGTCGTCATAGACAATGCTGAAGAGCAGGTTGTGTGTATGTGTAGGCGTGCGTGTGTTCATCTTTTTTCATCAGTTTGTTCGCATACACATTCAGCACATGTATTGTGGTCAAACTCAAACATTGGAGGTGTTTTTCTTTTCTGTTCCCCAGACATCTCTCTCTGGATTAACCTTAGAAGATAAAACTTGGATTGGTTTGACGGACAAAGAGGAGCAGGGCGTCTGGAAATGGGTCGATGGAACTCCACTGAATTTCACGTGAGGCTTCACTTTGAATAGGGTTGTAGACTTTTTAATCATTTTCAGTGGCCTGTGGTGTGGTGTGGAAACTGTACTTACTCTTGACCTGCTTCAACAACGGTCTTTTTTTAGTAAGTGACGTGTTTGCTCAGTGACTGAAGACAAAGCAAAGCAAGTAAACAAACAAATTAATCAGTAGTCAGCATTTCTGACCAGTCAAGCACTGGACCGGGCCTCTGGGAGACTGTCAGTCCAACACACACTAACCAAACTGTTACATGCTTTTACTATTTAAAAGGGCTCCTGAATCACTCATATTACTCATAGTGCCCGCTTGTGGCAACAGCAAACACATACACAACTGTCATCCATCTTGTCTGCTGCTACATGGTGAGTGCAGGACCCCTCCCCTGGCACAGAAGCTCAGACGGCCCCACTCATCACCTACAGTCTTTTAGTCAAGGTTCAAGATTTCTATTTATTTCTCATGTTACATAAAAAATGAAAAACTGTTCCCCCAACAAGTACCAGTACCACAGAGATTGTGAGGCGAGAATATACTAACAAAGTAGAATCACTTAAAAACAATAGCATATCCACATGAAAACACAAAGCTGGAGCCTGAGCACACAGTGTGTTAAAGTGCTCAGAGTGTATCACTGCAGCACAATCTGTAAAGTGCTAGACAGTGCTGTAGTGGACTGAGATCAGATCAGATCAGAGGTGGGGCTCATGTTTTCAGTGAAATGCAGTCTTTTACCACATAAACCACAGTTTCATAAGTGCTCTGATGTGATAGGACGAAGTCATCCAGAGGAGACTGAAACATTTACAAGATAAACATGATGCTCTTGTTCCCCTCCAGGTACTGGGCTGAAAATGAGCCTAATGGAGGTGGAAATTCAGACGATGTTGAGGACTGTGCCCATTTCAGCATGGATAAGAACAGATACTGGAATGACCTGTCATGTGACACGGCCTTGAAGTGGATCTGTGAAACAATGGCTTTTTAGTGTTTGCTTTGATTATGTAAAGCTTTAGTAAAAACTGCTCCTGTATGTTTGTTAAACATTTCAGTCTGTGTCTGTGTTTGACTCTGCTGAAGGTTGGATCTATGTAAACAGCTTCTCATCATTAAACAGCACCTGGAGGTGATGCTAAACATGACTGAGCTCAGTCTGTGTGTTTCACTTCCTGTTTGGGACAATCTAATCGACGTGGATTGGTGTGAACTTCATTCACAATCCGTTCAAATAGATCTGATCAGATGAATTATTTGTACTTTGTTACTTCCGACCTCAAAATACACACCACAACAAGCTCTGACATGTAGCTTAGCCCTGTTTTAGGACCTCTCAAAAAACCCCGAGCAAAGAAATCATGAACTATTTATTAGTCCAACTTCACAGTACAATCCTAGATATTTCTAAGTCTTTTCATGTTTGAGAAGTTCTGCCAAGTGTAATGTGATTTATAACAAACACTCTTCCATTTACAGTGTCTTTAAGTTGAGGGAGGCTCTTTCATAACTTACCTGAGACTCCCTCTCTGTCCCTGCCAATCTGTGGCACTTGTTGTCACCTCCTCTGCTGCCTATTGACAACACATACACACACACACACATACATACAGTGCACAGTATTTATTTTGCATACATTATCTGATATCAGTCTGTGATTAGTTAAGCTCAAACATCAGATAACAACATAGAGATCTATAGTACAATGCTCCAGAAAGACTAAATGACGCCTTTAAAAGCCAAAGGCAAATAGATTTTGTAAATTCATTTTATACCAAGCTTGTATAGTGGCAGTATGTGAGCAGACAGCCGACCCATCTGAGGAGAGAACAGTGTCTGTTGCTGCTTTCTCTCATTATAATGATGTGATGATGACATATAAATACATCCTTTGAAGTGTGTTGCTGTATTTGTGTGATGAAGGATTTGTGCAGTTTATTTTATTTTATGTATTTCTCTCTATGCTTGTTTTCTTTTTTGTATTTATGAACATACTGTTAGGTTTCTACTGATATTTTAGAGGGTTTATAGTTTTGGGATCTACATGTTGATGCACTTGTGTGGTTCTGCTACAATGTGAATAATGCGTTAGTTTGAGCAGAATGATGTCTTTTTGTCTTGTGTGTGTGTGTGTGTGTGTGTGTGTGTGTGTGTGTGTGTGTGTGTGCCCATGGTGCAAAACAAGCCCGCCTCTGTGCGTCAACTATAATGTTCAGCAGCTGCTTGTGTTTGCCTCAGTAGGGGGAGGAGGAGGTGGACAGACCTCAACACCACAAACTAATCTCTTGTACAATCTAACACCTTTGCTACAACAATTCCAGGCTTCATATGTTTCCTGCTTCTTATGCATCTGTTGTTTTACTTGTTGTTTTATTGCAGAATTTGCAGCCACATCATCTCAAACTGTATCGATGGAAAACGACACAGAGGTGGTGTCCTTTGTTTTGACTATGTATGGAAACGTAGGAAACTTTCAGGTCCTCTATTTCACTCTGGCTCTGCTGTTTTACATCTCAGTCCTTGTTGCCAACACTGTTCTCATTGTTGTTATTTACTTGGAGCACAGTCTGCACGAGCCCATGTATCTGTTCCTCTGTAGTTTATTTGTCAATGCCATCTACGGCAGCACGTCTCTGCTGCCCTGTCTAATGACACAGATCTTATCAGACACTCATGAAATCTCACTCTATTTCTGCTTCCTTCAGATATTTAACATCCACACATATGCAGTAATTGAATTTTGGACGTTATCAGTAATGGCCTATGACAGATATGTGTGTATTTGTAAGCCTTTGCATTACAACGTCATAGTGACTAATGTCAGAGTCCAGGTCGTCATCATCATGATCTGGATAATTGCTTTTGTAGAAGTTGGAGTTTTATTGTCTTTTACGATCCGTCTGAAGTTCTGTGGGACAGTGATCCACAATGTTATCTGTGAAAATCATCTGGTGGTTGAACTTTCATGCTCCTCAGACAGACTCATGTCCTTTATCCATGACGTAGTCTTTGCCCTCATGTTGACTGTGACTGGTCCTCTCACCTTCATCTCCTTCACATATGTGAGGATTTTATATGTCTCTTTAAAATCCTCCTCTGAGACCAAGAGGAAGGCGTTGGACACCTGCACTCCGCACTTAGTTTCTCTCCTCAGCTTCGTCTTTGCCTCTTTTTATAACCTGATCAGTCAGAGGTTCGACATGAGCTTTGTTCCACTTGAGCTGCGTGTGATTTTATCCATGTACGGACTCATTATTCAGCCTCTTCTTGATCCGCTCATCTACGGCCTCAGGTTGTCAAAAGTTAGAAATGCTGTTCTAAAAAAGTTCTTCATATTGAAAAAGTTAATTATGATGGCTCCATAATTCATGACTACAGACAATATATAAATACACTGTAACATTGCATAACAATGTAAAATAGCACCGTAGTCTTCAGCATTTTCATCGGTGGATAAACACAGATTTAGAGCAGCAATGTGTGTATGGGAATGAAACACAATAAACCATGCAGTACGGTCAGGTGCCATTAAAACCAACATAAAAGACACAAAATACAAAAGAAACGTGACTTGCATGTTTGTTTCATGTAAATAATCTTAAGTAGCCTTGTGATGATGTTTTTATCCTCATTTAGTGTCAGTTACTTCATGTGCATCACAGATTATTTGCTAATTGCAAAGACACACAAAAAGAGGAGAAGGAAGGTGACCTTGTTCTTTACTTTCTCAGTTCAGGTTCAGTCTCCACTGTGGCTCAGGTGGTTTAATTGCTCTCACAGGATAATGCAGCTGATCACACACTGACCAGTTCAACTGTATGAGCCCACATACAAGTAAAATCCCGTCATAGAAAACAACTACTGTATTTTCTAAGACAGGACCATAAATATGCTATCTGACCAGAAAAGACTTTGACTGCATAATATTAACAAATGTTGTCTTTCTTTGGTGAATATTATAGATGTATTAAGTATTTGCTTTCATTATCACCCCATGAGGCCAACATACAGTAGCCATTGAGGCATACAGTAATTAGCTGTATGAAGAGCAGCTGCTCCCTGAGGCCTGAATCACCACTGAGGACCAGACGACCTAATGACTCTCATTACAGTCACCTTACATCATCTCTGGGCTGCTGTGTATCGACCTGTGCCACTAAATCAACTGAAGGTTAGTTACATCACAACCGGTGGAAAAATTCACACATCGAAACAAAACAATCCATTACATCATGTTGAGGAAGCATTTAAGGTTTGCTGTTAAATCATGTAAAGACCTGGTACCTTCATTTCAAATGAACAATTCATGTTTGGGACTCACCTGGTCAAGTGGATACTATTTGGCCTCAGTCCTAACTGCATGTCGCCCTCTCCCTCTTCCCTGATTTAAGATTAATATTAGGAATAAGATAAACTTTGTTGATCCCAGGTTGGGAAATGACTGATGCAGCAGCAGGCAAATAAAACACAATGCAAACAGAAAAATAAGAGAAAGAAACAATTTTGAATGACAAATATGTACATAATGTTCAGTAATAGTGTGAACAACTCAGTATGGGAAAGTATGTACAGTTGGATATGGAGCAGTAGCTGCGATTACATGCAGTGTTTTCCTCAATCTGATCAAACAATTAAAAGATTAAAAGAATCTTATTCAATCTGTGTACATGAACGCTAAATAAAGCGATCCACATACAATCTGCGTATACATGGCCCCAGCTGAAGCCGATTATACAGTGTCATTGACATGCGCAGATGGTCTCACTCCCACTACCTGCTGTTTGAATAGAGACCCATATTCTTGTATAAATGTAATCAGAACCATTGTGATGTGAAATCGCACTTTATTATCAACCTCCCACAAAACTAAACACACACACACCTCTAAACTGTTCCCTCTGTGCTGCTCAAATTACAAACAAACACTACTGGGTGGTCATTACATGGAAAATAGAAAACACAATGCTCAGGATATGAATCTGTGGAAATAATATTTATTTTTGTCATGGTAGGTTTGGGGGAATTTGTGTGTGTGTGTGAGATGAGAAAGTGAAAGTAACTGAATGATCTTATCTAGAAACTGTGATAAGATTCTAGGGAAACAGGAAGTGAATACCACCCTGCAGACCACCACCTCACCCTGTGGAGCAGCTGGTGCAGATGGATCTTGCCAGAACCAACACTGGAGTTCCTGTAAAACAGGTTAATGTTTCCAAAAGGTGTTACCTGTATCCTGTTTTGATCAGACTATAAAAGGATGGAGCTCTGACTCCAGCCTCGAGGATATTGTTCTGATTCTCTGGTCTTCATCAAATGTGCTTGTGTCTCTCAGTGAGCTCCGACTGCTGCTGAGTGTTGCCTTGGTCCTGTCGTCTCTGAGCATTGGTCAACCTGAAAATTCGAGGGTGGGATTGACTCGGGCCGGCTGACTTCCGCTGTGTCCTGACATCGGTGGTCACTCCCAAGAGATCATTGAGAAAGGTAATAAACACTGACACAGTTGGGACACAGTGAATCTGCTGATGTTGTACTCTTTGTCCTCAATGTGTTCTATGACAGTAGCTCACATTTCATCAGAAATGACTGTTGTTGTGTGTTGACCTCTTACATGCTCTCTTCCTCTGGTCCTCAGAACGTTTCTGTCCATTGTCCAACCTTCAACAACCAGAACTCTCTGAACTGGTTTATACTGGTTTGCTCACACAGCTGAGACAACTGCGCTTAATTGTGTTTAACTTTGAGGTTTGAGAAGCACTTTTTACTTCCTCACAACTTCAGAGAAACGACTGAAACCATCAAGAGTTTGGTCATTTTCATGTCAGACCAAGCTGCAGCTGAGCATCAATGGAGGGAATCTACGTCAATACTGATCATGCAAAGCCCGAGGTAAGAGCTGTCAGTCAGACAGAGCAGAGAATAAATGTCTGTTATTATGTGTGTGACTGTTTTTATTGACTGTTCTTTTATCAGTTCAGGTCTCATGAGCTCTGAAAGGAGATGTCGTGGAGCTGTCGTCCTCTCTTTGAGTCTGCTGAGTGTTTTCCTGCTGGCTGGACTCATCGTCCTCAGTGTTCACTGTGAGTCTGCTTCATTCAGGACTTAAAGGTCAAATTGAATTCATGATTAAATGATTATTATCCTGCAGTGGCTCTGAGAGCTCAACATGGGTTGGACTGAAACCTGAGCAGCTGCAACATGGGGCAAAATAAGGAAATATGTGCTCCTGTCTCTGTTTGCATCTCTTTAGCTGCAGAGCTCTCCTCTGTCAAAGCCAGCCTGAGTGAGCATCTCCAGATCAGTGATAACAAGTCTTTGTCCCTGACTGAAGAGAGAGACCAGCTGAACTCCACCTTCATTGCATTCACAAAAGAGCTGGACAGGCTTCAGAGTTTGTCTGAGCACAGTGAGTTTTTAAAAAGTCCACATGATGGGACACTAGTAAAACTGTCTCTCTATTGCTGCATTATAGCAGTAAATAAGTAAATGTAGCCTCTTCACAGACGACATGTGATGTGACGTAGCTGCAGATCAAGTGTGACACTGCAGCCAGGATTGGTTATGTTGTAGGAACTAAGAAGGAGATCAGTTGATGATCTGATAATGTCTCCTTTGAATTGTAAAATCTTACATTTCTTAACACTACAAGCTGGAAGGTCATTTTGATCCTCTTGTGTCCTGCAGACAAAACATGTCCCTCAGGATGGACAAACTTCAGATGTTCTGTTTACCGCTTCTCCACTGAGTCTGGTTCCTGGGACAAAGGCAGAGAGGACTGCAGAGGCAGAGGAGCAGACCTGGTTGTCATAGACAGTCCTGAAGAGCAGGTAGTGTGTGTGTGTGTGTGTGTGTGTGTGTGTGAGTGTGTGTGTGTGTGTGATGTCATCTTCTTTCCTGTGTTATTGATATGATCAGATCACTGTATAATGTGCTCTCTTCATATTTACCAGACATTTGTCTTTGGATTTACCTCAGTTGAAGTTTGGATTGGTTTGACCCACAAAGAGGAGGAGGGCGTCTGGAAATGGGTCGATGGAACTCCACTGACTCTGGCGTAAGGCTCCTAATTTTTTGTTTTTGCTACATATTTAATCCAACAATGTCTTTTCATGGACGGCACAATGGTGCAGTGGTTGGCACTGTCACCTCACAGCAAGAGACTTCTGGATTTGAACCCACCGGCTGGCCAGGGCAGTTTGCATGTTCTCTCCGTACTTGCATGGGTTCTCTTCGGGCACTCCAGCTTCCTCCCACATGCAGGTTAGGTTACTTGGTGATGTGTTGATATGTTAGCCCTGTGATAGACTCCCCTGTAACCCTAGTGAGGATAAGCGGTACAGAAGACGAATGAATGTCTTTTCATGAGAATAGTTGTACAGCAGCTCCTAAGCACCGTGATGCTTTTGCACAGGATGATACAAGTTGTTGTAGTTGATCCTTATTTTTCCAGGAGGTGGTGTTAGAAACGTCCACATGAGGACCTGGAGACTGAGATATGGCAAAAAATTGATCTTCACTTATTCTCAGAGTCAATTGACATTTATCTTGATTTTTAGGGCTTGAGTCCAAACGTGCTCAAAATCCCATCCACTTTGCAAACACATCAGACCTGGTGAGAATGTAAACATGGTCATTTTGCCATAAACATTGTTCTTGTTCCAACCTACACGGTGCAAACTGCTTCATAGCTTCAGTGTTTGCTAAGAGTCCTGTCCAGAACACAATATATGAATATTCAGTCATACATACAGTCCATCTTGTCTGCTGCCACATGGTCAGTGCAGGACCCCTCCCCCAGAGCAGGAGCTAAAGGGTCTGTTCATTGCTATTGGTTAGGTTTAGGAAAATCTCATGGTTTGGCTTAAAACAGTTTTACCACATGAACCACAGAGTTTCAGATATAGTCCAGTGTGAGTCATTGAAGTCATCCAGGAGAGACTGAAACATTTACAAGATAAACATGATGCTCTTGTTCCTTTCCAGGTACTGGGCTGATAATGAGCCTAATAATGCAGGTGGTGTGGAGAACTGTGCTCACATCAGAAGTGATAAGAAGAGAGACTGGAATGATGCTCCATGTGATACGTCCTTTAAGTGGATCTGTGAAAAAAAGGCTCTGTAGTGTTTGCTATGATGATGTAAAGCTTTACTCTTCCTGTACTTTTGCCGAAAATTTCAGTCTGTGTCTGTGTTTGACTCTGCTGAAGGTTAAATCTATGTAAACAGCTTCTCAACATTAAAAAGCACCTGGAGGTGATGCTAAACATGACTCAGCTCAGTCTGCTTCTTCACTGCTCAGCTCTTTCTAGATACTCCGTCTGTGTTGTGGTTAATGTCCCACTGCATGTGTCCTGTAGCCGTTCTTCTGCAGAGCAGAGAGATCACAAGACCACGGCCGAGTTACCAGCAAACATGACAACAGCCATGTATGAAGTGAGATGAACATGTAAACAGCAGATCACTCTGACTTTCTCAGTTTGATTTGTTGTTCACTTCAGTGTTTTCCACCATGTCCTCCACTATTCATTTTTCTCCATCTGTGATGTGCTGTTAGCTTTAGGACCCTCTGACTGACTGATGACTTGTGGCATGTGCCAGAGTGTGCCGGTGATGTTTTTCAGGAAATGACCCATTTTGTTTGATGTTTACCAGATGCTCTGTGTGCTTGACTTCCTGTTTGGGGTGATCTAATTGATGTGGACTGATGCGAACTGAGTGTGTGTGACTGACTCTGATGGTGTGACTTTAACACCATCAGTCTAAATATTGCAGCTGTAGACCTACCAGATTTCAGTGACATCCACAATTTGGAATGAAAAGAATGATTTCTAATGAAAAAACTCTAATGTCGTAGAAAGTAATTATCTATTGAGCTCTCTGCAAATCTCATTGTAGCTCAGACATAACAAAACAACAACAAAATAATGTAACCCCCTGCGTTATTTTGTTCACTAACCCTCGGATTTTTCCTGTGTTTCACTGCGTATAGTTACATGTAATATATTGTTTAAATGGCTGCAATTATTTACATACAGTAATTTTAGTAATTTACGGATGACATTGAAGGCAGCAGAAGAAATTAGAGTCCACCTCTCATTTGTCAGTCAAGAGGCAACGTCAAGTTCCTGAGCTAATGATTGGCTGGGGGGCGGGACCACCAGAACAGCGCGTGATGCAAGTGTGCGTGAGAGCAAACGATTTCACTTTCGCTAGTCTGCCGTTTGGTGGCGTGGGGACGGTGAGAAACCTCCGGAAGTTGGTGTAAGTACCTGCACACTATTGCTATCGGGCGCTGTAACATCTGTAGGTTTGAAAGAGAAAGACAGTGAGTTAGATTCGCTGTTATTTCCGGGTAAAGGCCGTGTTTTTGTCGAAGTCCAGCGACTGTTAAGCGAAGCTTAGCGAAAAGGTACGTTAGCACCTGGGAACTTCGGACTTCAGTAGCTTTGTGAAAAGCTTTAGCTCGCATAGCGGCGGACATTTATTATCGTCAACGGACAAGAGGAAGCCAAGATAGCGCAGTGAGTGACCGGGTAAAACCAGACTTGGACCTCGAGAGACGATCGCGCTTTCGGACTTTAAAATGTCTAGTGATCCAGATTTCCGGGGGTGAGTAGCCCTGTTTTCCCGGATGGTGGTCACCTAAAGCGACCGGCCGCGGTCGGTACTGTATCAGAGATTAAAAATGACTTTTTCCCGTTTTTTGTATGTTTCGACTAGGCTCACTAATATTTCATGTGTATGTTTATGTTACTGTTGAATGCTTTTGAATAACGTGGCAAAAAGTGCAAGCGTTTAAAGTGCCTGTAACGTACATTTACTATATTTATGTGAGAAGATATATCAGTGAAATTGAGATAAATGACCCATATGATGCAAAATTGACTTTATAATTTGTTCGAATAGTAATATGTTCCCGCTCCATCTCTTAATGAATATATGCCAATACGGGTGAATAACAACTTTCCTCCTTATCACGTCAACTAGGGAAATAACTCCTTAGCCAGGTAGGTGAGCGCTCCCCGCTGAAATGACCTCGTGGGCACCATTTTTTCTCCTTGCAAACACCTTGCAAAGGTAAGAGCAAAGCATAGCAGTTGCTATGTTGTGGGCTGCATCAATGAGCGCAGAAGTCTGTTTCGACTCCCCTCGTCTGAGCCTCTGAAGACCCATCGGATGGATTTTTATTTTTGCTGGAAAAGTGTCAACAGAACGTACCAAAGTTGACTGCTCTCTTAACACGGGTCCATACAGAGCAGGCTTCGCTAAAAATCTGAAGATAAGTCATGGATCGATACCAACTGTCCTGACTCAACTACAAACGTGGAAGCTGTAAGTTGTGTCAATTTGTGTTGCTTTACTGCAGAGGCCTAGCTAGTGTGACTGCCTGCTAAAATATCTCTGTAATGTTAGCACTACTGCTAACTTAACTCAGTTACTGTTGCTAATGTTTGTGTACTTTATTCATATGCAAGAGCAGATGATAACAGGAGATGTTCAACATAAGATGTGTGAACGCTTGTTTGTAATTAGGATGATTGTTTCTACTCTTCATGAGACAGTCTGTGCATTGTAGAGTAATGTTAGCCTCTGTAATCACACTTCGATACCATTGTGCACCTTTCAAAGTTTTGCATAGAGGGAACGCATCGCTTTGCAGTTCACAACCATGATGTTTGGGGTTGTATGCTTTCAGAAAGGCATTTTGCAAGAACTTTGCTTTGCAGAACTTTGTTTGAAAAACTGAAGAAGTAGTATTCATTGCAGCATTAAAAAAACACATGCTCTGGACAGCAGCCTCCTCCTCTACATCAGGGCCAGAGTGGCAAAATGGACTTCCATCCTTAATCACTTCCAAGACATCAACACCCATGAAGACCCTGCTGCATCCACAAGGCACCTCAAAAGACAAGAACAAATGTTTGACAGAAGGTACATAGACATATTTGCACATGAAATGTAAAGATTGCTGTTCTCATTTTCACTGGTTGCTTGTTTAGGTCATTGAAATTCCTGACCACAAAAACAATGTGCTGCATTATATGTTAAACATATTACCATTAGGATGCTGGATCCTCTTCTTGAAGAGATGCCACCACAGCAGGTGGGTCAGTTGAAGGCCTGGCATTCAACACCTCATGCATGTGCAAAAAGCTTTTTTTGAACTAAACAGGAATTAGAGGAAGCCCCATGAATGTATTTAAGCTTTTCCAGTGGTGCAGCTCCTTCACATGAGGAAGTGTGAATGGGAGTCAACAAAAGTATCTTTTTCGTTTCTGACAGCAGATATTTTGAGAACAATCTTCTTTGAGTTGCGGTTCCTGTTTACAGCTGTGAAAATGTTGTATTGAAAACCAGAGGTGGGAGTTAGTCACACATGTGCAAGTCTCAAGTGATAACCTTCAAGTCTCAAGCAAGTCTCGAGTCATTTTTGTGAGAGTCAAGTTGAGTCAAGTCATAGCTTTGGTCAAGTAAGTCACAAGTCAAATCATAGAATTAAGCTGGAAGACAACCGTCTTAATGTGCTGGGCTTTTATTTGCAACAAATATAATATCAAGTGAACTTGAAATTAGAACATAGAGACAACAGAATTACAATTAGGGCTTGTATTTGTGAATATGTGTTAGTGCTGTGTATTTTATATATACATACATATAGCGGGGACTGCTCCGTGACACTGCTGTGAGACTGACGGTCTGTGAGTGACAGACTCACAGCAGCACCTGCTGCTCACTGAAGACAGACAGCAGTGATATGTAAACCAGAAAAGTCTGTAACAACATCGCCAAGTTGGCAACACTGCGCTCTGGCCACTTGACCGCTGGAGTGATGCGTGTGTCACTTGAGATTACAGGTTGCCAGGTTAGCCCACATGCAACAGGAAACACCTGTTTGGGGAAAAAAAAAAATCATTTTTTTAATAATTCACATATCAACTAGAAACTTCTCAAGTCATTGCATGCAAGTGTAAGTGAAGTCCCAAGTCATGGATATCAAGTCAAGTCTTGTATCAAGTCACAAGTTGTCGATCTGGCAACTTAAGTCTGACTCGAGTCCCCCATGTCTGATAAAAACACTGTGACACAGCACATGCACCAACAAATTTCCTGTTGTAAGTGACAGCTTTGAGATGCACTTATTTCCTCACTACTTCTGAGTAAGAACTGAAACTATCAAGAGTTTAGTCATTTTCATGTCAGACCGAGCTGCAGCTGACCGTCTGTGTTGTACTGAGCATCAATGGACGAAATATACGTCAACACTGATTTTGTAAAGCCTGACAAGTTCAACATTTCAACCAATCCCACAGGTAAGAGCTGTCAGTCAGACAGAGCAGAGATTAAATGTCTGTTATTATGTGTGTGACTGTTTTTATTGACTGTTTTTATGTTTCAGGTCCCATGAGCTCTGAGAGGAGATGTCATGGAGCTGTCATCCTCTCTCTGAGTCTGCTGAGTGTTTTCCTGCTGGCTGGACTCATCGGCCTCGCTGTTCACTGTGAGTCTGCTTCATTCAGGACTTAAAGGTCAAATTGAATTCATGACTAAAAGATCATTTTCCTGCAGTGCCTCCGAGAGCTCAGTGCACTGCAACTTAACAAAACACATAAAAAAACACAAATACTTTATAAATTCTTAAAACGGCTTCATCAATTTAACAACAACATGCAGTGCACATTCAGACCACACACTGCAAGTGTCACCATGTGATGTTAAAAGGTAACTATAGGTTGGACTGAAACCTGAGCAGCTGCAGCATGGGGCAAAATGAGGAAGTGTGTGCTCCTGTCTCTGTTTCTGTTTGCATGATATAAATATAGGTGTTTTGTGTGTTCTGATCTATTTCAGATCATGACTTAGCTGCAGAGCTCTCCTCTGTCAAAGCCAACCTGAGTGAGCATGTCCAGATCACTGATAACAAGTCATTGCCCCTGACTGAAGAGAGAGACCAGCTGAACTCCACCCTCACCGAAGTCACCAAAGTGCATGAGGAGCTTCACCATTTGTCTGAAAGCAGTGAGTCTTTGCATGCTTTATTTTATTATTGTTGTTATATAGAAACTGTCACTCCATCGCTGCATTATGGCAGCAAACCGGTACATTTAACCTCTTCGCAGACGACGTGATGTGACACAGGGGTTAAAGTTGTCATCTATGAGATGATTGTAGATCCGAGGAAGGAAGTTATGAACCGGGAACAACACGCTCACCAGCCAAAAATTACATTTGCTTTTGTGAATTGATTTATATTGTTACTTATATTGGACGTATGTTGGTATATTGGTAGAGATTGTTCACATGTAGAAGGATGTTGTGTGCGATACAGAGCTGCCGCTTCAAGGATCTGACCGATATGTGTTCGTGTCCCTGTTTCTGTTTACATGATAGAAATGCAGGTGTTTTTTGTGTCTTGATATATTTCAGATGAAGGATTAGCTGCAGAGCTCTCCTCTGTCAAAGCCAGCCTGAGCGAGCATCTCCAGAAGTCTTTGTCCCTGACTAAAGAGAGAGACCAGCTGAACTCCACCCTCATTGAAGTCACCAAAGAGCTGGACAAGCTTCAGTGTTTGCACAACTACAGTGAGTTTTTGCATGTTTGTGTATAAATCCAACAGTTTAAATCAAAGAAATTCAAAGATACATGTGACATGTTTGGCCGATTTTGTTTTTAATCTCAGAAAACATAATAATGAAGTAATCAGAATTGATACAGAACTGAAACATTTATCAAACACTTATAATCATGCCAAATCGGAGAACTTAAAAAAAAAGTTGTAAAAGGAAAACAAAAAAAATCTAGACTAAATGATAAAACACACTAATAGTATGAGTGTCAAGTACAAGTCTGTAATATACTGAATGACAAAAAAAAAAAAATGTTGCTGTGCATTTTTAGCACCTAACTGGAACATTAATGCAAATTAAATAGCACTAAAATAAATTATAACATAAAACTAAATAGTAAAGGTCTCTTCTTCATGTCTGATGATAAAAAAACACAAATGTTCCTGAGCATTTATGAGAAGCTCAATTAACATCAGTCAACAGCCAACAATATGCTTTCATTTCTTCTTTAGTGGCATTGCTTTTTTCACAATGCCTGCGTGAGTCACGGAGTTCACGGAGGTCTGTTTGCCATTTGCGATCTTGTTGCAGTAACGCGTTGTCATAAACGTTAATCATGTTGTTGTTTCACTAATCTCACTCACACATGGAAACATGTACAAAACAGTGTGGCCCATGGAGTGTTTGTTTCCTCTATCTAATGTTTTAATAAGGACAACACTGTTTATTCTTGGGATAAACGTAGCAATAAACATAGCAAAATATTGTTATCTGTTTATTTGTGTCTCGTGTTCCACACCATACACACCACATACAGTGACATGTGTGCCTAGTAGTCTGCTCAATTTGCAGCACAGTCAGCCAGTGCTGCCTAAATTAAGAATGACAAAAAACAGCTGATGAATCGGTTGACTTACTTCTGTAGCTACACACCCATTGTGACACTGCAGCCAGGGTTGGTTATATTGTAGGCACTAGCGCCAAGAAACAAAAAGAACTTCCTATATGATCAGTAGATGATCTGATAATCTCACCTTTGAATTGTAAATTCTTTCATTTTTTCCACACAAACATTAGGTAGGTCATTTTCATCCTCTTGTTTTGTCCTGCAGAGAAAACATGTCCCTCTGGATGGAACATCTTCAATTGTTCCTGTTACCTCCTCTCTGCTCAGTATGATTCCTGGGACAAAGGCAGAGAGGACTGCAGACGCAGAGGAGCAGACCTGGTCGTCGTTGACACTCCTGAAGAGCAGGTAGCGTGTGCATGTGTTCATCTTTACATTGTCATTGATATGCTTGCATAAATTCAGTGCACGTATTGTGGTCAGACTCAAACATTGGGGTGTTGTTTCTTTTTTGTCTCGCAGACATTTGTCTCTGGATTTACCCCATATGATATTTGGATTGGGTTGACTGACAATGAGAAGGAGGGTGTCTGGAAATGGGTCGATGGAACTCCACTGAATTTCAGGTAAGGCTTTACTTTGATTTGGAATATGGACTTTATTTTTTATTTTTTTCCACAGCCTGGTCATGGCAAGCATGTGTGTGGAAACCATACTTACTCTTGACCAACTGCAACAGTCTTTTCTCATTAAGTGATGTGTTAGCTCAGTGAATGAAGACAAGGCAAAAGATGAAACAAATTCATCATTTTTCATCTAGAAGGGCCAGTTGTCTGACCACTCGGAGTTAGGGTGTGTTGTGAAGGATAGTGGGACTTGCTGAAATCACACAGGAGAACCTGGAACATTTCCATGTTCTATGCCTCTTATTTTTATGGAGACACAGTGGGGTGAGGAGGACTGTGCACAGATAAAACCTTGGAGTGATCCATCATGTGTTCAGTCTCTCTGGTGGATCTGTGAGAAAATGGCTTTTTGGTGTTCACCTCTAAAGCTTTAATAAGAAGTGAAAACTGTATACTTGTTAAACATGTAGGTCTGTGTATGTGTTTGACTCTGCTGAAGAACCAGTTGGTTCACTCACTCTGTTTCTTCAGGTGTCAGAGTTTTCACATTTAAAAATTCCAGGGTAATTATATAAAGAAATGTCTATTGTCAGACCTGCCACAGTGTGCGCATGCCTGCCTCACTTTATTCAGCACAGTTATTTTTTCTTGCTGTATCAGGAACAGTTCGCATTTATTATGTTTTTGTTTTTTTTTTTGGTTGTTTTTTTCAAGTGTGTCTTGGGTGTGTCTTGGGTCTGGTATGTTCACAGCTGTATTTAGAGTTGACCACTTGTGATCAGACGACCCCATTTGTGGTTGAACAGCTCTAATTTTCAGTGAGTTACTGATACAACTGTGGCACTAAAGCATTTCCTGTTTTAGTTTGTACATCTGTGCACAAGACTCAATGTGTGAAGGGAAGTGAACAGATAGATCAACATAATGTTCTTGTTCCCTTCAAGGTACTGGGCTAATAATGAGCCTAATAATGGAGGTTCAAGATTTGGGGAGGAGAACTGTGCCCATATCAGCATGGTAAGACGAGAAACTGGAATGATGTGTCATGTAGCAGGTCCTTTAAGTGGGCCTGTGAAAAGAGAGCTTCCTAGTGTTTGCTATGATTATGTAAAGCTTTTAGTAAAAACAGATCTTGTATGTTTTTTGCTTTTGTTTTTTTTAAATATGGGTCTGTGTTTGACTATGCTAAAGTCTGCATCTATGTAAAGAGCTTCTCAACATTAAAAAGCACCTGGAGGTGATGCTGAACATGACTCAGCTCAGTCTGTTTCTTCACGGCACAGCTCTTTCCACATAATCAGTCTGCGTTGTGGTTTAGTGCCAGCTGATGGCTCAAACCCTCACCCACTGGTAGAGATGGTCATTGACATGGGCAATGTGAGCAAGTGCCCAGGATGTATGTGTATGTATGTATGTGTATGTGTATATATATATATATATATATATATATATATATATATATGTGTGTGTGTGTGTAAGTATGTGTGTGTGTGTGTGTGTGTGTGTGTGTGTGTGTGTGTGTGTGTGTGTATATTCAGCAGCTGCTTGTGTTCACCTCAATAGGGGGAGGAGGAGGTGGACATCCAAGACCTTAACACAAGAAACTAATCTCTTTTACAATCTAACACCTTTGTTGCAGCATATCCAGGCTTCACATCTTTCCTGCTGCTTATGCATCTGGTATTTTATTTGTTGTTTTTACAGAATTTGCAGCCACATATCACAAACTGTGTCGATGGAAAACAACACAGAGGTGTGTCCTTTGTTTTGACTATGTATGGAAACGTAGGAAACTTTCAGGTCCTCTATTTCACTCTGGCTCTGCTGTTTTACATCTCACATTGTTGCCACACTGTTCTCATTGTTGTTATTTACTTGGACAGAAATTTGCATGAACCCATTTATCTGTTGCTGGACACAAATGTACAGATTGAATAGAATGGGAATGAATAGGTCCAGTATGCGCAACACAGCCCTGAACTGGAGGATGTGGAAATTGGGGGTTACAATGAAATGAAGGTTTATCCATTTAAAATGATAAAATGTTTTCTGTCAAAAATGAAACCAACAAGACACGTCTGTGTTCACACTGCAATAGAAAAGTCATCCACACCACACCAGGATGTGGTCTGAGTCTTCATGAAACAAAGATCTCAAAGGCGCCCCCACTGTGTTCACACCTGCATTTAGAGCTGACAACTTGTGATCCGATCACCAGAGACGGAGGTTAATACTGGGTCTGAACTGCACACTGCTACTGTGACACAAAAGTAAGTTAAACATGCTTGAGTTCAGCATTCAGCTTTTTAAATCAATTTTGCTCAGTCCTCAGTCTTCATATTCACCATTAGATGTCAGTGTCACTAAATTGTCATGGAAAATCCTGACTACCAAATGGTTGAAGAGATTGAGACACAGGTTCACAACAGGACACTGTTTCTGGATCTGTGGTTCGTCCAGGTCATAGGACTTGTTGAGCAGCCTTGTGACATGGACTACGGGATCAATAGTAGTCTCAGATCAGGATCAGTGATGGGAATTGAGAACCTGTTCCTATTGGTTCAATCCATCGACATCATTTGTCTTTATGCTTAACAATTCCCTTATCGATGCCTTACTTTAAAACTTTCAAACATACTTGCAAAAACAATGACATCACGTTTGTGTGAGAGCTAATCAGTACATGAGAGGCAATCAGCGCGAATGACACCATGGTGGAGAGACAGAAGTGGTTCAAAGTGTGGCTGATGGCGCTTTTCCACTACACAGTCACGGCTCGGCACGGCTCAGCTAGGTTTAGGTCCTTTTCCATTACAACTGAGTACTTCAGTGCAACGTGTAACATGTGCCACACTGACATTTCGTGCAAGGGTTTGTCGACGCATGGCATTAAGTACCAGGAGTGCCATTTAGCACATTGTCAGTCTCTTCTCAAGCAGTTATCTATCTTGTTCAATGCTCAGGGCCTCATACTAACTCAATAAAATGTGTCTTGTTGATACTGAAAACCTGTGAGGCCTACCTTTTCCACACAGAAAATCCACAGGAATCGATAAGGGAATCAATAAAGAATCGGATCAATAAACAGAATTGATAATGGCATTGATATCAATAAAATATTATCAGTTCCCATCCCTAATCAGGACACACATTATTAGCAGTTCGCAGAATTTGTATGAACCCTTTCTCAACTTTCACAAAAATTGCTAAAATTTTACACGGTCAATACCAGAGAACCATAACTGTAAATAACTGCAGACTTCTGTTTTTTATTTTTTTTTGCTGAGCTTTAAATTGCTGAGCTCAGACAAATTCCCTGTTTAAAGTAAGAAGTTTGAGAATGTGTTACTTCCTCAGAACTAAAGAAAAGCAACTGAAACCATTAGAAGTTTAGTCATTTTCATGTCAGACCGAGCTGCAGCTGACCGTCTGTGTTGTACTGAGCATCAATGGACGAAATGTACGTCAATGTTGGTCATGTAAGGCCTGACAAGTCCAACATTTCAACCAATCCCACAGGTAAGAGCTGTCAGTCAGACAGAGCAGAGAATAAATGTCTCTTATTATGTGTGTGACTGTTTTTATTGACTGTTTTTAAGTTTCAGGTCCCACGAGCTCTGAGAGCAGACATCATGGAGCTGTCGTCCTCTCTCTGAGTCTGCTGAGTGTTTTCCTGCTGGCTGGACTCATCGTCCTCAGTGTTCACTGTGAGTCTGCTTCATTCAGGACTTAAAGGTCAAATTGAATTCATGATTAAAGGATCATTATCCTGCAGTGGTTCTGAGAGCTCGATGCACTGCAGCTTAAGAAAACACATGGAAAGACAATGTGTGTCACCAGGTGATATTAAAAAGTGACTATGGGTTGGACTGAAACCGGAGCAGCTGCAACATGGGGCAAAATGAAGAAATGTCTGGTCACGTTTCTGTTTGATATGATGTGAATGCAGGTGTTTTCTGTGTCTTGATCTATTTCAGATCATGGTTTAGCTGCAGATTTCTCCTCTGTCAAAGCCAGCCTGAGTGAGCATCTCCAGATCAGTGATAACAAGTCTTTGTCCCTGACTAAAGAGAGAGACTGGCTGAACTCCACCCTCACTGAAGTTACCAAAGAGCGGGACAGGCTTCAGAGTTTGTCTCAACGCAGTGAGTCTTTGAATGTTTGTCTTATTTAGATTGATGTGTTTATAAATAAACTATTTTAGGTCAAAGATATTCAAAAATTAAGATACCATTTATTCTCAAATTTATGTTTTCAAAAGTCCACATGATGGGACACTAGTAAAACTGTCTCTCTATTGCTGCATTATAGCAGTAAATAAGTAAATGTAGCCGACGACAGCACATGTCGTCTGTGCAGCAGACGACATGTGATGACATGTGATGTGTGATGTGACGTAGCTGCACATCAAGTGTGACACTGCAGCCAGGGTTGGTTATGTTGTAGGAACCAGGGTGAAGAAAAAAAAAGCAATTATATGATCAGTAGATGATCTGATGATGTCACCTTTGAATTGAGAAATCTTGCATTTTTTTTACACAACCAGTCGGTAGGTTATTCTGATCCTCTTGTGTCCTGCAGATAAAACATGTCCCACAGGATGGACAATGTTCAATGATTCCTGTTACCTCCTGTCCACTCAGTCTGGTTCCTGGGGCAAAGCCAGACAGGACTGCAGAGGTACAGGAGCAGATCTGGTCATCATAGGCAGTCCTGAAGAGCAGGTAGTGTGTGTGATTAATTTTCATCTTCTTTTCTGTGTCATCGATATGTTCAATTAACTAATGTGGTCTCTTCATATTTCCCAGACATTTCTGTCTCATTTAGGATCAGATCATATGTGGATTGGTTTGACTGACAAAGAGGAGGAGGGCATCTGGAAATGGGTCGATGGAACATCACTAACTCTAGCGTAAGGCTTCACTTTGGTTTGGAAAGTAGACTTTTTGATTTTTGTCAATGGCCTGTCATCAAGACAAGTGGTTGACCAGTGAAAAAAATACAGCCAACTATCTCATAAGGGATCTAATATTTCCTGTTGGCATTAATCTTGTAAGTTGCTGCCCTCTTTGGCTGCAGCCTGTTACTGTTGACCATGTCACGTTCCTCTCTGGAGCATGGAGACCTATACTATTTGCAAAAAGTTAGGAATATTTGACTTTCGGATGAAATTTATAGAAAATGTAAACAGTTCATGTTACAGTGATATTATATCATGAAAGTAGGGCATTTAAGTAGAAGTATGGAATGGCAATTTCTTAATCTCAAACAGTTTATTGAAACAAAAGCTAACAACAGTAGTGGACATACGACAAAAATGTCACTATCTCAACTTGTCATGTGGCCAAAGGAAAACCCTGGTCTTACCTGAAATGATCCAAACAAGCTGTTGCAGCTTATCCTCATCATACAGCTGGTGGTGTTAGAAACATCCACAGCTGTAAGGCCCTTGTTGAGCAGGTGAAAGAGCTTAGGAAATAAGGTGAAAGTGAAGAGGGTGATTAAATCCATAGAGGGGAACAGATCTTGTTGGACGAATGGGGCAAACACCAGACCAGACCTCCAGGAGACTGTCAGTCCAACATACATTATCCAAACTGTTTCATGCTTTTACTCTTTGAAAGGAGTCCTGTTCAGAATAAGTCATAGTTACATTGTTGCCTTGTGCCCAAAAGATGTAATCTATCTTGTCTGCTGCTATATATTCAGTGCAGGACCCCTTGCCCGGTGCAGGAACTCAAGGACCTGTTGAATACCTACAGTCTTTAATTCAGTAGATTGGTTAGGTTTAGGAAACAAAATTACTTGATTAGGTTTTGAAAAATCTCACAAATTGGGTTAAATGCACTCTTTCACCACATAAACCACAGTTTCATAAGCGCTCCAGTGTGATTTGCCAAAGTCATCCAGAGGATCCTGAAATATTTACAAGATAAACATGATGCTCTTGTTCCCTTCAAGGTACTGGGCTAAAAATGAGCCTAATAATGGAGGTGGAGGTCCAGTTGGTGTGGAAGACTGTGTCCATATCAGAGATGATGAGGAGAGAGACTGGAATGATCTGTCATGTGACGTGTCCTTTAAGTGGATCTGTGAAAAGAGAGCTTCCTGGTGTTTGCTATGATTGTGTAAAGCTTTAGTAAAACCTGCTCTTTTATGTTTATTAAAAACTTCTGTCTCTGTTTGACTCTGCTGAATATTGTATTTATGTAAACGACTTCTCAACATTAAAAATCACCTGGAGGTGATGCTAAACTCAACTCAGTGCCTTTCTTCATTGCAAAACTCTTTCCACATTCTCTGTCTGCATTGCGGTTTATTTCCAACTGATGGCTCAAATCCTCGCCCATTGGATGCGTTCAATAACCGTTATACTGCAGAGCAGAGCTCAGAGTAGCTGGAGACCCAAGATTACAAGATCACAGGGGAAGTACAAGCTGCCATGACAACGGCCATGTATAAAATGAGATTAACATTTAAGAACAGATTATTTTCAATCAATTGAACTTTATATATAGCACTTTTCATACAGGGTTGCAGCTCAAAGTGCAGCTTTCCATATACCCCACATTTCATGCATGACCAAAGATAAGTGTGTGATGTGTAATGAACTGTTAAAAACCAGAGACAACTGAGGAAACGCTATCAGTACTTTGTAATGAGGAAACACCAGAGGTACTGTTAAAAAGTAAATAAAATAAACATTACTACGAATAATACTGAAAATATGTATGTATATAAATACATAAAATAAAAATAAAATGAGAATAAAAACAAATATATAAAAACTAAGGAATAAAAACTAATCCCTAAAATAAAGTAAAAGAAATAAAATGGCATAAAATGAAAGTCAGCTAAAAGCTAGGCTAAAAAGGTAAGTCTTAAGTTTACCCTTAGAAATATGAACATTGGGTATGGCTATGCTACATTTTTACCTTAAACAGCTTCAGTAATTGTGATGGTTAAACACATGACTTGTCACTTGTAACAGCGAGGATGGAGGCTCTCTGTCCTCTACCTGCCATCTCTTGGCTGAAAACCAACCTTGCAACATCAGTGCAGCACTTGGCCTCCACCCCGGTGTCCCAGCTCTCGTCTCTACGCACCACGACACAAATGCACCTCGTAACCCTTAATCTTTCATCTATGAAGGTACACAAATATAAATGTTGTCATCGTATGTTATATAACATTATCCAGTGATCCATGGATTACTTTTTTTGGTAGCTTCGTTAAAAACAAATGCACATGGCCCGGAAGAGGGTTAGCAAAACAGCAGAAAAGCGACTGGACTTGCATAGTTCCCCTTTAAATATGAAGAACTGTAGACTTATTTTTCCACTGAGCTGTAAATTGCTGAGGTCACACCTTTTCTGTTTCAATTGGTTGGGTTGAGAATCTGTTACTTCCTCAACAACTTCGGAGAAGCAACTGAAACCATCAAGACTTTAGTAACTTTCATATCAGACCGAGCTGCAGCTGACCCTCTGTATTGTAGTGGATCAATGGAGGAAATTTATGTCAACATTGATCATGTAAAGCCTGAGAAGTCCGACATTTCAACCAATCCCACAGGTAAGAGCTGTCAGTCAGACAGAGCAGAGAATAAATGTCTGTTATCATGTGTGTGACTGTTTTTATTGACTGTTTTCTTCTTGCTTCAGGTCCCACGAGCTCTGAGAGCAGATGTCATGGAGCTGTCGTCCTCTCTCTGAGTCTGCTGAGTGTTTTCCTGCTGGCTGGACTCATCGTCCTCGGTGTTCACTGTGAGTCTGCTTCATTCAGGACTTAAAGGTCAAATTGAATTCATGAGTAAAGGCTCATTATCCTGCAGTGGTTCTGAGAGCTCAACTATGGTTTGAAGTCAAACCTGAGCGGCTGCAACATGGGGCAAAATATGGAAATATGTGCTCCTGTCTCTGTTTCTGTTTGCATGATAGAAATGCAGGTGTTTTGTGTGTCTTGATTTATTTCAGATCATGGCTCAGCTGCAGAGCTCTCCTCTGTCAAAGCCAACCTGAGTGAGCATTTCCACAAGTCTGTGTCCCTGACTGAAGAGAGAGACCAGCTGAACTCAACCCTCATTGAAGTCACCAAAGAGCGGGACAGATTTCAGAGACTGTCCGAACGCAGTGAGTCTTTGCATGTTTGTGTTTTTTAGAATGATTTGAGAACATTTTATGTCAAATAAATTTCAAAAATCAAATAAAGGATTAAGATACCATTCATTCTCAAGCTTACAGCTATGTCCATTCAATGGAGAACTAGTACAACTGTCACTCTACTGCTGCATTATAGCAGAAAATAAATAAATTTAGCCTCTTCACAGACATGTGATGTGATGTGATGTAAAAAGTAGATAATGTCTCCTTTGAATTGTAAAATCTTTAATTTTTTACACAAGAAGCTGTAGGCCATTTTGATCTTCTTGTGTCCTGCAGAGAAAACATGTCCCTCAGGATGGACAATCTTCAGTTCTTCCTGTTACCTCCTCTCCACTCAGTCTGGTTCTTGGGACAAAGGCAGAGAGGACTGCAGAGGCAGAGGAGCAGACCTGGTCGTCATACACAGTACTGAAGAGCAGGTAGTGTGTGTGTGTGTATGTGTTTGTTTGTTTTTACTTTATCATCAATATGTTCACATAAATAAAGCACATATATTGTGGTAAAAGCATGCTATGTATTCTGTTTCCCAGACATTTCTTGCTGGATTAGTCTCTAAAGCAACTTGGATTGGTTTGAGTGACAAAGAGGAGGAGGGCGTCTGGAAATGGGTCGATGGAACTCCACTGACTGTGGCGTAAGGCTTCACTTTGATTTGGGATATAGACTATTTGATTTTTCACACAAATAACATAACAAATGTAAAGTGCTGGATCAACAGTAAAAATATATAATAAACAAAATATATATCAATCAGGTGCCTTTAAAAAACTGTGCAGCATGACAGCAGCTGGTGTCAGAAACATCCGCTGCTGAAAGGCTCTTATTAAATGCTGCTGTAGCAGAGAGGACTGTGAGGTGAGATCTTATGCAGGGTGACAAACTCCACAAGAGGTTCTGGTGGACCAATGGGTCAGCATAGGACTTTTCCCCAGGACACTGAACTATGACTCCTGTTTTTTACCGTGACCATATTCACTGGTTAAGTTTAGGCAGGAAATCTGCTTTTGTAAGGTTCAGAAAAATCTCATCCAGTTAAAATGCACTGTTTATGGGGCATCATATAGCTTTCTCAATAGAGCAGGCGTCTCATAAACATTAAGTTGCAGTCCTCACTGCAGCTGCCCTGGGTTTGATTCCGCCCAGTCCCTTTGCTGCGTGTCACCTCCCCCACCCCCTTCTAGCCGTCCTATAAATAAACGCCTGAAAAAAAATAAATGAATAAAGACAATTTTCCACACAAAGTACATGTTAGAAAGCTCCAGAACCTGAAACATTTTCATGTTCTGTGTCTCTTGTTTTTCTCAGTGAGACTGAATGAACAGTAACATGATGCCTTTATTCTCTGACCTGCCAGGTACTGGAACAAAAACCAGCCTGACAATGGTGGTGGAGACCCATATTGGGGTGAAGAGGACTGTGCACATTTGAATCCTTGGAATGATCTGTCATGTGTTCAGTCTCTGCTGTGGATGTGTGAAAAAGTGGCTTCCTAGTGTTCACTTCTGAAGCTTTAGTATAAACTACCAGTAAAAACTTGTTTGATGTGTGATCAGCTCTTAGTCCATCTGAACCACACCTGGTTCAAAAAGTATCTTGTATCCTGTGCACAACTCTTTCAATGAAATAAAGTTTTATCCATTTGAAATGGTAAAATATTTTCAGTTCATAATTAAACTGTTGTAGGACTCACAAGGCTGTAGCTGAGGACACAGTAGAGCAGGTCTGTGTTACACTGAAAAAGGAAGTTGTGACGCGTCACCACCACTGCGTCCTCAGTGTGTTCACACCTGTGTGTAGAGGTACGTAACCACTTGTGATCACTTCACAAGACACAGAGGTTAATACCAGGTAGTTCACATACTGTGAACTTTTTGAATTCAGCATTTCACTTGTGAGATCAATTTGTGTTCAGTTCTGATGCTGGGTGTTCTGTGACAAACTGTGTATTTCCTGTTTTTGTTGGTATTTCTGTGCACAAGTGGTTGATGTATAAAGGGAAGTGAACATCTGGTGAGCTACTGTAGTAAGGCAAGACAATTTTTTTAGAATAGCCCGTTTTTACAAACAGTTTGTCTCAAAGGGCTTTACACAAGATTATGACAACATCCTCTGGCCTTAGACCCTCACATCGACTGAGGAAAAACTCCCAAGAAAACCCTTTAACAGGGAAAAATAGAGAAACCTCAGGGTGAGCAACAGAGAAGGGATCTCTCACCCAGGACGGGCAGACGTGCCATAGATGTTGTATACAGACAAGAAAACAGTTTACAACATGTAAATGGAATCAGTCAGTTAATGAAAAATGATGAAGGAAGCTCCTGGTGGGCAGGGAGGGAAGGCCAGCTTAATGGGACTACTGGAAGGCAGACAGGGTCGTGAGCAGGGAGTGCAGACCGGTTTAACAGCAGGAGAGAGGAGTCTCTCTCTCAAATTGAATCGAAGGCAACTAGACTTGTATTTGTCTGTGGAAGACGTTTCGCCTCTTATCCAAGCAGCTTCATCAGTTCTTATGCATCGATGCATGGGGGAGAATCTGTTCAAGTATGCACCAAGTGCTTCCGTAGGGACTGTAATCTGTGGTCCACCACTGCCGATCCTTGTTCTGATATTTACAATCTTTTCAGTAAAGAAATTTAGGAAATCGTTGCTGCTGAGAGTTGGAGGGATGCATGGCTCAACAGCACTGTGGTTCTTAGTCAGCCTGGCCACAGTGTTAGAGGAGGGTTAGCCAAACAGAGGAAAAGAGATTCAGACTTGCATAGTTCCTCTTTACATTTCATTACACAAGAAGCTGGTAGGTCATTTTGATCCTCTTGTGTCCTGCAGAGAATACATGTCCCTCAGGATGGACTCTTTCGTAACTTACCTGAGACTCCCTTTCTATGGCACTTGTTGTCACCTGCTCTGCTGCCTGTTGACGATGTAACATTTCCATATTAGTTGCTTCACTTATTTCTTGTGGACAGTTTTCTTTCAGATAACAGGCTTTAAGGTTCTTACTGTGAAATGCTCTGATGTCTGGACCTTCTCTTCTTTCTGCCATGATGGTTGGCTGGCTACCACACACACACACACACACACACACACACACGGAGTGCACTTTATTTTGTTCTGTCATTCATTATCTTCTACCTTTTCAATCAGTGTTTGCCAGGATGCACCTTGGCTTTAATATTTTAAAGCCACCCACCCACTACTGGGTGGTCATTACATGGAAACTGTGCTTCCTCCATCTAGCAACACCTGACACCTGATACATAGTTCCCACCTATGCATTGAGGACACCTACTGGCTCAATTTATGCACACAAGCAAAAATGGCTCATACAACCATGTCATCAACATAAAAACAGACCCTTTCTATTGCCTCTAACATGTTCTCCATGGCACAATGAAAAATCTCAGAAGCTGAGATTATGCCAAAGGCCAAATGGCATTCTGGGTAACTCATGTCTTGTCCTCCTTGAATGGGCCCAACAACTGTACCACCTGTGCTCAAAACCAAACAAAGGCAATGAAATTAAAAACATTACTGGGTGGTCATTACATGGAAAATAGAAAACACAATGCTCAGGATATGGATATCTGTAAATATAATATTTGTTTCTCATGGTGGGTTTGGGGGATTTTTTGTGTGTGTGTGTGTGTGTGACGAGTAAGTGAAAGTAACTGAATGCACCAATCTAGAAACTGTGATAAGATTCTAGGGAAACAGGGAGTGAATGCCACCCTGCAGACCACCACGTGACCCTGTGGAGTAGCTGGTGCAGATGGATCTTGCCAGAACCAACACTGGAGTTCCTTTAAAACAGGTTAATGTTTCCAAAAAGTGTTATCTGTATCCTGTTTAGATCAGACTATAAAAGGACGGAGCTCTGACTCCAGCCTTGGGGATATTGTTCTGATTCTCTGATCTTCATCAAATGTGCTTGTGTCTCTCAGTGAGCTCCGACTGCTGCTGAGTGTTGCCTTGGTCCTGTCGTCTCTGAGTATTGGTCAACCTGATAATTCGAGAGTGGGATTGACTCTGGCCGGCTGACTTCCGCTGTGTCCTGACATCGGTGGTCACTCCCAAGAGATCATTGAGAAAGGTAATAAACACTGACACAGTTGGGACACAGTGAATCTGCTGATGTTGTACTCTTTGTCCTCAATGTGTTCTATGACAGTAGCTCACATTTCATCAGAAATGACTGTTGTTGTGTGTTGACCTCTTACATGCTCTCTTCCTCTGGTCCTCAGAACGTTTCTGTCCATTGTCCAACCTTCAACAACCAGAACTCTCTGAACTGGTTTATACTGGTTTGCTCACACAGCTGAGACAACTGCGCTTAATTGTGTTTAACTTTGAGGTTTGAGAAGCACTTTTTTCTTCCTCACAACTTCAGAGAAACGACTGAAACCATCAAGAGTTTGGTCATTTTCATGTCAGACCGAGCTGCAGCTGAGCATCAATGGAGGGAATCTGTATCAAGACTGATCATGTAAAGCCTGACAAGTCCGACATTTCAACCAATCCCATAGGTAAGAGCTGTCAGTCAGACAGAGCAGAGAATAAATGTCTGTTATTATGTGTGTGGCTGTTTTTATCGACTGTTTTCTTCTTGCTTCAGGTCCCATGAGCTCTGAGAGGAGACGTCATGGAGCTGTCGTCCTCTCTCTGAGTCTGCTGAATGTTTTCCTGCTGGCTGGATTCTTTGGCCTCAGTATTCACTGTGAGTCTGCTTCATTCAGGATTGAACTCTTGATTTAAAGGCTCATCATTATCCTGCAGTGGCTCTGAGAGTTCAACATGCGTTGGACTCAAACCTGAGCAGCTGCAACGTGGGGCAAAATAATGAAATGTGTGCCCCTGTCTCTGTTTCTGTTTACATGATAGAAATGCAGGTGTTTTGTCTTGATGTATTTCAGATCATGGATTAGCTGCAGACCTCTCCTCTGTCAAAGCCAGATTGAGTGAGCGTCTTCAGAAGTCTTTGTCCCTGACTAAAGACAGAGACTGGCTGAACTCCATCTTCATTGAAGTCACCAAAGGCCTGGACATGATTCAGAGTTTGTCTCAACGCAGTGAGTCTTTTAGTCTTATTTAGATTGATTTGTGTATAAATGACACATTTAAGTCAAAGAAATCCAATGATTAAAATACCATTCATTCTGTTTTAAAAAGTCCACATGATGGGACACTAGTAAAACTGTCTCTCTATTGCTGCATTATGGCAGTAAATAAGTAAATGTAGCCTCTTCACAGACGACAATAATACAATAACTTACACCGAACGTTAATTTGTTTACTGAGCTGGGTTTATTTAAGGGGCAACTGGTCCCATCGATCCTGTTTCAGCTAAGGTAATGTTAGCTACTCACTGCTGCTGTCAGAATCACAACTTAACTTTATCTTAACACATCTCGAACCAACTGACACCTGTTGGCTAGGCAACCATGTCAACACATTCTATGATTATTTGGTCATCACGAGAAAATGGACTTTGTTATATTGAGATAAAGAAATATTAAGTAGTTATCAGGAGAAAACAGCAATGAAAGAAAATATATATGTGGCCGTTCTCAGCTCCGTAGTAGAGACCAGTGTGAAGAAAAAAAAAGTTCCCATACGATCCAACACTACAAATAAAAAAAGAGCTTCATCATTTTGACAAAAACATACAGTGCATATTCAGACCACACACTGCAAGTGTCACCAGGTGATATTAAAAAGTGACTATGGGTTGGACTCAAACCTGAGCAGCTGCAACATGGGGCAAAATAAGGAAATATGTGCTCCTGTCTCTGTTTCTGTTTGCATGATAGAAATGCAGGTGTTTTGTGTGTCTTGATTTATTTCAGATGAAGGATTAGCTGCAGAGCTCTCCTCTGTCAAAGCCAGCCTGAGTGAGCGTTTCCAGAAGTCTTGGTCCCTGACTAAAGAGAGAGACCAGCTGAACTCCACCCTCACTGAAGTCACCAAAGAGCGGGACAGGCTTCAGCAATTGTCCCAACGCAGTGAGTCTTTCAAAGTTTGTCTCCTTTAGATTTTTCTGTCTCTCTATTGCTGCATTATAGCAGTAAATAAAGAAATGTATCCTCTTCACAGACGACATGCAATGTGATGTAGCTGCACATCAAGTGTGACACTGTAGCCAGGGTTGGTTATGTTGTAGGCTACGGAAGCCAAGAGCGGCCATGTATAGATTTTTTATTTTATTTGCTGTTTTCTCGTGATAACTAATTATTCTTTCATAATCTCGATATAACAAAGACTGTTTTCTCTTGATAACGAATTAATTTATTGTACAATGTGTTGGCATGGTTGCCTAGCAACAGGGTTCACTGGTGGAATCACAGTTCCACTGATGTAATGTGTAGTGCTCAGTTTGAGCATGGGGCAGTTAACCTCAGCCCGCTCTACTCGCTGGTGTGATTATTGGCCACTCCAATAATCTCTCACTGAGCCATCAACAATAACTTACACCGAACGTTAGTTTGTTTACTGAGCTGGGTTTATTTAAGGGGCAACTGGTCCCATCGATCCTGTTTCAGCTAAGTTAATGTTAGCTACTCACTGCTGCTGTCAGAATCACAACTTTACTTTCTCTTAACACATCTCGAACCAACTGACACCTGTTGGCTGTGACCACTGACGTAAATAAAGGCTAACGTTAATTTAGCAAGACAACAATGTGTTCATGAGCTTTATTTGACCAGCAAGTAGCTAACATTACCTTAGCTGAAGCAGCCAGATAGATGGGAGTTAACCAACCTCTCATCTGTGTAGGCTAACCAGACCGTAATTATCTGACTTCTACACATGGTTCTGGACAATTATCCCACGAAAACAAGTCTTCTGTCATATCTGTAGACATGTAGTGTTTTCAACACACACCGTTAGTTAAGTTAACTTGCAACAGACTCGCTTTATTAGCCTCCTACTACCAACATACAGCGGCTAACCAACTGCTAACTTCCTGTAATTGGAAGTGATTCCACCAGTGAACTCTGTTGCTAGGCAACCATGTCAACACATTCTATGATTATTTGGTCATCACGAGAAAATGGACTTTGTTATATTGAGATAAAGAAATATTAAGTAGTTATCACGAGAAAACAGCAATGAAAGAAAATATATATGTGGCCGTTCTCAGCTTCCGTAGTAGAGACCAGTGTGAAGAAAAAAAAAGTTCCCATACGATCCAACACTACAAATAAAAAAAGAGCTCCATCATTTTGACAAAAACATACAGTGCATATTCAGACCACACACTGCAAGTGTCACCAGGTGATATTAAAAAGTGACTATGGGTTGGACTCAAACCTGAGCAGCTGCAACATGGGGCAAAATAAGGAAATATGTGCTCCTGTCTCTGTTTCTGTTTGCATGATAGAAATGCAGGTGTTTTGTGTGTCTTGATTTATTTCAGATGAAGGATTAGCTGCAGAGCTCTCCTCTGTCAAAGCCAGCCTGAGTGAGCATCTCCAGAAGTCTTTGTCCCTGACTAAAGAGAGAAACCAGCTGAACTCCACCCTCACTGAAGTCACCAAAGAGCGGGACAGGCTTCAGCAATTGTCCCAACGCAGTGAGTCTTTCAAAGTTTGTCTCCTTTAGATTTTTCTGTCTCTCTATTGCTGAATTATAGCAGTAAATAAAGAAATGTATCCTCTTCACAGACGACATGTGATGTGATGTAGCTGCACATCAAGTGTGACTCTGTAGCCAGGATGGTTATGTTGTAGGCTACGGAAGCCAAGAGCGGCCATGTATAGATTTTTTATTTTATTTGCTGTTTTCTCGTGATAACTAATTATTCTTTCATAATCTCGATATAACAAAGACTGTTTTCTCTTGATAACGAATTAATTTATTGTACAATGTGTTGGCATGGTTGCCTAGCAACAGGGTTCACTGGTGGAATCACAGTTCCACCGATGTAATGTGTAGTGTTCAGTTTGAGCATGGGGCAGTTAACCTCAGCCCGCTCTACTCGCTGGTGTGATTATTGGCCACTCCAATAATCTCTCACTGAGCCATCAACAATAACTTACACCGAACGTTAGTTTGTTTACTGAGCTGGGTTTATTTAAGGGGCAACTGGTCCCATCGATCCTGTTTCAGCTAAGGTAATGTTAGCTACTCACTGCTGCTGTCAGAATCACAACTTTACTTTCTCTTAACACATCTCGAACCAACTGACACCTGATGGCTGTGACCACTGACGTAAATAAAGGCTAACGTTAATTTAGCAAGACAACAATGTGTTCATGAGCTTTATTTGACCAGCAAGTAGCTAACATTACCTTAGCTGAAGCAGCCAGATAGATGGGAGTTAGTGTAGGCTAACCAGACCGTAATTATCTGACTTCTACACATGGTTCTGGACAATTATCCCACGAAAACAAGTCTTCTGTCATATCTGTAGACATGTAGTGTTTTCAACAGACACCGTTAGTTAAGTTAACTTGCGACAGACTCGCTTTATTAGCCTCCTACTACCAACATACAGCGGCTAACCAACTGCTAACTTCCTGTAATCGGAAGTGATTCCACCAGTGAACTCTGTTGCTAGGCAACCATGTCAACACATTCTACGATTATTTGGTCATCACGAGAAAATGGACTTTGTTATATTGAGATAAAGAAATATTAAGTAGTTATCAGGAGAAAACAGCAATGAAAGAAAATATATATGTGGCCGTTCTCAGCTTCCGTAGTAGAGACCAGTGTGAAGAAAAAAAAAAGTTCTTATATGATCAAACACTACAAATAAAAAAGAGCTTCATCATTTTGACAAAAACATACAGTGCATATTCAGACCACACACTGCAAGTGTCACCAGGTGATATTAAAAAGTGACTATGGGTTGGACTCAAACCTGAGCAGCTGCAACATGGGGCAAAATAAGGAAATATGTGCTCCTGTCTCTGTTTCTGTTTGCATGATAGAAATGCAGGTGTTTTGTGTGTCTTGATTTATTTCAGATGAAGGATTAGCTGCAGAGCTCTCCTCTGTCAAAGCCAGCCTGAGTGAGCATCTCCAGAAGTCTTTGTCCCTGACTAAAGAGAGAGACCAGCTGAACTCCACCCTCACTGAAGTCACCAAAGAGCGGGACAGGCTTCAGCAATTGTCCCAACGAAGTGAGTCTTTCAAAGTTTGTCTCCTTTAGATTTTTCTGTCTCTCTATTGCTGCATTATAGCAGTAAATAAAGAAATGTATCCTCTTCACAGACGACATGTGATGTGATGTAGCTGCACATCAAGTGTGACACTGCAGCCAGGGTTGGTTATGTTGTAGGCTACGGAAGCCAAGAGCGGCCATGTATAGACTTTTTATTTTATTTGCTGTTTTCTCGTGATAACTAATTATTCTTTCATTATCTCGATATAACCAGAACAACAGATATTTCCAGAACATGTGCTTCAACTGGGAGCAGCAAAGTCTGGTAGCTCTGAGTTTTTACTCAACCTTTGCTTTATTTTATTGTGTTTTTGTATGTTTTTGTCGTATATTGTCAACTACTGATGGACACTTCTGTGGGGAGAGGAGATTCTTCAGGAGAGGAGCTTCTGTCATTGAAAATGGAGCAAGTCTGGAGGATGCCACCCTGTTCCAGCTGGGATGAGGAGCTGCTTTCATGGTTGCTGTGCTGGTGGTGCAGAGGTTGAAGGCTTGGAGGTGGAGATGTACTGTGAGTCCTTTCTGCTGTCAGTCATCATACAAAATATCAACTTTCTGCTCAACAAGAGTGATGAGGAGCTGGAGATATAGATGAAGACTCAGGAAGTAGACATTTTTTCAAATCTAAACAATACATGTCTACATCCCACCGACGGCTACTGCTGAAGTTCCATGTGAAGGTCTCCATGAAGTTGTTGCTAAGATACAGACTAAACATCCTGAGGCACTTGACTTCAGAGAGATCAGAGATACGCGCTGGTGGAGGCAATTCTGAACAACTCAGATCATCCTCTTCATAACACCTTGATGGACCAAGAGAAGAGCAGTGGTGGACGGCTCCTCTCTCTTCACTGCAGGACGGAGAAATATAGAAGATCCTTTGTATCTTCAGACAGCAGGCTTCTTCATTCTTCTGCAAATGGTTGATGAGCCGACAGACAAATGAATTTCCCTTTGGGGAATCAATAAAGTAATTCGTATTCGTATTCGTAACAAAGACTGTTTTCTCTTGACAACGAATTAATTTATTGTACAATGTGTTGGCATGGTTGCCTAGCAACAGGGTTCACTGGTGGAATCACAGTTCCACCGATGTAATGTGTAGTGTTCAGTTTGAGCATGGGGCAGTTAACCTCAGCCCGCTCTACTCGCTGGTGTGATTATTGGCCACTCCAATAATCTCTCACTGAGCCATCAACAATAACTTACACCGAACGTTAGTTTGTTTACTGAGCTGGGTTTATTTAAGGGGCAACTGGTCCCATCGATCCTGTTTTGAGCTAAGGTAATGTTAGCTACTCACTGCTGCTGTCAGAATCACAACTTTACTTTATCTTAACACATCTCGAACCAACTGACACCTGTTGGCTGTGACCACTGACGTAAATAAAGGCTAACGTTAATTTAGCAAGACAACAATGTGTTCATGAGCTTTATTTGACCAGCAAGTAGCTAACATTACCTTAGCTGAAGCAGCCAGATAGATGGGAGTTAACCAACCTCTCATCTGTGTAGGCTAACCAGTAGCCTCTTAAATAAACCCAGCCCAATAAACAAACTAGCGTTAAGTGTAACTTACAGTAAGTAAGTAATTGTTGACAGCTCAGTACAGTAGAGCAGACAGCTAGTGGCAGCTTTTACTGGCAGCACACACTGCAAGTGTCACCAGGTGATATTAAAAAGTGACTATGGGTTGGACTCAAACCTGAGCAGCTGCAACATGCGGCAAAATAAGGAAATATGTGCTCCTGTCTCTGTTTCTGTTTGCATGATAGAAATGCAGGTGTTTTGTGTGTCTTGGTTTATTTCAGATGAAGGATTAGCTGCAGAGCTCTCCTCTGTCAAAGCCAACCTGAGTGAGCTTCTCCAAAAGTCTTTGTCCCTGACTAAAGAGAGAGACCAGCTGAACTCCACCCTCACTGAAGTCGCCAAAGAGCGGGACAGGCTTCAGCGATTGGTCCAACGCAGTGAGTCTTTGAATGTTTGTCTCATTTAGATTTTTCTGTCTCTCTATTGCTGCATTATAGCAGTAAATAAAGAAATGTATCCTCTTCACAGACAACATGTGATGTGATGTAGCTGCACATCAAGTGTGACACTGCAGCCAGGATGGTTATGTTGTAGGCTACGGAAGCGAAGAGCGGCCATGTATAGATTTTTTATTTTATTTGCTGTTTTCTCGTGATAACTAATTATTCTTTCATTATCTCGATATAACAAAGACTGTTTTCTCTTGATAACGAATTAATTTATTGTACAATGTGTTGGCATGGTTACCTAGCAACAGGGTTCACTGGTGGAATCACAGTTCCACTGATGTAATGTGTAGTGTTCAGTTCGAGCATGGGGCAGTTAACCTCAGCCCGCTCTACTCGCTGGTGTGATTATTGGCCACTCCAATAATCTCTCACTGAGCCATCAACAATAACTTACACCGAACGTTAGTTTGTTTACTGAGCTGGGTTTATTTAAGGGGCAACTGGTCCCATCGATCCTGTTTCAGCTGAGGTAATGTTAGCTACTCACTGCTGCTGTCAGAATCACAACTTTACTTTCTCTTAACACATCTCGAACCAACTGACACCTGTTGGCTGTGACCACTGACGTAAATAAAGGCTAACGTTAATTTAGCAAGACGGCAATGTGTTCATGAGCTTTATTTGACCAGCAAGTAGCTAACATTACCTTAGCTGAAGCAGCCAGATAGATGGGAGTTAACCAACCTCTCATCTGTGTAGGCTAACCAGTAGCCTAAGTAAGTAATTGTTGACAGCTCAGTACAGTAGAGCAGACAGCTAGTGGCAGCTCTTGAAGGCTGAAATCAGGACAATGTGATCACATGAATCAGCCCATAATTATCTGACTTCTACACATGGTTCTGGACAATTATCCCACGAAAACAAGTCTTCTGTTATATCTGTTATAACATGGGGCAAAATAAGGAAATGTGTGCTCCTGTCTCTGTTTCTGTTTGCATGATAGAAATGCAGGTGTTTTGTGTGTCTTGATTTATTTCAGATGAAGGATTAGCTGCAGAGCTCTCCTCTGTCAAAGCCAACCTGAGTGAGCATCTCCAAAACTCTTGGTCCCTGACTAAAGAGAGAGACCAGCTGAACTCCACCCTCACAGAAGTCACCAAAGAGCGGGACAGGCTTCAGCGATTGTCCCAACATGGTGAGTCTCTGAATGTTTTTGTTTTTTAGAATGATTTCAGAACATTTTAGGTCAAAGACATTCAAGGAGTAAGATACCATTCATTCTCAAGTTTACAGCTATGTCCATTCGATTGGACACTAGTAAAACTGTCACTCCACAGCTGCATCATAGCAGAAAATAAATAAGTTCAGCCCCTTCACAGACATGTGATGTGATGTGATGTAAAAAGTAGATAATGTCTCCTTTGAATTGTAAAATCTTTAATTTCTTTATACAAGAAGCTGTAGGCCATTTTGATCCTCTTGTGTCCTGCAGAGAAAACATGTCCCTCAGGATGGACAATCTTCACTTCTTCCTGTTACCTCCTCTCCACTGAGTCTGGTTCTTGGGACAAAGCCAGAGAGGACTGCAGAGGCAGAGGAGCAGACCTGGTCGTCATACACAGTACTGAAGAGCAGGTAGTGTGTGTGTGTGTGTGTGTGTGTATGTGTTTGTTTGTTTTTACTTTATCATCAATATGTTCACATAAATAAAGCACATATATTGTAGTAAAAGCATGCTATGTATTCTGTTTCCCAGACATTTCTTGCTGGATTAGTCTCTAAAGCAACTTGGATTGGTTTGAGTGACAAAGAGGAGGAGGGCGTCTGGAAATGGGTCGATGGAACTCCACTGACTGTGGCGTAAGGCTTCACTTTGATTTGGGATATAGACTATTTGATTTTTCACACAAATAACATAACAAATGTAAAGTGCTGGATCAACAGTAAAAATATATAATAAACAAAATATATATCAATCAGGTGCCTTTAAAAAACTGTGCAGCATGACAGCAGCTGGTGTCAGAAACATCCGCTGCTGAAAGGCTCTTATTAAATGCTGCTGTAGCAGAGAGGACTGTGAGGTGAGATCTTATGCAGGGTGACAAACTCCACAAGAGGTTCTGGTGGACCAGTGGGTCAGCATAGGACTTTTCCCCAGGACACTGAACTATGACTCCTGTTTTTTACCGTGACCATATTCACTGGTTAAGTTTAGGCAGGAAATCTGCTTTTGTAAGGTTCAGAAAAATCTCATCCAGTTAAAATGCACTGTTTATGGGGCATCATATAGCTTTCTCAACAGAGCAGGCGTCTCATAAACATTAAGTTGCAGTCCTCACTGCAGCTGCCCTGGGTTTGATTCTGCCCAGTCCCTTTGCAGTGTGTCACCTCCCCCACCCCCTTCTAGCCGTCCTATAAATAAACGCCTGAAAAAAAATAAATGAATAAAGACAATTTTCCACACAAAGTACATGTTAGAAAGCTCCAGAACCTGAAACATTTTCATGTTCTGTGTCTCTTGTTTTTCTCAGTGAGATTGAATGAACAGTAACATGATGCCTTTATTCTCTGACCTGCCAGGTACTGGAACAAAAACCAGCCTGACAATGGTGGTAGAGACCCACGGTGGGGTGAAGAGGACTGTGCACATTTCACTCCTTGGAATGATCTGTCATGTGTCAAGTCTCTGCTGTGGATGTGTGAAAAAGTGGCTTCCTAGTGTTCACTTGTTTGATGTGTGATCAGCTCTTAGTCCATCTGAACCACACCTGGTTCAAAAAGTATCTTGTATCCTGTGCACAGCTCTTTCAATGAAATAAAGTTTTATCCATTTGAAATGGTAAAATATTTTCAGTTCATAATTAAACTGTTGTAGGACTCACAAGGCTGTAGCTGAGGACACAGTAGAGCAGATCTGTGTTACACTGAAAAAAGGAAGTTGTGACGTGTCACCTGATTGATCAAAGAAAAAAAAAAAGATCTCAAATGCGTCCTCAGTGTGTTCACACCTGTGTGTAGAGGTAACCACTTGTAATCAGGTCACAAGACACAGAGGTTAATACCAGGTAGTTTACAAACTGTGAACTTTTTGAATTCAGCATTTCACTTGTGAGATCAATTTGTGTTCAGTTCTGATGCTGGGTGTTCTGTGACAAACTGTGTATTTCCTGTTTTTGTTGGTATTTCTGTGCACAAGTGGTTGATGTATAAAGGGAAGTGAACAGCTGGTGAGCTACTGTAGTAGCTCAGCTTTCATACCAAGCTGACTAAGACAAAAATGCAGCAAGCTTATCAGATCTCTGGCTCATTTTCTGGCAGTTTGCCATTATTGTCTCAATGCAGACAGTTTAACCAAGTCTAATCATATAAAAGCTCAAACATGAGACTTCATACCAGCTAACATCCTGCTGCTCTCTGTTGCACAACTGTCACAAATTCTCCTGGTGAACTCACTCTTACTTTCCAGTTTGTTTGCAGCCACTTGTTTTGAGTAACAGCACAATATTCACAAATTGACTCATGCAGCTTCCTCATGTTTATTATTTTGTACACACAGGATCTCAGTAACACAACCTGAGCACCAACACTGGACTTGTTTTTGTTTTTTTTCTTTAAAAGCATGAACACACACACACACACACACACACATAGACAACTCATTTTCCATGTTGTTATTGTGCATGTTTTGCTCTGTGCATCTCATTTCATGCCACATCACATCTTAACTGACAAGCATGATGTGTTGCAAATCTGCATGGTACGTAGAAACGACACGCTGTTTCAGACATGACCTCGTGAATTCATGTTACAATTCTTCACTTTTTGCACTGAGCTGTTTTCAGTGAAGGACACATTGCTTCATTGCTGATCTCTCTGTAGCCGGGAGCTTCAGTCAGTCCACTTCCTTTTAGAGTAAGAACAGATGGAAAAGAATGCAAACAGAAATCAGACTATCTGTATTCATTTCGCATATTGGTTGGTACACATGTGCAAAGTGAATTTCCTTCCTTCCATCAGGTTGTAGAAGAGGCAGTAGTCATTTGGACTGGTGTTATTGTGAGAATTTGAAGTGGAGGTGCCCTGTGTGGGGATACAACATTTGATTGTGGGTTAGGGGTTGCATCACTTACACTGAACATATAGACACGTGCGGTGTGGTTCATGTGGTCTGCGATGGTTAAACCCACCTTAACTCTGCAGAAACTGGGTGCTGTCAGCGAGTTAAACTCAAAGGTCAATTGTGTTGGTCTTGCGGGTGTTGGGTGACATGTGCTTGACTTTAACAACTGTCGGGGAACTCTCCTCTTAAAAAAAAAAAAAAATACAGGAAGTGGTTGAGAGCGTTTCGATCTGCAAGTGAGGCAAAGCCTCAAAACGCCTGGTAGTTTCTGGAGTTTAAAGGAACAGTAGCTTAGTAACCATGTGTAGGTACAGAAGGACTGGCAAGATCTGGTCTTTGTTAAAATGTCAAAGCTCAGCATAAAATTTAAATTGTTAGTCTTTTTAAACAGACAAAACAAAAACAAATCAAGAGTGTAAGAAATACATATAACATTGTGTTTGCCAGCTCTTAGATTTGCATAAAGTTGCTTGTCTAAGTTCATTATGGATTTCCATGGTAAGCATATAAAAAAGAAATAACATGCAGCCCAGAAATGACTTTTGTTTTCTTTAATACTCCTCTATAAAAGAGCTCAGATAGAGGAATATCCACCTACAGCGGCCTAGGATGTCGACTTTGTACCTGCTCAGTAAAACATATGCACATACATTTTAAACAAATACTTGACAATCCTAAACATGCCGATAAAAGCTGTGACCTACCTCGTACATACACAACACTTCTTTGTGCTCCAAGCCTTCACCTGGTTCACCAGAGCACTGGCAGGTTTGCCGCAAGACCGCTTGAAGATCCTGTGGAAGGGAAACAAAAAGTACAGGTGAGAAGAAAAGACAAAGATCACACAGAATCAAATTCACAGAAAACAACCCTTTAAGACCTTGTTACCATATCACTCTGCAGGACGACTGGTCGGCCAATGTGACTGTCAGGAGTAAAGCTGAGGTCAGCAACAAAGCTCTGATGATCATCGTAGGTCCTGGTTGGGTTCGGTGTCTTCTGTGACGTGAGTACTGAGTCCTCCTCACGATTGGTTCTGCTCAGTTAAACAAAGGCTGACATGGAACAAACACCTCAGGCAAGTCACATGAAGACAGACGTTCATTTTCCCCCACCTGCTGGGCGCATCATATCCGCACAATACTCTAGAACATAAAACTATAGGTGAGAAAATGAGGCTATGATTTTAGTTGTGTGAGACAGTTTTATCAAACAAATCAACATATCATTGACAATGTGATGCGTATTTGTTGTTGTGTTACCACTGATATGTCAAATCTAATTAGTTTCAGAGCCGAGTTCAACAAAGATGTTACATCTGCATTCAGCTGACTTCTATAGGTAACATGATGATGATGCATTTGAAATGCTGGTCCATGTCGGTGCCTTTTTTTTTCCTTGAGTAAGTCTGCCTGTGGTCCCTCAAGATTAACATTAAACAATTGATAATAATTTAGACAAATGTTGAGGTCCAACATGTATATATATAAAACAAAGCAAAAAAGTAAGAAAATTTCGTATACCATTGGAAAACCCGTTGATTTCCCTTTTAAATTGTGCCACATTTGTAAGAAACATGCGTCTGTGGGATAAACAGCAGAGCTGAGTATTTGGGTTACACCCATGAAAAATGGCGTAACCTATGGGCATATAGTTGGGGGTTGGGGGGCAGGCAATGAATGGTTGTGAATGGGGGACAATTAATCAGCAAGTTGGTTAGTTCCAGATAAACCGAACAGCTGATGCATAGTGGCCATTTGTACCTCATACAACCGCACTTCAAAAAAACTGAACTGTCCCTTTAATTGGGGTCCTTATCAGTCTTCAATAAAAAAACAAAGTTTATTTAAATATTTTTTTATTTTATAACATTCACATTATAAGTGAATCAATCTAAAGTTTAAATGAAATGATTATTTATAATTTTCTGTTGCCTTGCTGAAGATCCTCAGGAGAAGAAGGACAAAGGACAAACATCATCCAGGAGAAATGTGACCTGCTTGGTCCACAGCTGACAATAAAAGGTGTTAATTGTTTGGGGGGGGGGGACCAACACAGAGACACTGAGCACAAGACTGCGACGTCACAGCCTCCGCCAAATCGATTTCAAGCGTCGTCACCGACCCACAGTATAAAGCTGTGGCCTCTGTTTCAGACCCAACATCAGTCGCTCACAGTCTCCACTGAGTGATCAACCAGCTCTCGCCAGCTCCACAAGCCTGCTCCGTCTCCACCATGAGGACTCTGCTGTTGGCCTCCGGCCCCCGTCGTAGCCCTGTGTGGCTCCTTATCTGCCCTCCCTGCTCCGTACCACGCCTTCTGCACCTCTCTCTGGTCAGTACAGCTCATTCTACATAGACAACAATGGTTTATTTCATTTTCATTTTCAACCATCTAAGCGTCTCCCTTCTTCTTCCAGGCTCTTCCCACAACCTTGTGCTGAAATTAGCACCAAGCTAGTGGAGCAGATCATGGCCTTCAGCCCTCTGAGTGGCTGTGATGAGTGCCAGTACGCGGTATGAACCTGTGTCTTCTCTTGGTCCTTTTTAGTCATAAATTCATCAGTGTCTGCCGGACTGAGAACATCACCTTCACCTTCAGCTCCACCGTCCTGACCAGCAGCTGCAGAGTCTTTGTGAGTATCACTGATTCAGCTTTTACAACAATCTGTTTAGGAAACAGGAAATATAGAAACTGTAAAAGCCTCAAAACTTGTAGAACCTGCTCATCTAAAACGGACACGTACAACCTTTTCCAACTCCATCACTTGAAAATCTCAAATGTTGGTGGTAAACACTGATTCTGGTGCTATTCTTCCAGGGTCAGTCCATCTCTCTCAGCTTCACCACCCTCCTCGATGGCAGCCTCAACTACTGCAACCTCTACGACCTGCTGACAGGTGAGTGCACAAAACAGGACCACTTCATTTTACTTATCTTGCAGTGCATCCCGCTCTGTGTACAGTTGGAAATCTGGCATCCTTTTTGCACGAGTATTGCTGATGAAGACGAAGGAATATTTGATAAATGTGAAATGATCATTTTTTTAAAATCCTTTTGTGTTTGCGGTTTCAGCGACTGGCCTCAACCTGAGTCCAGGTTTCATGGAACTGACCAATGAATGGGCTTGTCTGGGCTACGGACTCTCCACCTGTAACTCAGATGCTTAAGTTAAATCTCAGTGCTCCAACTTTTCCTCTCCAACCTTCAGTTCATGGTTGAGGTGCTGGAACAGAAACCCCTTTAGCTGTGTTAATTGAAAACTGTCATCAGTGCTGCCAGAAATGGCATTTTTAGATTTTATAGGGTTGGGACTGTCTTAACTGCCTGTTATGTTGCTATTTTGTTATCTTACAGTAATTACAGTAGCTACCTGCTGCTGAGACGAAGCTGCTGATTCAGAAAGAATTAATTGATTAGTGACCTCTTCGGATAATTACAATAACATAGAGTCAACATGGTTCTGACAACAATTTGATTGAAGTAAAATACATGCAGCGTCTCTTATCTCATCAGCACCCTCTCACAGTGAATCCTCCACACGACCACAGGTACAAGCAGAAGCAGAACTAACTTTAAGAGGTTTTTAGAAGTTCCTACATGCTCATGTGTTGAAGGCAAATAAAGGGACTCCAAAACTTGGACAGTATGTACTAAGTTTGAATAAGAAATGCACTCCTCTTGCCTCAGGCTACTGTAATTTTAGGAACAGCAACAACAAGCCCCTAAGTGATGGAAACTAACTAATGAGAATCATTAGGTTGGCTCCCTGGTGTGTCACCTCGACAGTGGTGAACAGGCCTCAGGGAGCCGCACTGGCTCCAGGTTAACTTTTATACAGCTAATTACTGACCTCACAGCTGCTGTGAGTCATCTCATGGGGACGGGGCAAACAGCTCCAACTTCTGTAACAATATCCCATCACTTGTCACTTAACCTTTGAGCCCACACACCACCAAGGAGCTGGATGCGCAATATGGTCAGTAGAGTCTAAATGGTCATCATCAGTTAGGTCCCAGTTGAACAAGCTGCTCACAGTCTGAGCATCAACCCGAACAAATAAACAAATTAGCTCAACAACAAAGTCAGTGACATAATCTAGACAATACCAGTTCCCTCACAGAAGAGGTTGTGGGTCATTCATTCTCCACGTCATCTCTACACAATGATTAGACAAAACACTTGTGATCGGAGAAGAAATGAATTAAATCTGCGTTCTGATTTGCAACCACTGTGGTTTAAGCGTGAGTTTTGGTTCCTAGAGTTCCTAGACTCATAGCGTAAAAAGACTTGCTGTCACTTCCTCTTCACTTCTGCCTGCACCTGATAACACTTCTAGTAAAACTACAGTGGCCTTGAGAGCTCAATGTACTACAGCAAAAATACAAACACACCGCAAATTCAGTTCTAAAAGACAGAGGAGTTTTTGAAGGTGTAGCCCTAATAATGGTGTACAACATATTCCTCATGTTCTTACCATTCATAGCTTATTCATAGCTTATTCATAACTTATTTGGTGCCCCTGTATGAGGCATCATATTCTTCATATTCTTATACTTCACAGTTGAGGTGCAAAACCCTAACATTAATGGTGCCCCGGTTTTGTTGTTGTTGTTTGTCTGTTTTGTTCTGTTCTTTGAATCTGTTGTTGTTGGTAACTATGTTGCCGGATTCACTGATCTGGTTTCGTCCTTCATTAGGTCCTTCAGGGTTCAGAAACCGTAACGGTCCAGAAGTCTGAGCTGAAAGCTGCCAGGACTCTTGGGGTTGTAGTGGTTGTGTTTATGTTATGTCAGTTGTCCAGGTCATCACACTCTGTAAGTGCTGAAGCAAAGGCAACTGGACTTCTGTGAGATTTCTTTAAGACATTTCACCTCTAATTCAAAAAACCTTTTCAGTTCTAAAAACTGATTGAAGAGTTCCAAGTATTCAGCCCCGCTGAAGTTAAATACTTGGGAGTGAAATGTCTTCTTGAAACCAAAAAGAAGTCCTGTCGCCTTTGCATCAGCACTTACAGACTTGTGTTCATAACATGTCTTACTTGGACATCAACAATTGTCATTGAGCTCATTTAAAATCTGTCCGAACCTTCTGATTGATGCATTTACCTACCCCTGATCAGGAAATGTCTTAAACTCATCATTACACCTGAGATCCTGCAGTGTTTCTGGGGTTTGATGAAGTGAAAGGTTTGAATTTCACTGGTTAAATAGAGTTTCTTACCTAGTTCCCTTTTTTATCTTTGTTACATGACTAAACCTGTTACAGGTCAGCGACCCAGTAAGATTCAGGTTTGTATTTAAAGCAGTTACACATTTTATTGACAGTGGATCAGATGTTCAACAAACTTGTTATGATTGTTATGTACTTAAAGAGTGGAATGTAAATACAATCCATGAAAAATGTAGAGTTGAGATGTTTTTAATGTCAACAGATTTTTACATGCCTGTTTGATCTTTGACAGTTTCAGACCGTACATGAGTGGGTTTTGAAGTGGCTGAATAATCACCACATACATCGACAGGACAACACAGAGAGGATACGGCACTGACAGCATGTCGAACCTCTGAGTGATCAAACTGTAAAAGCAGGCAAAGACAAACTGATGATTGACACCAGGTGTGGGGTGCAGGTATCAAAGGCCTTCATCCTGGTCTCTTTGGACCCTTTCAAACACACTTGCAAAATCTGTACATACGTGTACGTGATGTAACCAACAGGACCAGCAACAGTTACGATGAGGCCAAATACCAGATCGTGCACCAGCGACACTGTTCTGTCTGGTGAACAAGAAAGTTCAACCACCAGGTGATGTGCACAGAAAACCTTGTTGATCACAGTCCGACAACGTTTCAGACGAATAGTAAAAGACAATAAAGTTCCAACCTCAACAAAAGAAACGATCCAGATGACAAGTATAACAACCTGGACTTTTCTTTTAGTCACTATTGTGTTGTAATGCAAAGGCTTACAAATGCACACATATCTGTCATAGGCCATTATTGTTAATGTCCCAAATTCAATCCCCACATATGAGTGGATGTTAAATATCTGAAGGAAGCAATAAAAGGCAGAAATTTCATGAGTGTCTGATAAGATTTGTGCCATTAAACAGGGCAGCAGAGACGTGCTGCCGTACATTTCATTGATAAATAAACTGCACAGGAACAGATACATGGGCTCGTGCAAATTTCTGTCCAAGTAAATAACAGTGATAACCACAGTGTTGGCAAAAATGACTGAGATGTAAAACAGCAGAGCCAGAGTGAAGTACAGGTACTTTAACTGTCCCATGTTTCCGTACATAGCCAACACAAAGGACACCACCTCTGTTGAGTTCTCCATCGGCTCAGTGACAGAACACAAGAATACATTAGAAGATTTAAAAGGTAAATCACAATGAGATCAAGTGAGATTTAAATGAAGGACATTCCTGAGACTTGTTCCTTATTAAAAGATTACCTGCACTCCTGAGCAGGATAGAAATAACATATGTGATTCATTTCTATTGTATGAATTTACCCATTGATAAACATAATATTTTAAAAGGCATTGTGAATCAAAAGATCATTAAAAAGGAGACATCTGTCTGTAAGAGTTGCTTCCAAAAACGTTTTGAACTATGTGATTGTAATTTTAGAAAAAACATTCTGCAATATAAGTCACATCAAAACCTCACCAAAGAGTAAGACTGGTGTGCAATCAACAGAGAACTCTACTGTGTTGTAGCCTCCCCTCCCCACTGAGACAAACAGAAGTCGTCACTAAACCTTTATACTGTTGTCCAGGTAAAAACACTACGTAATGCCAACTGGGACTGGACTAGTTCAAAGGCCTGATCAAAACCTTCTGTGTTCTTTGTTGCATTAAATAGAAAGATCATAATATATATATGCTACATACTAATATCTTCACCTTGAGTACAGGTCCAGGCCTTGGAGGGGAGCTCACTGGAAAGTACACAGAGGCCAAGCAATCCTTAAGGCCAGGCCTTAGGGGTGTTAGTGCGGGGTCAGTGGGTCGGCTGTTTGAGGAAGGGGCACTAGCCTCTATGCAGAGTGTTGGAGGACCTGTGTTGATGAATAAGCAGATGTTGCTGAGTTCACCTCTGCACTGATTCTGAAACTAAACTCCTGAGGTCTTTCTTTAGCCAGAGCCCAGGAAAAATGGTGTTTGATACCCAGCTTTCTGAGAGACTGTGGGTTCAGTCTTTGATAGGGTGTCGCTTGAGGACTGTGGAATGGCAGTTATTCACCTGTGCTTTAAGTATTCGCAATGGTTGTTGAGTGAAACAAAGGTCAACCATTGCACTGACCTTTATCAGGCTGCATTGAAGAAAGTATTGAGACCGGACCTTGAATTCCTAGTGGTTAATGAGTGAAACACTGATTTTCCTTGATTGTTGTCCCCTCTTTGAGGCAGATTGGCCCAGTCTGAGGTGAGGTATGACCCTTGTCTTGTGACATCATAGATACAGGTGGTCATAAAGGTGTTCCTTAGCTGACTGGCCTGTTGAACCTAGAGAATAACTGCTGCACTTTTACACTGAAGGGAAACTTTGGAGGTGTGCCTGTGAAGGTTTTCAGGGTTCATCTGACTCAAGAACAAACACCATGGAAGATTTATTAATCTCATCCATAAGACCTCCACTGATCTGACAGCCATCAAAATGGATGTCAACAAACAAAGACTAATGGATAATGCATATGAGATGAGATTGAATCCTGAGCTGAAAGCAAGTTTAATGACATTTTTCAAGAGTGTGTGTGTGTGTGTGTGTGTCCCTGCAGCCAAAGCAACAGAAACACAGAGCACCAACTGTGAAAAACCTAGCAACAGGAGTTGAACACAGTAACACGCACAGGCATGTATACACACACACAGGTTTTTGTGGATTATAAGGACACTTCTTTTGTTTGCCCTGGAAGAAAAGAGTTCACATTTAATAAAATAGATCAGAGGAGAGTAGAGGACAGTTTTCAGCGTCTGATTTATTAACATTAATGAGGATTTATGAATTTACAGTGAAGAATTAAACACCGAGTCAGTTGTCTGTCACGAAACACACAGTCCTCTGTTGTCAAGATAGGTGTGTGTGTGTGTGTGTGTGTGTGTGTGGTTGAACTCTGCCAGTCCAGTGTTAGTTTTGTTTCACACTTTCTCTCTAACACACACTCACAAAGGAAGAGAGAGGGCAGTGATTGAGGAGCTGCAGGTACGTCCAGTGTTTTGTCTTTTAATGATCGTTTCTTCTAACACATGATACTAATCAGATGTGATGAGGTCAGGAGCTGATAAATGAAACTATATCTGAAATACCTCTGTTAGCAGCTTATTCTGCTGTGATAATCAGCTAGAACGAAAACTTGATGAGTCATGACTTCCACTCGAAGCTGTGCGTTTCACTCTCAGTTCTGCTTTATTGAATTATCCAGCAGCTTTGTGATGATACTTATTAATGTTCAAACTTTCTCTGTGCCTCATCTGCTGCAATGTGTCTTAAATTACTCCATCAGAGTTAGTGTGGTGAATCTTTTTTACACATCGGCTCTGGTCTGGTAGTTTCTCTTGTGGCTTTTAAGTGAACCAAAGTCATGTATCTCTTCACAGAGTCAGTACAGTTCAGAATCAGAATCGACTGTATTGCACTTGGCAAGGAATTGACTGGGTGTAGGCCTGTTTGTGTAAGGAACAAGGAGGAGTACTTACATTGTTAAATATGTACAAAACTACAAGAATGTTCTGTGAGAGCTGTAACCTTGTGTTCATGCCAGATTCAGAAAGGTCTGACTCAAATGACCCCCATGACCCTGGTTTGTTTTATGCTTTGGAACATAGGACTAATCCCAAATCAAAGAAAAACTGTGTTGTCAACTTTACCTGCCAGTAAATGTATACAAACTTCATCCAATCAGTCATCTCTGAAAGGTGTTTCCACGACAACATGACATCATGAAAGATCTGTCTCTGTCCCGATTGAGTCGGGGGTGTGGTCGATTGGTTTCGTCCAACCGAAACACAGGGAGACATGATGGACGGCTGGACGTCTGCTTCACACCACAGGTTCACACACACACACACACACACACACACCTTACATTCATTCATCAGTCAGTCCATACAGTTTAAAACCAATATCAATGATCAATCTACTGATAGGATTATTACATCTGGAAATCCAGGGAGTCTCTGCTGCGTCTGTCCAGCAGCGGACATCCTCTTATGGAAGAAGAGTCAACGCTGCCCAAGACCTACAGCACTCGTAAAGGGCCACTACTGCTGTACTCACAGGTTAGTGTGTGTGTGTGTGTGTGTGTTGTGTTGAGCCTTCACACACAGAAACCAAAACTCAGTTTTGAGGTTGATTTTATTTCATCCCTTCTCCTTTTGTCTCCAGGACCTGGTTACCATAGAAACCAGCTGTGGGTCAGAAGCTGGTAACAGGAAGAGGAGGAGGTTTGTGCGCCGGTACGCTCAACACGTGGAGCAGCGGCTTAGCACTTTGAAGGAGCTGACAGCAGCCATCTTGAACTTCACCAACAACCGGGCAGGTGGAATCGAACAGGGGAAAAAACCAAAAAAAACAACAACTTTCCTACTGTATATTTTACTTTGTGTGTTTTGCTGCTAGGCGACATATAGTGGTCAAAGTGAGTATGACAGGAGCAGAGAGATACAAAGTGATGTAGTTTAAAGATACACTGTAAAATCACACAGGAGAGCAGTGTTTGATTCCTACATCTCCATCATCCATACCTGTTCAACACTAATTGCTGTTGCCATGACAACAAAGATCATCTGATGTTGAGGAAGTACCTGTCACCGCCTTTTCTAACGACCCGACAGAGTAGTGTTGTTCAGCTGTTGATCAGGGCCCAGAATTACGTAATTTATTGACATAATCTATTACATTTGTTTATTTCAAAGGTTTTGTGTTTAACATCTTTATGACTTTGCTGTGTAACATTGAAGGTTCACTCACAGGGGTGGGGGTGGGGGTGTTTTATGGTCCCTTTATTCTACAGGGTGATTATGTTGCTCTGTGTGATGTGGATTTGGAAATAGTTTGTAATTTGTCATCTACAGAATCTTCTGTGATGGCTTGTGTGAGGTCTTTTGCCCTCTGACTTTTGATGTGTCTCTGTCCTCCAGTTCCCCTTGACCCGACTCAGTCCTCCTCTTCACTTCCCTCCTGTTCCAGATGGCCGCCGTCGCCCAACTCCTCTGTCTATTCATCCCACACAAGCAGAACCCGGTCCAGAACTGCCTCTTCATTTAAACCCACAGTGGCTTCCTGCACAGAAAGTGACCGAACACCTGGAGAATCAGGCAGAAGGTAAATAAAGGTCTGAAACAGAAACTTAAAAGGAAAACTGAGTGGAAGAATAAATTCACTTCAACAACACCAAATGAAAACCACCCAGTATGTTTGACTTGTCTGCAGATGAAGAGGAGCCGAGCAGCAGGAACAGAGTCAGACTCGATCTGTTCCTCCAGATACCATGTGACCCCAGGAGTCCGACCCCACAGATGAAGCCTCAGCCCTGGGTACACTATGTAGCAACCACCCCTGAAGAACCAGAGGAACCGCAGGTGATTCAAGTGCATCTAAAGCTCCTTTACCTTTGCAAATGTGTGAATTGCGTTAATGATTATGTTGTTGCAGATTCACTTAGACGTGAGTCCTCGGCCTTCTGAAAGTTCACGTTATACTGAGATAAACAACATCAGCACAGGAAGTGAGCTCCAACACCCAGACATGAACTGTGTCCACGACGTCATGGATGATCGGGACAGCAGATCCAGATCCACGAGCGGGTACAGACACGAGGCGACAGGTAAATTTGTAAACATGAGTCGAGAACTCTACTTCCTGTTTAGTGCATCAGAGTAGAGATCTTGTTTTCTCTGTAGTGCGACAGTGTTTAGCGGAGCAGCAGCCTGAGAAGAACGCCACCTCAGGTAACGTCCACAGTCAAACTACCAGGAGGAAGTAGAAGAACTATGGCAGCAACATTGACCTGAACTTTGACCTTGTGCACACAGGCCTCGTCCTTCCTCCTCTGGACATCAGACACTCGATCAGACATGGACTCTGCAGGGAGGACACAAACGTAGTGAGACAGCAATGACAGGAGGGGGGCGGGGATTTTGATGCTCAGATAATATGTGATGTCATTTGTTGATCAATAGGACAAAAAAGCATAATTTTTTTCAGCTGCTATTTTTGTGTTTTTAAAAAAGAAATATTTGATCAATTTAATTTCCAGGAACATAGTGTTGAACACCGTGGAGTTAAACTGCCTCCCATCGCAGCGAGCTGCACCGCCGCCGCCCTTCACACACGTCAGGACCCTTTAACTCCAGCAGCAACAGAAAGAGACAAGTTTCAGTCTGAAGGAAGAGTGAACAGACTCCGACAGCAGCCTCTGGCTCTACCTCTGCTGTTTCCTGAGAGAGAGGGTAACACACAACACAGTGACTCAGTATCTGTGTGTAACAGACACATGGTCACCTCACTGTCTCTGTCCACTGACATGAAGGAGCTTGAGCTTGACTGAGTGTGGAGTCAGAGGAGTCCCTGAGCAACACATTCAGCTTTATGGTCCTGGTCATGGTCCCGGGTGGGATTGTGGTCCCGGTGCCGCTTCTGGTACCGGTTTGGTACCCAGCCCGGTTTTTGGTCCCGATTCAGGTTCTGGTCCTGGTCCTGTCCCATTCCTATCACACTCACTCAATTACAGCTGACCTTGTTTAAATCAGTTAAGGTTCAGGGCCTGAGAGGTGGAGGGGAAGGGCCCGTCACGTTGATGGCTGAGTTCCAGTCCGGTCTCTTACAGACCATAGACTGTACATGACTTAGGCTCTGTCATGTGAAGTGTGTCAGTGTCCCATTGTCACGTCATCAAGTCACTTTATGTCCTGGTCTTGGTCCTGTCCCATTCCTATCACAGCATCTGGACCCTTTCAGGCTCTCACACTCATTCACACTTACAGCTGATGTGGTTCAAGTCAGTCAGGGTTCAGGGCCTGAGAGGCAGAAGGGAATTGGGCCCTTGTGTCTGTGGCCTGCTCCCTCATGATAATGTCTGAGTTTCAGTCCGGTCTCTTACAGACCATAGGCTGTATATGATTTAGGCTAATTCATGTGAAGTGTCCGGTCCTGGTTCGGGTTTGGGTTCCAGTTCCAGTTTGGGTTCCGGTACCGGTTTGGGTTCCGGTACTGGTTCGGGTTCTAGTACCAGTACCGGTTCGGGTTCTGGTTCTGGTACCGGTTCCGGTACCGGTTCGGGTTCTGGTACCAGTTCGGGTTCCGGTACCGGTTTCGGGTTCAGGTACGGGTTCGGGTACTGGTTCGGGTTCCGGTTCTGGTACCGGTTCGGGTTCTGGTTCGGGTTCTGGTGGTTCGGGCTCCGGTTCCGGTACTGGTCCGGATTCGGGGTCCGGTACCGGGTTCGGGTACCGGTTCGAGTTCCGGTACCGATTCGGGTTCCGGTACCGGTTCGGGTTCGGGGTCCGGTACCGGTTCAGGGTCCGGTACCGGTACGGGTCCGGATTCGGGTACCGGTTCGAGTTCGGGTTCGGGTACTGGTTTGGGTTATGGTTCGGGTTCTGGTACCAGTTCGGGGTCCAGTACCGGTCCGGATTCGGGTACCAGTTCGAGTTTGGGTTTCGGTACCGGTTCGGGTTCCAATACCAGTTCGGGTTCCAGTACCAGTTTGGGCTTCAGTACCGGTATGGATTCCTGGTTGTGGTACCGGTTCAGATTCCAGTTCTGGTACCAGTTAGGGTTCCAGTACAGTCTCTGTTACAGTTCGAACTCCTCCACCCTGTCTTCCTGTCTTGCAGAAGAGATAAGTGGGAAACAGAGAAGAGGGAGAGAAAAGACAGAGAGACAGTGGTTTAAAAAACAGACGGGAAGAGGAAGGAGGAGGAGGAGGAAGGCTGCCCTCAGATGGAGGCTCTATGATTCTGCTGGAGTCAGGAGGAGGTACAGGCGACACGTTACTCTGTACAAGCTGAAAGGTTTTAGACGTCAAGGTAACTCTGATATTCCCGTTGTGGTCTCCTTCAGAGCCTCCTCCTCCTCCTCCAGCAGCAGTGTTGGGTGGTGTTGCAGGGCGGAGAGGTCCGGGCCGGCAGAGCTCTTTGGCCTTCTTACAGAACCGACTGCTTGATCTCCAGGACCCTGGTGATGTCAGCAGTGCGGCGGATAGAGGAGTGGTCCGGGGCGTCCTGCCGCTGGAGCTCAGAGGTGATGGGAGATAAACCACAGACTTAACATGAAGATCTGCTTTCTGATGTGAGATGCACTGGATCCAGCAGTAACTGCATCCATAACACATCCTGTCCAAGACTTCACTTTTACCAGCTTTGTAGTGAGCAGTAAGAACTATCCTGATCTACTTCACCCATTTATTGGCTTCATTTGTAGTTGTTGTGTTGTCAGATTTGCAGAACAGTGAATCTGTTGGCAGCCTGATCCTCGGTCCTGACGGAGAAATCATTCAACTGTCGCTGTTCGACAGCCTCCAGGACGCGTCGCAGGGGGATGATGATGATGATGGACTACGACAGCACGGTATGGACGATGGACGATGTTCATCCTGGTGGAGAAACAAAGTGTTGTACCTGAAGTCAGAATCATCATGTAGGAGAAGTGAAGGTTTTGATTGATTGATCGGTATCTCGCTGTCTTTGTTTCTCAGCTTTGCAAGTTTTGTCGCCTGAGGGAGAGACGTTACCCTGGGTCATTGTGCTGCAGCCTGAGCCCACGCACACAGGTCTGCAGACACACACACATACATTGGATATTTCAACCAGGAGACAGTTTACATTTCTACAAACAAATGGTTTCATACCACACAATGCAAAACAAGAGAGGAAAAGTGAGAGATGAGAGAGACTTTGGTGTTTAGACTCCTGCAGGAGGAGGATTTGGAAGAGCTTCGTTGCACATGCACTGAATCACAGCAGGAGAACAGATTTTGAAATACTGCAGGAACAATGTGATTGGCTGGTTGAGATAGTGGTGAGATCTGATTGGTTGCTGAACACCTGGAGTCTTTCTTACTGAACTTACTTAAGCTTCATCACATGATGTTTCTGGTGTAAGTCAGGACATTATTCTTATGTAATTTAAACTTGTCCGTTCATTTATAATGACCGTTGTCTGCATTATATGTGCGTCCAGGTGGAGGGGCGGGGCTGAACTCCGATGACCTCATGGGTAACACCCAACACCTTCCACACATTCACCAGGTTGGTTGTAAGATGTTTTTTCAACTTCATCTTGTGAAGGTGCATGTGTTAGCTTCTCTTAGCTTAGCTTAGCTTAGCACGTGCACCTTCTTCCATTGTATCAGAAGTGACTTATACTTTTAGACATAAGAAGGTTAAAAGAGAGCTAGCAGTTAGCAGGAGCAGTCTTAGGCAAAATGCCTTTTTCTATTATGTAAACTGACTCTGTGATTTTCTCCAACCAGCTCATAGATCTTCGTTGTTCAGCCACTGACCTCACAGGTAAAACCCTGTTTCTTGTTTTTCATTATTTTGTGCTTTTATTTTGAAATCTAACCAAACATCCTGTTTGTTGCTCCAGAGACTGTGACCCAGAACAAAACTAAAACCAGTACAGAGGCCGGAATAGAAACATGGAGGAAGAGGACAACAAAACACAACATGAAGCTTCCACCACTGAGGGAGGTTGTGAGGAGGGAGGAGAGGAAAGGAGACAACTCACAGGGAGAAGAGGAGGAGGAGGAGGAGGAGGAGGATGAAGATCTAACAATGACAGCAAAGATGAACCACCTGTCTGAATCACAGCCACCAGGGTTTGTGTCATTCACCTTTAACTTGATTTCTTAACTCATATTTGTTAGTGATCACACCAATATTGGTGACTTTTGGGTTTTAAAGACAGTGAGTGAAAGTGACCAGTGGCTCTGGATTTTCGGCCTTGTTTCATTTGTTTGTGTTTAACTGAGATGAGTTCTCCAACAACTCTTTGGCACTTTAGACCTGTTTCCAAATGAACTGTTAAACTGTTTGTAGTGCGTAGCAGTGTGCGACCTCATTTCTGCTGTGACATGTGGGATTTATTCACTTTTGGATCCTCAAGTGGCCGTTAGAGGAACTGCAGCTTTTGATTCCTCTGTGTTGGCTTTCAGAATTTGCTGCTTGCTTGGGACCTAAAGTAGTAATAAGAAACACTTTGAGTCCATCTAGTTCATCCAAAGAGAAACATCAGTGTGAATATGATTTGTTTGACAGTGAGCAGCACGTCAGGCCGACTGAAGCATCGAAAGAAGAAGCTGTGGACAGAAGCAGGAAGAACATGAGGAGGAAGACGGACTCAGAGGAAGCTGCAGTGACAACTGGGTAAACTATAGATAACCAAAACTATTAAAGACTCTTTCATCTGCCAGTCCTTTGATGGTTTTGACTGTGTCCTCAGGAAAAGGGAAATGAAAACAATGAAAACCACAGAATCAGACAGACAGAAGAGGACGAGCAAAGAAGGAGGACAACAGAGACAAAAAACAGGAGGCCACTCTCAACCAATCAGGAGACAGAAACAAGAAGAGAGGATCAGTAGAGACACTGTAGAGACAGAGGACCGTCCTGATCTCCAGTCTGTGGTGAGTGTCTGTCTGCAGCCTGTTTCAACTGAGCTGTCAATCATTAACATTAATGGGATTATGGGGGTTTTAATGCAGTGTGTCTAAAAGCATTAAATTCAGCCGTACATGTTTACAAAGCGTCTAAAAGGTTAAATATTATGAATGGAAAACACATGATACAATTCTTCTGTATTATTGATTTTCTGTCTGACTTTTAGAAAAAGAAAAGGAGAGATGGAGAGAGAGGAGGAGAGAAGACGACAGAGGAGAGAGAGGAGGCGAGGCGGAAGGAGGTGTCTGCTGGGAGGGGGAGGGGGAAGAAGAGGAGGAGGAGGGGGCTGAAGCACAAAGAGATAGTGGCTGGTGAGATATATTATAATTATATAAGACATAAACATTCACATAAATCATAAACACAGAATGTACAAGTACCTCTCACTTTTGCTTTTTGGAAATCTGAAATCTGAAACCTTAACGATCAGACCGAGAGAGTCGAAAGAGGAAAGAGGGTGAGCCAACGTTTTAGACCCAGTGAAGACTAATGTAGAGATTTGTAGGTGAAAAGACAATGTTTGAATTTGGCCCAGACATTCAGCAGGACTCAAGTATGAACTGATGGGGTGTTTGTGGTCAAAGGTCAAAGGCCAAGACCACAGTGACTTTATAGCACCTTCTCACCGTGAGGGGACTAATCACTTTATTTGGTGACATTTTGGTTGTCAGAGGTCAAAGGTCACCTCAGAAGACACCTTTTAGCCATAACTCAGGACTTCACACTGCAAAAATGTCATGGTTCATATTTTACATGACTCTGTATAAACAAAGATATAATGGGAAGCTTTTGTGAATGGAGGAGATTCATTCGTTTTCTTTTACTTTTCTTTTGTCACAGGAAACGATGGGGAGCCTGTGGAGAAGGAGCAGGTGGAGATCGAGCAGGAGTCGGAGGAGGAGTCTCAACTAAAATCCAACAACAGTCCGACGTCTGTGACACAGAAACACAACAACAACCACACTAACACAAGTTCAGAGACAGACTGTCACTCCGCCAGCGACGAACACAGCAGCGTCCGATCAGTGGGTTCACTCAGCTCCTCTCACACTTCATCACATGTCAATCAGAGCAGCTCCAGGAGGTCTGACCCCTCCCACTGTGAGGGAGCGGGGCCAGCCAGCGCCATGGGTCTCGCCTCATCACGTGGGCGCCTGTCATCATGTTCAACTGTCATGGTAACAGAGGAGCAGCTGATGTTGAACCCAGTAAAGCCAGAGGTTTGTAAGAAAAGCGCACACACACGTCATACACAGTGTTGTTTCACATGTTTGATTCTTGTGTGTTTGTGGTTTAGTCGTCCACACCCAGCAAGAGGCAGCAGCAGCAGGAGGAGGCTGCCGCTCTGCATCTGGCCCAACAGGCGGAGAGACGAAGGCAGGTGGTGGAGAGGAAGAGGAGGGAGAGGGAGGAGCAGGAGAGGAAGCAGCAGGAGAGGGAGCAGATAGAGGAGAGGATGAAGAACGAGCTGGAGGAGGAGAGGAGGAGGAGAGGCGAAGAGCTCAGGTCCTATAAACTTATCTGATCTGATCTTTGCTGACCTCCAGTGGTCATCTCACGTCACTGCACTGAAAACAGAAACTGTTTAATGCTCCACTCGTGTTGACAGGATCCGTCCATCTTTATGTCCCATTTTCATACACATGATTTGTCAGCAATGCCTCAAGAGGAAGGATGAACTGGTGTCAGGCTTGAATAACTATGATCCCCTCCTTTAATACAGGGATGACAAACCCTTCTAATCTAACATTATCCCCCAGGTCACTGTCCAATCTTTTATATTAGGGTTCAAAAAGTTACACTATGTAGTATTTAACTTCTACAGATGTGAAGAATTTGTCAGATAGAAGTAGAAAAGAGTAAAAACTGAAGCACTACACTGAGAGAGATGCTTCAACCCCAGATCTGGATATTTCCCATGATGCAATTCACCAAAACACGGCCGCTTTAGTTGTAACTGTAATAAATAAACAGATAAAACATTGATGAATAAAAAAAACTGTCCCTGCCTCACGAGTTGATAGTTTTGTACTTTGACTCAATGATCATTTTGAGAATTGGTGCTGTCATCACCTCCAGGCTGAAGAAGCTGGCAGAGGAGGAGGAGAGGAGGAGGCGTGAGGAGGAGGAGCAGCAGCGAGCAAGACGGGAGCAGGAGCAGAGAGAGAGGGAGAGGAGGAGGCAGGAGGAGAGGAGGAGGCAGATGGAGCGACTCCAGAGGATGAGAGAAGAGGAAGAGCAGAGGAGAAGAGGTGGGAGGAGGAGGAGGAGGAGGAAGAGGAGGAGGAGGAGGTTGTGCTGTTGGCTTCATTGTATTTCATTCATTTCAGGCATGTATCACTCAGTTTATATGGTTGAATGTTGTCTCTGCTGAATGAACTAGTAACTCTTCTTAAACCCAGTGACCTTCAAAATAAAGGATGGTAGCTTCAAATATTTCAAAATAAAAGACAGATAACTTCAAATATTGATTGATTGATTTATTACCTGTTCCCTCCAACAAAGTGGTTGCCAGTGTGAAGTAATCTTAAATAGCTGTGATGAAGATCAAATCTTTTGCTCACATACATACATCTACATGGACAGACGCAAAAAATGCAAATCCTTATCAGGTTTACTCACATGCACCAATACTGTGCATGGCCTGTATATGATTTATGATGAACATTGTTACTATATTTTGTGTTTGTTAGTTGGCTGTTGATCAGTTTTGTTCCTTAGCGATTTGACTGATCATGTTGCATGTTTATTACACTTTAATCACATTAATCTAGTGCTTTTTGTCATGTTTCATTCCTTTCAGCTGAGCTGGAGCGTTTGCAGCTGGAGGAGCAAAAGAGACAGGAGGAGGAGAACAAGAAGCTGCAGGAGATGGATGAGAGCGAGAGGATGGAGTACCTCCGCAGGAAGCAGCAGGAGGAGGAGGACAGGAGGAAGGAGGAAGAGGAGCAAAGGAGGAGAGAGGAGGAGGCCACCATGTTGGCTGCAGAGGAGGAGAGGCTGCGAGCAGAGCTGCTTGCCAGGTGAATATGAGCTTGTCTCCTGAATCCACATGTTGTTACTGATTCTGAAGCTGGAAACGGCTCATTATTGTGACATGACACAGCTGCTGTCTCTACCTGTCCTCCCTGCAGAGAGATGGCGCTGTTGCAGCAGCAGTTGGCCTTTAAAAGAGGTCTCACTCTGGAGGCTGGAGGTCTGGAGAAAACTCAGGGGATCTCCAGACCGTGGATCTACTCTTACTTCACACTGTTACAGATACTGGGAATAAACCCACCTAAAGCTAAGACCTCCACCTGACAGAGGAGGAGTCACACATGTGAAATGACCTGGAGCACTTTCTGTGTGAAGCTTAAAATCACACTGATTCTTTGTTGTTCTTTGTAGAATAAAATCAGGTCATCCAGCTACTGTTTCATCTGCACAAACAAACTATATATAGAATCATAACCTTTATTTATATAGCACCTCTCTTACAAGGTGCTGTACAGATAGAAAATAATCTAACATACATAGAATAAGGAGAAAACTGTTACAGTTACAAACCAAATAATAATAATAATAATAATAATAATGAATTCGATTATTAGAAAGTTAGAAAATATTTTAAATAAGATTAACAACATTTCAACAAACACATGAAAGTTAATTACAAAAATCATGTAAAAATGAAATACCCATCTCAACAAACATATTTCCTATGGAGCTATAATGAACTTTTTCAATATGAAGAAGTTTTGACAGGAGATTCTAACTTTTGACAACCTGAGGCCATAGATGAGCGGATCAAGAAGAGGCTGAATAAGGAATATGTACATGGATAAAATCACACGCAGCTCAAATGGAACAAAGCTCATGTCGAACCTCTGACTGATCATGTTATGAAAACAGGCAAAGACGAAGCTGAGTAGACAAACTAAGTGTGGAGTGCAGGTGTCCAACGCCTTCCTCTTGGTCTCAGAAGAGGATTTTAAACACACAGATAAAATCCTCACATATGTGAAGGAGATGAAGGTGATAGGACCAGTCACAGTGAACATCAGGCCAAAAACCATATCATGGATAAAGGACATGAGTCTGTTTGGAGAGCAAGCAAGTTCAACCACCAGATGATTTTCACAGATAACATTGTGGATCACTGTCCCACAGAACTTCAGACGGATCGTAAAAGACAATAAAACTCCAACTTCTACAAAAGCAATCATCCAGATCATGATGATGACGACCTGGACTCTGACTTTAGTCACTATAGCATTGTAATGCAAAGGCTTACAAATACACACATATCTGTCATAGGCCATTACTGATAATGTCCTAAATTCGATCGCTGCATATGTGTGGATGTTAAATATCTGAAGGAAGCAGAAATAGAGTGAGATTTCATGAGTGTCTGATAAGATCTGTGTCATTAAACAGGGCAGCAGAGACGTGCTGCAGTAGATGGCATTGACAAATAAACTACAGAGGAACAGATACATGGGCTCGTGCAGACTGTGCTCCAAGTAAATAACAACAATGAGGACAGTGTTGGCAACAAGGACTGAGATGTAAAACAGCAGAGCCAGAGTGAAATAGAGGACCTGAAAGTTTCCTACGTTTCCATACATAGTCAAAACAAAGGACACGACCTCTGTGTTGTTTTTCATCAACACAGTTTGAGAAACATATGAAGCCTGGAAATGCTGCAGTGAAGGTGTTAGATTAGTTACTGTAGCTGTGTTAAGGTCTTGGATGTGCACCTCCTCCTACACCCCCCCTCCTCCTCCTCCCCTCCCTACTGAGACAAACACAAGCAGCTCTTGACCTTTATAGTCGACTCAAGCACTTGAACACACCCATGAGATTCCTCTGATTTCAGCTTTGACTGACACATTGTTTCTTGTGTTTTTACAGAAATCTTGAGTCTGGATTATTTCATTCTGTGAGTCCAGATTATTCTCAGGAGAAGTCATGGTGAACACAAAACACATTCTTTCTCTCTAAAACCTCAAATATGATCAGACCTGTTACTGCCCACTTCAAACTGAGGTGCTCAAAAATGCACAAGTGGCAGTGGAGGATTTGGCTGGTTTATCCTCTCTGTCCTCCTCCTGTCCATCCTCTATGTATCATAACATATGGTCTAACACACTTTCAATATATACATTTTTCCACAGACTAGTGTAATGTTAGTATTTTGTAGGCTTCATTGACTTTAACATTGTTGACCCTGTTATCATGGAGTGGTTCACTGTAATTCTGGATGATTTTGATTCAGTCAACTGAAACTATATGTGAACTTCAGAATGGAAAATCAAAAACACTTCACAACTTCAAGACTTTATGACCTTTGTCACAAACACATTGCCTATGGAGCTCTAATGAACTTTTTCAATATGATGATCTTATAACAGGAGTTTCTAACTTTTGACAACCTGAGGCCATAGATGAGCGGATCAAGAAGAGGCTGAATAAGGAGTGCGTAGATGGATAAAATCACACGCAGCTCAAGTGGAACAAAGCTCATGTCGAACCTCTGACTGATCATGTTATAAAAACAGGCATGTTTATTACACTTTAATCACAATAATCCAGTGCTTTTCATCATGTTTCATTTCTTTCAGCTGAGTTGGAGGGTTTGCAGCTGGAGGAGCAAAAGAGACAGGAGGAGGAGAACAAGAAGCTGCAGGAGATGGATGAGAGTGAGAGGATGGAGTACCTCCGCAGGAAGCAGCAGGAGGAAGGAGGAAGAAGAGCGAATGAGGAGAGAGGAGGAGGCCGCCATGTTGGCTGCAGAGGAGGAGAGGCTGCGAGCGGAGCTGCTCGCCAGGTAAATATGAGCTTGTCTCCTGAATCCACATGTTGTTACTGATTCTGAAGCTGGAAACGGCTCATTATTGTGAAATGACACAGCTGCTGTCTCTACCTGTCCTCCCTGCCCTCTGATTCTTTGTTGTTCTTTGTAGAATAAAATCAGGTCATCCAGCTACTGTATCATCTGCACAAACAAACTATATATAGAATCATAACCTTTATTTATATAGCACCTCTCTTACAAGGCGCTGTACAGATAGAAAATAATCTAACATACATAGAACAAGGAGAAAACTGTTACAAATGATGATCCATCCAGTGAAAAATAAAAGTAAAAGAAAAATCCTGTGGCCCATGGAATTAAAAACCAAATAATAATAATAATAATAATAATAATGAATTCGATTATTAGAAGGTTAGAAAATATTTTAAATAAGATTAACAACATTTCAACAAACACATGAAAGTTAATTACAAAAATCATGTAAAAATGAAATACCCATCTCAACAAACATATTTCCTATGGAGCTATAATGAACTTTTTCAATATGAAGAAGTTTTGACAGGAGATTCTAACTTTTGACAACCTGAGGCCGTAGATGAGCGGATCAAGAAGAGGCTGAATAAGGAGTGCGTAGATGGTTAAAATCACACGCAGCTCAAGTGGAACAAAGCTCATGTCGAACCTCTGACTGATCAGGTTATAAAAACAGGCAAAGACAAAGCTGAGGAGAGAAACTAAGTGCGGAGTGCAGGTGTCCAACGCCTTCCTCTTGGTCTCAGAAGAGGATTTTAAACACACAGATAAAATCCTCACATATGTGAAGGAGATGAAGGTGAGAGGAACAGTCACAACTAATGCCAGGCCAAAAACCACATCATAGAGAAAGGACATGAGTCTGTTTGGAGAGCAAGCAAGTTCAACCACCAGATGATTTTCACAGATAACATTGTGGATCACGGTCCCACAGAACTTCAGACGGATCGTAAAAGACAATAAAACTCCAACTTCTACAAAAGCAATCATCCAGATCATGATGATGACGACCTGGACTCTGACTTTAGTCACTATAGCATTGTAATGCAAAGGCTTACAAATACACACATATCTGTCATAGGCCATTACTGATAATGTCCTAAATTGAATTACTGCATATGTGTGGATGTTAAATATCTGAAGGAAGCAGAAATAGAGTGAGATTTCATGAGTGTCTGATAAGATCTGTGTCATTAACAGGGCAGCACAGATGTGCTGCCGTAGATGGCATTGACAAATAAACTACAGAGGAACAGATACATGGGCTCGTGCAGACTGTGCTCCAAGTAAATAACAACAATGAGAACAGTGTTGGCAACAAGACTGAGATGTAAAACAGCAGAGCCAGAGTGAAATAGAGGACCTGAAAGTTTCCTACGTTTCCATACATAGTCAAAACAAAGGACACGACCTCTGTGTTGTTTTCCATCGACACAGTTTGAAAAACATATGAAGCCTGGAAATGCTGCAGTGAAGGTGTTAGATTAGTTACTGTAGCTGTGTTAAGGTCTTGGATGTGCACCTCCTCCTCACCCCCCCTCCACCTCCACCTCCTCCCTTCCCTACTGAGACGAACACAAGTAGCTCTTGACCTTTATAGTCGACTCAAGCACTTGAATACACCCATGAGATTCCTCTGATTTCAGCTTTGACTGACACATTGTTTCTTGTGTTTTTACAGAAATCTTGAGTCTGGATTATTTCATTCTGTGAGTCCAGATTATTCTCAGGAGAAGTCGTGGTGAACACAAAACACATTCTTTCTCTCTAAAACCTCAAATATGATCAGACCTGTTACTGCCCACTTCAAACTGAGGTGCTCAAAAATGCACAAGTGGCAGTGGAGGATTTGGCTGGTTTATCCTCTCTGTCCTCCTCCTGTCCATCCTCTATGTATCATAACATATGGTCTAACACACTTTCAATATATACATTTTTCCACAGACTAGTGTAATGTTAGTATTTTGTAGGCTTCATTGACTTTAACATTGTTGACCCTGTTATCATGGAGTGGTTCACTGTAATTCTGGATGATTTTGATTCAGTCAACTGAAACTATATGTGAACTTCAGAATGGAAAATCAAAAACACTTCACAACTTCAAGACTTTATGACCTTTGTCACAAACACATTGCCTATGGAGCTATAATGAACTTTTTCAATATGATGATCTTATAACAGGAGTTTCTAATTTTTGACAACCTGAGGCCGTAGATGAGCGGATCAAGAAGAGGCTGAATAAGGAATGGGTAGATGGTTAAAATCACACGCAGCTCAAGTGGAACAAAGCTCATGTCGAACCTCTGACTGATCAGGTTATAAAAACAGGCAAAGACAAAGCTGAGGAGAGAAACTAAGTGTGGAGTGCAGGTGTCCAACGCCTTCCTCTTGGTCTCAGAAGAGGATTTTAAACACACAGATAAAATCCTCACATATGTGAAGGAGATGAAGGTGAGAGGAACAGTCACAGCTAATGTCAAGCCAAAAACCATATCATAGAGAAAGGACATGAGTCTGTTTGGAGAGCAAGCAAGTTCAACCACCAGATGATTTTCACAGATAACATTGTGGATCACTGTCCCACAGAACTTCAGACGGATCGTAAAAGACAATAAAACTCCAACTTCTACAAAAGCACTCATCCAGATCATGATGATGACGACCTGGACTCTGCCTTTAGTCACTATAGCATTGTAATGCAAAGGCTTACAAATACACACATATCTGTCATAGGCCATTACTGATAATGTCCAAAATTCAATTACTGCATATGTGTGGATGTTAAATATCTGAAGGACACAGAAATAGAGTGAGATTTCATGAGTGTCTGATAAGATCTGTGTCATTAAACAGGGCAGCACAGACGCGCTGCAGTAGATGGCATTGACTAATAAACTACAGAGGAACAGATACATGGGCTCGTGCAGACTGTGCTCCCAGTAAATAACAACAATGAGAACAGTGTTGGCAACAATGACTGAGATGTAAAACAGCAGAGCCAGAGTGAAATAGAGGACCTGAAAGTTTCCTATGTTTCCATACATAGTCAAAACAAAGGACACGACCTCTGTGTCATTTTCCATCGACACAGTTCGAGAAACATATGAAGCCTGGAAATGCTGCAGTGAAGGTGTTAGATTAGTTACTGTACCTGTGTTAAGGTCTTGGATGTCCACCTCCCCCTCCTCCTCCTCCTCCCCCCCTCTGCCCCCCCCCCCCTTACTGAGATGAACACAAGCAGCTGTTGAACTTTATATTCGACTCATGCACTTGAACACACCCAATGAGATTCCTCTGATTTCAGCTTTGACTGACACGATGTTTCTTGTGTTTTTACAGGGAGATGAAATCTTGAGTCTGGATTATTTCATTCTGTGAGTCCAGATTATTCTCAGGAGAAGTCGTGGTGAACACAAAACACATCCATCTGTTTTCTTCCGCTTCATCCGGAACCAGGTCGCGGGGCAGCAGCCTGAGCAGGGACACCCAGACTTCCCTCTCCCCAGACACTTCCTCCACCTCTTCCGGGGGACCCCAAGGCATTCCCAGGCCAGCCGGGTGACGTCGTCACTTAGACTTAGACTTAGACTTAGACAGACTTTATTGTCATTCAAGTATGCAGCAGGTGTATGCAGAACGAAATTTCGTTGCATGTGGCTCAGCACAGAGGTAGATGTAGATATAAAGTGCAGATATAGATATAAAGTGCAGGCAGTGATTTAGAAGAAATAATTATGAAGTTATGTACAAGTGAGCAGCAGGAATAAATACACCAGTAATTTACAATATACAGCAATACACCAGGAGAAGAAGACCCAGGACACTCCAGCATGTCCTGGGTCTTCCCCCGGGCCTCCTTCCGGTGGGACATGCCTGGAACACTTCCCGAGGGAGGCGTCCAGGGGGCATCCGATACAGATGCCCGAGCCACCTCAGCTGGCTCCTCTCGATGTGGAGGAGCAGTGGCTCTACTCTGAGCTCCTCCTGGGTGACAGAGCTTCTCACCCTATCTCTAAGGGAGCACCCCGCCACCCTGTGGAGGAAACTCATTTCGGCTGCTTGTATCCAGGATCTTGTTCTTTCGGTCATGACCCAGAGTTCATAACCATAGGTGAGGGTAGGAACATAGATCAACCGGTAAATCGAGAGCTTTGCCTTTTGGCTCAGCTCCCTCTTCACCATGATGGGCCGATACAACAACCGCATTACTGTGGCCGCCGCACCGATCCGCCTGTCAGTCTCACGCTCCATCCTTCCCTCACTCGTGAACAGGACCCCGAGATACTTAAACTCCTCCACCTGAGGCAGGAACTCTCCCCCGACCTGGAGGGGGCAAACCACCTTTTTCCAGTCGAGAACCATGGCCTCAGACTTGGAAGTGCTGATTCTCATCCCAGCTGCTTCACACTCAGCTGCAAACCACCCCAGTGCATGCTGAAGGTCCTGGCTCGAAGGAGCCAACAAGACAACATCATTCGTAAAAAGCAGAGATGAAATCTGGTGATTCCCGAACCGGACCCTGGCTGCGCCTAGAAATTCTGTCCATAAAAATAATGAACAGAACCGGTGACAAAGGGCAGCCCTGCTGGAGGCCAACATGCACCGGGTACAGGTCCGACTTACTGCTGGCAATGCGAACCAAGCTCCTGCTCCGGTCGTACAGAGACCTTACAGCCCTCAGCAGAGGGCCTCCGACCCCATTCTCCCAAAGCACCTCCCACAGAGTACTACGGGGGACACGGTCGAATTCCTTCTCCAAGTCCACAAAGCACATGTGGACTGGTTGGGTAAACTCCCATGAGCCCTCAACCACCCTGTGGAGGGTATAGAGTTGGTCCATGTTCCACGACCAGGACGAAAGCTGCATTGTTCCTCCTGAATCTGAGGTTCAACTATCGGCCGAATTCTCTTCTCCAGCACCCTGGAGTAGACTTTCCCCGGGTGGCTGAGGAGTGTGATTCCCCGATAGTTAGAACACACCCTTCGGTCCCCCTTTTTGAGAAGAGGGACCACCACCCCGATCTGCCCGTCCAGAGGCACTGTCCCCGACTGCCACGCGATGTTGCAGAGGAGTGTCAGCCAAGACAGCCCCACAACATCCAGAGACTTGAGATACTCAGGGCGGATCTCATCCATCCCCGGTGCCTTGCCACTGGGGAGCTTCCGAACTACCTCAGTGACTTCAGCTTGGGTGATGAATGAATCAACCTCTGGGTCCCCGGCCTCTGCTTCCTCCATGGAAGACATGGCAGTGGGATTGAGGACATCCTTGAAGTACTCCTTCCACCGCCCGACAATATCCCCAGTCGAGGTCAACAGCTCCCCACCTCCACTGTAAACAGTGTTGGCAGAGCACTGCTTCCCCCTCCTGAGGCACCGGATGGTTTGCCAGAATGTCTTCGAGGCCGATCGGTAGTCCTCCTCCATGGCCTCCCCAAACTTTTCCCATACCCGAGTTTTTGCTTATGCGACTGACCGGGCTGCCACACGCTTGGCCTGCCGGTACCCATCAGCTGCCTCAGGGGTCCCCGAGCCAACAAGGCTCAATAGGACTACTTCTTCAGCTTGACGGTATCCCTTACTTCCGGTGTCCACCACCGGGTTCGGGGATTGCCGCCACGACAGGCACTGGAGATCTTGCGGCCAAGCTCCGAGCAGCCGCGTCAACAATGGAGGTGGAGAACATGGTCTACTCGGACTCAATGTCTCCAGCCTCCCTCGGGATCTGGTCAAAGCTCTCCCGGAGGTGGGAATTGATAACCTCAATGGCAGAGGGTTCTGCCAGACGTTCCCAACAGACCCTCACAGTACGTTTGGGTCTGCTGAGTCTGTCCAGCTTCCTCCCCTGCCACTGGATCCAACTCACCACCAGGTAGTGATCAGTTGACAGCTCAGTCCCTCTCTTCACCCGAGTGTCCAAAACATATGGCCGGAGCTCAGATGACACGACTACAAAGTTGATCATTGATCTCCGGCCTAGGGTGTCCTGGTGCCACGTGCACTTATGGACACCCTTATGCTCGAACATGGTGTTTGTTATGGAAAGACTGTGATTATCACAGAAGTCCAACAACAGAACACCGCTCGGGCTCAGATCGGGGAGGCCATTCCTCCCAATCACGCCCCTCCAGGTATCACTGTTGCTGCCCACGTGAGCGTTGAAGTCCCCCAGCAGAACGATGGACTCCCCAGTTGGGGCACTTTCCAGTACCCCTCCCAGGGACCCCAAGAAGGCCGGGTACTCAGCATTGCCGTTTGGCCTGTAAGCCGAAACAACTGTGAGTGACCTATCCCCAACCCGGAGGCGCAGGGAAACGACCCTCTCGTTCAGTGGGGAGAACTCCAACACATGGCGGCTGAGTTGGGGGGCTATGAGCAAGCCCACACCAGCCGGCCGCCTCTCACCATGGGCAACTCCAGAGTAGAAGAGAGTCCAGCCTCTCTCAAGGAGTTGGGTTCCAGAGCCCAGACTATGCGTAGAGGTGAGCCTGACTATCTCTAGCCAGTACTGCTCAACCTCCCGCACTAGCTCAGGCTCTTTCCCCTCCAGTGAGGTGACATTCCATGTCCCTAAAGCCAAAGTCGTTGTCCAGGAATTGGGTCGCCGGGGCCCCCGCCCACAACGATAAATAAACAGCAAACCTTAAATGCTTCCTCAACATGATGTAATGGATTGTTTTGTTTTGATGTGTGAATTTTTCCACCGGTTGTGATGTAACTAACCTTCAGTTGATTTAGTGGCACAGGTCGATACACAGCAGCCCAGAGATGATGTAAGGTGACTGTAATGAGAGTCATTAGGTCGTCTGGTCCTCAGTGGTGATTCAGGCCTCAGGGAGCAGCTACACTTCATACAGCTAATTACTGTATGCTTCAATGGCTACTGTATGTTGGCCTCATGGGGTGATAATGAAAGCAAATACTTAATACATCTATAATATTCACCAAAGAAAGACAACATTTGTTAATATTATACAGTCAAAGTCTTTTTCTGGTCAGATAGCATATTTATGGTCCTGTCTTAGAAAATACAGTAGTTGTTTTCTATGACGGGATTTTACTTGTATGTGGGCTCATACAGTTGAACTGGTCAGTGTGTGATCAGCTGCATTATCCTGTGAGAGCAATTACCTGAGCCACAGTGGAGACTGAACCTGCAACTAACAAAGTAAAGAACAAGGTCACCTTCCTTCTCCTCTTTTTATGTGTTGTCTTGTCAATTTGAAAACATGCAAAGGTGGAAAACTTTATTTTAAGTTAACAGGCGGAATGCAAAAAGTAAACTGTAAAGAAGCTTCACAAATAAACTGTAATGTAACTGAGACTTAAACACTGACTGAAGCGAAAACTGTACAGAGTGTTCACAAGGCTACATATGGTTACTTACATATAACAAACATGAAAGTCATATTGACACCTGACCTTACTACATGGTAGATTTCATTCCCATACACACTGTACATTGCTGCACCAAGTTCATATTTATCATCGGATGAAAACAGTCCCCAACAAATACACAGTTTGCTCCAGTTTGAGTGAAGTCTGCGAGAGATTACAGTGCTGTCGTACATTGTTATGCAACATTAGTTAAATATGAAACTACTATGAACGATGTGAGTCTCCAATAGGAACTCATAGACCTGTAGCTGGTGCCCATAAACAACACAGTGCGTGCTTAATTTGTAATTTCCACAAGAGCAAAAACTAAAGAACAATACCCGCTGTGTCATTTTAGTAGAAGTAGAAGAAATAAAAAATTAAGTACCACAAACGGAGAGCTGGAATCCAGCAAAGCAACATAAAAATGATTGTGAACCTTTACTGTTTGAGGTACACATGTAAATATCTTGTAAACTTTTACTTAAAGTTATGGTTGTTGCATGTTTTTTACATTGAATCACAATAATTCAGTGCATTTCATCATGTTTCATTCCTTTCAGCTGAGCTGTTTCATTTGCACAAACAAACTATATATAGAATCATAACCTTTATTTATATAGCACCTCTCTTACAAGGTGCTGTACAGATAGAAAATAATCTAACATACATAGAACAAGGAGAAAACTGTTACAAATGATGATCCATCCAGTGAAAAATAAAAGTAAAAGAAAAATCCTGTGGCCCATGGAATTAAAAACAAATAATAATAATAATAATAATGAATTCGATTATTAGAAGGTTAGAAAATATTTTAAATAAGATTAACAACATTTCAAGAAACACATGAAAGTTAATTACAAAAATCATGTAAAATGAAATACCCATCTAAACAAACATATTTCCTATGGAGCTATAATGAACTTTTTCAATATGATGATCTTATAACAGGAGTTTCTAACTTTTGACAACCTGAGGCCGTAGATGAGCGGATCAAGAAGAGGCTGAATAAGGAGTGCGTAGATGGTTAAAATCACACGCAGCTCAAGTGGAACAAAGCTTATTTCGAACCTCTGACTGATCATGTTATAAAAACAGGCAAAGATGAAGCTGAGGAGAGAAACTAAGTGTGGAGTGCAGGTGTCCAACGCCTTCCTCTTGGTCTCAGAAAAGGATTTTAAACACACAGATAAAATCCTCACATATGTGAAGGAGATGAAGGTGATAGGACCAGTCACAGTGAACATCAGGCCCAAAACCATATCAAAGATAAAGGACATGAGTCTGTTTGAAGAGCAAGCAAGTTCAACCACCAGATGATTTTCACAGACAACATTGTGGATCACTGTCCCACAGAACTTCAGACAGGTCGTAAAAGACAATAAAACTCCAACTTCTGCAAAAGCAATCATCCAGATCATGATGATGACGACCTGGACTCTGACTTTAGTCACTATGACGTTGTAATGCAAAGGCTTACAAATACACACATATCTGTCATAGGCCATTACTGATAATGTCCTAAATTGAATTACTGCATATGTGTGGATGTTAAATATCTGAAGGAAGCAGAAATAGAGTGAGATTTCATGAGTGTCTGATAAGATTTGTGTCATTAAACAGGGCAGCACAGACACACTGTACACAGCAGGGAGCGAGGGGGCGGGGGCAGCTGGCCACAGCCGCTGGCTCGCGGTAAGAATAGTAAGTTTGGGAGACGAGCAGAGCAGGCCGGACTCAGCAGGAGGGTCAGCAACACGTTCAAACACTGGGGCACACTGTACACAGCAGGGAGCGAGGGGGCGGGGGCAGCTGGCCACAGCCGCTGGCTCGCGGTAAGAATAGTAAGTTTGGGAGACGAGCAGAGCAGGCCGGACTCAGCAGGAGGGTCAGCAACACGTTCAAACACTGGGGCACACTGTACACAGCAGGGAGCGAGGGGGCGGGGGCAGCTGGCCACAGCCGCTGGCTCGCGGTAAGAATAGTAAGTTTGGGAGACGAGCAGAGCAGGCCGGACTCAGCAGAGAGGGTCAGCAACACGTTCAAACACTGGGGCACACTGTACACAGCAGGGAGCGAGGGGGCGGGGGCAGCTGGCCACAGCCGCTGGCTCGCGGTAAGAATAGTAAGTTTGGGAGACGAGCAGAGCAGGCCGGACTCAGCAGGAGGGTCAGCAACACGTTCAAACACTGGGGCACACTGTACACAGCAGGGAGCGAGGGGGCGGGGGCAGCTGGCCACAGCCGCTGGCTCGCGGTAAGAATAGTAAGTTTGGGAGACGAGCAGAGCAGGCCGGACTCAGCAGAGAGGGTCAGCAACACGTTCAAACACTGGGGCACACTGTACACAGCAGGGAGCGAGGGGGCGGGGGCAGCTGGCCACAGCCGCTGGCTCGCGGTAAGAATAGTAAGTTTGGGAGACGAGCAGAGCAGGCCGGACTCAGCAGAGAGGGTCAGCAACACGTTCAAACACTGGGGCACACTGTACACAGCAGGGAGCGAGGGGGCGGGGGCAGCTGGCCACAGCCGCTGGCTCGCGGTAAGAATAGTAAGTTTGGGAGACGAGCAGAGCAGGCCGGACTCAGCAGAGAGGGTCAGCAACACGTTCAAACACTGGGGCACACTGTACACAGCAGGGAGCGAGGGGGCGGGGGCAGCTGGCCACAGCCGCTGGCTCGCGGTAAGAATAGTAAGTTTGGGAGACGAGCAGAGCAGGCCGGACTCAGCAGAGAGGGTCAGCAACACGTTCAAACACTGGGGCACACTGTACACAGCAGGGAGCGAGGGGGCGGGGGCAGCTGGCCACAGCCGCTGGCTCGCGGTAAGAATAGTAAGTTTGGGAGACGAGCAGAGCAGGCCGGACTCAGCAGAGAGGGTCAGCAACACGTTCAAACACTGGGGCACACTGTACACAGCAGGGAGCGAGGGGGCGGGGGCAGCTGGCCACAGCCGCTGGCTCGCGGTAAGAATAGTAAGTTTGGGAGACGAGCAGAGCAGGCCGGACTCAGCAGAGAGGGTCAGCAACACGTTCAAACACTGGGGCACACTGTACACAGCAGGGAGCGAGGGGGCGGGGGCAGCTGGCCACAGCCGCTGGCTCGCGGTAAGAATAGTAAGTTTGGGAGACGAGCAGAGCAGGCCGGACTCAGCAGAGAGGGTCAGCAACACGTTCAAACACTGGGGCACACTGTACACAGCAGGGAGCGAGGGGGCGGGGGCAGCTGGCCACAGCCGCTGGCTCGCGGTAAGAATAGTAAGTTTGGGAGACGAGCAGAGCAGGCCGGACTCAGCAGAGAGGGTCAGCAACACGTTCAAACACTGGGGCACACTGTACACAGCAGGGAGCGAGGGGGCGGGGGCAGCTGGCCACAGCCGCTGGCTCGCGGTAAGAATAGTAAGTTTGGGAGACGAGCAGAGCAGGCCGGACTCAGCAGAGAGGGTCAGCAACACGTTCAAACACTGGGGCACACTGTACACAGCAGGGAGCGAGGGGGCGGGGGCAGCTGGCCACAGCCGCTGGCTCGCGGTAAGAATAGTAAGTTTGGGAGACGAGCAGAGCAGGCCGGACTCAGCAGAGAGGGTCAGCAACACGTTCAAACACTGGGGCACACTGTACACAGCAGGGAGCGAGGGGGCGGGGGCAGCTGGCCACAGCCGCTGGCTCGCGGTAAGAATAGTAAGTTTGGGAGACGAGCAGAGCAGGCCGGACTCAGCAGAGAGGGTCAGCAACACGTTCAAACACTGGGGCACACTGTACACAGCAGGGAGCGAGGGGGCGGGGGCAGCTGGCCACAGCCGCTGGCTCGCGGTAAGAATAGTAAGTTTGGGAGACGAGCAGAGCAGGCCGGACTCAGCAGAGAGGGTCAGCAACACGTTCAAACACTGGGGCACACTGTACACAGCAGGGAGCGAGGGGGCGGGGGCAGCTGGCCACAGCCGCTGGCTCGCGGTAAGAATAGTAAGTTTGGGAGACGAGCAGAGCAGGCCGGACTCAGCAGAGAGGGTCAGCAACACGTTCAAACACTGGGGCACACTGTACACAGCAGGGAGCGAGGGGGCGGGGGCAGCTGGCCACAGCCGCTGGCTCGCGGTAAGAATAGTAAGTTTGGGAGACGAGCAGAGCAGGCCGGACTCAGCAGAGAGGGTCAGCAACACGTTCAAACACTGGGGCACACTGTACACAGCAGGGAGCGAGGGGGCGGGGCAGCTGGCCACAGCCGCTGGCTCGCGGTAAGAATAGTAAGTTTGGGAGACGAGCAGAGCAGGCCGGACTCAGCAGAGAGGGTCAGCAACACGTTCAAACACTGGGGCACACTGTACACAGCAGGGAGCGAGGGGGCGGGGGCAGCTGGCCACAGCCGCTGGCTCGCGGTAAGAATAGTAAGTTTGGGAGACGAGCAGAGCAGGCCGGACTCAGCAGAGAGGGTCAGCAACACGTTCAAACACTGGGGCACACTGTACACAGCAGGGAGCGAGGGGGCGGGGGCAGCTGGCCACAGCCGCTGGCTCGCGGTAAGAATAGTAAGTTTGGGAGACGAGCAGAGCAGGCCGGACTCAGCAGAGAGGGTCAGCAACACGTTCAAACACTGGGGCACACTGTACACAGCAGGGAGCGAGGGGGCGGGGGCAGCTGGCCACAGCCGCTGGCTCGCGGTAAGAATAGTAAGTTTGGGAGACGAGCAGAGCAGGCCGGACTCAGCAGAGAGGGTCAGCAACACGTTCAAACACTGGGGCACACTGTACACAGCAGGGAGCGAGGGGGCGGGGGCAGCTGGCCACAGCCGCTGGCTCGCGGTAAGAATAGTAAGTTTGGGAGACGAGCAGAGCAGGCCGGACTCAGCAGAGAGGGTCAGCAACACGTTCAAACACTGGGGCACACTGTACACAGCAGGGAGCGAGGGGGCGGGGGCAGCTGGCCACAGCCGCTGGCTCGCGGTAAGAATAGTAAGTTTGGGAGACGAGCAGAGCAGGCCGGACTCAGCAGAGAGGGTCAGCAACACGTTCAAACACTGGGGCACACTGTACACAGCAGGGAGCGAGGGGGCGGGGGCAGCTGGCCACAGCCGCTGGCTCGCGGTAAGAATAGTAAGTTTGGGAGACGAGCAGAGCAGGCCGGACTCAGCAGAGAGGGTCAGCAACACGTTCAAACACTGGGGCACACTGTACACAGCAGGGAGCGAGGGGGCGGGGGCAGCTGGCCACAGCCGCTGGCTCGCGGTAAGAATAGTAAGTTTGGGAGACGAGCAGAGCAGGCCGGACTCAGCAGAGAGGGTCAGCAACACGTTCAAACACTGGGGCACACTGTACACAGCAGGGAGCGAGGGGGCGGGGGCAGCTGGCCACAGCCGCTGGCTCGCGGTAAGAATAGTAAGTTTGGGAGACGAGCAGAGCAGGCCGGACTCAGCAGAGAGGGTCAGCAACACGTTCAAACACTGGGGCACACTGTACACAGCAGGGAGCGAGGGGGCGGGGGCAGCTGGCCACAGCCGCTGGCTCGCGGTAAGAATAGTAAGTTTGGGAGACGAGCAGAGCAGGCCGGACTCAGCAGAGAGGGTCAGCAACACGTTCAAACACTGGGGCACACTGTACACAGCAGGGAGCGAGGGGGCGGGGGCAGCTGGCCACAGCCGCTGGCTCGCGGTAAGAATAGTAAGTTTGGGAGACGAGCAGAGCAGGCCGGACTCAGCAGAGAGGGTCAGCAACACGTTCAAACACTGGGGCACACTGTACACAGCAGGGAGCGAGGGGGCGGGGGCAGCTGGCCACAGCCGCTGGCTCGCGGTAAGAATAGTAAGTTTGGGAGACGAGCAGAGCAGGCCGGACTCAGCAGAGAGGGTCAGCAACACGTTCAAACACTGGGGCACACTGTACACAGCAGGGAGCGAGGGGGCGGGGGCAGCTGGCCACAGCCGCTGGCTCGCGGTAAGAATAGTAAGTTTGGGAGACGAGCAGAGCAGGCCGGACTCAGCAGAGAGGGTCAGCAACACGTTCAAACACTGGGGCACACTGTACACAGCAGGGAGCGAGGGGGCGGGGGCAGCTGGCCACAGCCGCTGGCTCGCGGTAAGAATAGTAAGTTTGGGAGACGAGCAGAGCAGGCCGGACTCAGCAGAGAGGGTCAGCAACACGTTCAAACACTGGGGCACACTGTACACAGCAGGGAGCGAGGGGGCGGGGGCAGCTGGCCACAGCCGCTGGCTCGCGGTAAGAATAGTAAGTTTGGGAGACGAGCAGAGCAGGCCGGACTCAGCAGAGAGGGTCAGCAACACGTTCAAACACTGGGGCACACTGTACACAGCAGGGAGCGAGGGGGCGGGGGCAGCTGGCCACAGCCGCTGGCTCGCGGTAAGAATAGTAAGTTTGGGAGACGAGCAGAGCAGGCCGGACTCAGCAGAGAGGGTCAGCAACACGTTCAAACACTGGGGCACACTGTACACAGCAGGGAGCGAGGGGGCGGGGGCAGCTGGCCACAGCCGCTGGCTCGCGGTAAGAATAGTAAGTTTGGGAGACGAGCAGAGCAGGCCGGACTCAGCAGAGAGGGTCAGCAACACGTTCAAACACTGGGGCACACTGTACACAGCAGGGAGCGAGGGGGCGGGGGCAGCTGGCCACAGCCGCTGGCTCGCGGTAAGAATAGTAAGTTTGGGAGACGAGCAGAGCAGGCCGGACTCAGCAGAGAGGGTCAGCAACACGTTCAAACACTGGGGCACACTGTACACAGCAGGGAGCGAGGGGGCGGGGGCAGCTGGCCACAGCCGCTGGCTCGCGGTAAGAATAGTAAGTTTGGGAGACGAGCAGAGCAGGCCGGACTCAGCAGAGAGGGTCAGCAACACGTTCAAACACTGGGGCACACTGTACACAGCAGGGAGCGAGGGGGCGGGGGCAGCTGGCCACAGCCGCTGGCTCGCGGTAAGAATAGTAAGTTTGGGAGACGAGCAGAGCAGGCCGGACTCAGCAGAGAGGGTCAGCAACACGTTCAAACACTGGGGCACACTGTACACAGCAGGGAGCGAGGGGGCGGGGGCAGCTGGCCACAGCCGCTGGCTCGCGGTAAGAATAGTAAGTTTGGGAGACGAGCAGAGCAGGCCGGACTCAGCAGAGAGGGTCAGCAACACGTTCAAACACTGGGGCACACTGTACACAGCAGGGAGCGAGGGGGCGGGGGCAGCTGGCCACAGCCGCTGGCTCGCGGTAAGAATAGTAAGTTTGGGAGACGAGCAGAGCAGGCCGGACTCAGCAGAGAGGGTCAGCAACACGTTCAAACACTGGGGCACACTGTACACAGCAGGGAGCGAGGGGGCGGGGGCAGCTGGCCACAGCCGCTGGCTCGCGGTAAGAATAGTAAGTTTGGGAGACGAGCAGAGCAGGCCGGACTCAGCAGAGAGGGTCAGCAACACGTTCAAACACTGGGGCACACTGTACACAGCAGGGAGCGAGGGGGCGGGGGCAGCTGGCCACAGCCGCTGGCTCGCGGTAAGAATAGTAAGTTTGGGAGACGAGCAGAGCAGGCCGGACTCAGCAGAGAGGGTCAGCAACACGTTCAAACACTGGGGCACACTGTACACAGCAGGGAGCGAGGGGGCGGGGGCAGCTGGCCACAGCCGCTGGCTCGCGGTAAGAATAGTAAGTTTGGGAGACGAGCAGAGCAGGCCGGACTCAGCAGAGAGGGTCAGCAACACGTTCAAACACTGGGGCACACTGTACACAGCAGGGAGCGAGGGGGCGGGGGCAGCTGGCCACAGCCGCTGGCTCGCGGTAAGAATAGTAAGTTTGGGAGACGAGCAGAGCAGGCCGGACTCAGCAGAGAGGGTCAGCAACACGTTCAAACACTGGGGCACACTGTACACAGCAGGGAGCGAGGGGGCGGGGGCAGCTGGCCACAGCCGCTGGCTCGCGGTAAGAATAGTAAGTTTGGGAGACGAGCAGAGCAGGCCGGACTCAGCAGAGAGGGTCAGCAACACGTTCAAACACTGGGGCACACTGTACACAGCAGGGAGCGAGGGGGCGGGGGCAGCTGGCCACAGCCGCTGGCTCGCGGTAAGAATAGTAAGTTTGGGAGACGAGCAGAGCAGGCCGGACTCAGCAGAGAGGGTCAGCAACACGTTCAAACACTGGGGCACACTGTACACAGCAGGGAGCGAGGGGGCGGGGGCAGCTGGCCACAGCCGCTGGCTCGCGGTAAGAATAGTAAGTTTGGGAGACGAGCAGAGCAGGCCGGACTCAGCAGAGAGGGTCAGCAACACGTTCAAACACTGGGGCACACTGTACACAGCAGGGAGCGAGGGGGCGGGGGCAGCTGGCCACAGCCGCTGGCTCGCGGTAAGAATAGTAAGTTTGGGAGACGAGCAGAGCAGGCCGGACTCAGCAGAGAGGGTCAGCAACACGTTCAAACACTGGGGCACACTGTACACAGCAGGGAGCGAGGGGGCGGGGGCAGCTGGCCACAGCCGCTGGCTCGCGGTAAGAATAGTAAGTTTGGGAGACGAGCAGAGCAGGCCGGACTCAGCAGAGAGGGTCAGCAACACGTTCAAACACTGGGGCACACTGTACACAGCAGGGAGCGAGGGGGCGGGGGCAGCTGGCCACAGCCGCTGGCTCGCGGTAAGAATAGTAAGTTTGGGAGACGAGCAGAGCAGGCCGGACTCAGCAGAGAGGGTCAGCAACACGTTCAAACACTGGGGCACACTGTACACAGCAGGGAGCGAGGGGGCGGGGGCAGCTGGCCACAGCCGCTGGCTCGCGGTAAGAATAGTAAGTTTGGGAGACGAGCAGAGCAGGCCGGACTCAGCAGAGAGGGTCAGCAACACGTTCAAACACTGGGGCACACTGTACACAGCAGGGAGCGAGGGGGCGGGGGCAGCTGGCCACAGCCGCTGGCTCGCGGTAAGAATAGTAAGTTTGGGAGACGAGCAGAGCAGGCCGGACTCAGCAGAGAGGGTCAGCAACACGTTCAAACACTGGGGCACACTGTACACAGCAGGGAGCGAGGGGGCGGGGGCAGCTGGCCACAGCCGCTGGCTCGCGGTAAGAATAGTAAGTTTGGGAGACGAGCAGAGCAGGCCGGACTCAGCAGAGAGGGTCAGCAACACGTTCAAACACTGGGGCACACTGTACACAGCAGGGAGCGAGGGGGCGGGGGCAGCTGGCCACAGCCGCTGGCTCGCGGTAAGAATAGTAAGTTTGGGAGACGAGCAGAGCAGGCCGGACTCAGCAGAGAGGGTCAGCAACACGTTCAAACACTGGGGCACACTGTACACAGCAGGGAGCGAGGGGGCGGGGGCAGCTGGCCACAGCCGCTGGCTCGCGGTAAGAATAGTAAGTTTGGGAGACGAGCAGAGCAGGCCGGACTCAGCAGAGAGGGTCAGCAACACGTTCAAACACTGGGGCACACTGTACACAGCAGGGAGCGAGGGGGCGGGGGCAGCTGGCCACAGCCGCTGGCTCGCGGTAAGAATAGTAAGTTTGGGAGACGAGCAGAGCAGGCCGGACTCAGCAGAGAGGGTCAGCAACACGTTCAAACACTGGGGCACACTGTACACAGCAGGGAGCGAGGGGGCGGGGGCAGCTGGCCACAGCCGCTGGCTCGCGGTAAGAATAGTAAGTTTGGGAGACGAGCAGAGCAGGCCGGACTCAGCAGAGAGGGTCAGCAACACGTTCAAACACTGGGGCACACTGTACACAGCAGGGAGCGAGGGGGCGGGGGCAGCTGGCCACAGCCGCTGGCTCGCGGTAAGAATAGTAAGTTTGGGAGACGAGCAGAGCAGGCCGGACTCAGCAGAGAGGGTCAGCAACACGTTCAAACACTGGGGCACACTGTACACAGCAGGGAGCGAGGGGGCGGGGGCAGCTGGCCACAGCCGCTGGCTCGCGGTAAGAATAGTAAGTTTGGGAGACGAGCAGAGCAGGCCGGACTCAGCAGAGAGGGTCAGCAACACGTTCAAACACTGGGGCACACTGTACACAGCAGGGAGCGAGGGGGCGGGGGCAGCTGGCCACAGCCGCTGGCTCGCGGTAAGAATAGTAAGTTTGGGAGACGAGCAGAGCAGGCCGGACTCAGCAGAGAGGGTCAGCAACACGTTCAAACACTGGGGCACACTGTACACAGCAGGGAGCGAGGGGGCGGGGGCAGCTGGCCACAGCCGCTGGCTCGCGGTAAGAATAGTAAGTTTGGGAGACGAGCAGAGCAGGCCGGACTCAGCAGAGAGGGTCAGCAACACGTTCAAACACTGGGGCACACTGTACACAGCAGGGAGCGAGGGGGCGGGGGCAGCTGGCCACAGCCGCTGGCTCGCGGTAAGAATAGTAAGTTTGGGAGACGAGCAGAGCAGGCCGGACTCAGCAGAGAGGGTCAGCAACACGTTCAAACACTGGGGCACACTGTACACAGCAGGGAGCGAGGGGGCGGGGGCAGCTGGCCACAGCCGCTGGCTCGCGGTAAGAATAGTAAGTTTGGGAGACGAGCAGAGCAGGCCGGACTCAGCAGAGAGGGTCAGCAACACGTTCAAACACTGGGGCACACTGTACACAGCAGGGAGCGAGGGGGCGGGGGCAGCTGGCCACAGCCGCTGGCTCGCGGTAAGAATAGTAAGTTTGGGAGACGAGCAGAGCAGGCCGGACTCAGCAGAGAGGGTCAGCAACACGTTCAAACACTGGGGCACACTGTACACAGCAGGGAGCGAGGGGGCGGGGGCAGCTGGCCACAGCCGCTGGCTCGCGGTAAGAATAGTAAGTTTGGGAGACGAGCAGAGCAGGCCGGACTCAGCAGAGAGGGTCAGCAACACGTTCAAACACTGGGGCACACTGTACACAGCAGGGAGCGAGGGGGCGGGGGCAGCTGGCCACAGCCGCTGGCTCGCGGTAAGAATAGTAAGTTTGGGAGACGAGCAGAGCAGGCCGGACTCAGCAGAGAGGGTCAGCAACACGTTCAAACACTGGGGCACACTGTACACAGCAGGGAGCGAGGGGGCGGGGGCAGCTGGCCACAGCCGCTGGCTCGCGGTAAGAATAGTAAGTTTGGGAGACGAGCAGAGCAGGCCGGACTCAGCAGAGAGGGTCAGCAACACGTTCAAACACTGGGGCACACTGTACACAGCAGGGAGCGAGGGGGCGGGGGCAGCTGGCCACAGCCGCTGGCTCGCGGTAAGAATAGTAAGTTTGGGAGACGAGCAGAGCAGGCCGGACTCAGCAGAGAGGGTCAGCAACACGTTCAAACACTGGGGCACACTGTACACAGCAGGGAGCGAGGGGGCGGGGGCAGCTGGCCACAGCCGCTGGCTCGCGGTAAGAATAGTAAGTTTGGGAGACGAGCAGAGCAGGCCGGACTCAGCAGAGAGGGTCAGCAACACGTTCAAACACTGGGGCACACTGTACACAGCAGGGAGCGAGGGGGCGGGGGCAGCTGGCCACAGCCGCTGGCTCGCGGTAAGAATAGTAAGTTTGGGAGACGAGCAGAGCAGGCCGGACTCAGCAGAGAGGGTCAGCAACACGTTCAAACACTGGGGCACACTGTACACAGCAGGGAGCGAGGGGGCGGGGGCAGCTGGCCACAGCCGCTGGCTCGCGGTAAGAATAGTAAGTTTGGGAGACGAGCAGAGCAGGCCGGACTCAGCAGAGAGGGTCAGCAACACGTTCAAACACTGGGGCACACTGTACACAGCAGGGAGCGAGGGGGCGGGGGCAGCTGGCCACAGCCGCTGGCTCGCGGTAAGAATAGTAAGTTTGGGAGACGAGCAGAGCAGGCCGGACTCAGCAGAGAGGGTCAGCAACACGTTCAAACACTGGGGCACACTGTACACAGCAGGGAGCGAGGGGGCGGGGGCAGCTGGCCACAGCCGCTGGCTCGCGGTAAGAATAGTAAGTTTGGGAGACGAGCAGAGCAGGCCGGACTCAGCAGAGAGGGTCAGCAACACGTTCAAACACTGGGGCACACTGTACACAGCAGGGAGCGAGGGGGCGGGGGCAGCTGGCCACAGCCGCTGGCTCGCGGTAAGAATAGTAAGTTTGGGAGACGAGCAGAGCAGGCCGGACTCAGCAGAGAGGGTCAGCAACACGTTCAAACACTGGGGCACACTGTACACAGCAGGGAGCGAGGGGGCGGGGGCAGCTGGCCACAGCCGCTGGCTCGCGGTAAGAATAGTAAGTTTGGGAGACGAGCAGAGCAGGCCGGACTCAGCAGAGAGGGTCAGCAACACGTTCAAACACTGGGGCACACTGTACACAGCAGGGAGCGAGGGGGCGGGGGCAGCTGGCCACAGCCGCTGGCTCGCGGTAAGAATAGTAAGTTTGGGAGACGAGCAGAGCAGGCCGGACTCAGCAGAGAGGGTCAGCAACACGTTCAAACACTGGGGCACACTGTACACAGCAGGGAGCGAGGGGGCGGGGGCAGCTGGCCACAGCCGCTGGCTCGCGGTAAGAATAGTAAGTTTGGGAGACGAGCAGAGCAGGCCGGACTCAGCAGAGAGGGTCAGCAACACGTTCAAACACTGGGGCACACTGTACACAGCAGGGAGCGAGGGGGCGGGGGCAGCTGGCCACAGCCGCTGGCTCGCGGTAAGAATAGTAAGTTTGGGAGACGAGCAGAGCAGGCCGGACTCAGCAGAGAGGGTCAGCAACACGTTCAAACACTGGGGCACACTGTACACAGCAGGGAGCGAGGGGGCGGGGGCAGCTGGCCACAGCCGCTGGCTCGCGGTAAGAATAGTAAGTTTGGGAGACGAGCAGAGCAGGCCGGACTCAGCAGAGAGGGTCAGCAACACGTTCAAACACTGGGGCACACTGTACACAGCAGGGAGCGAGGGGGCGGGGGCAGCTGGCCACAGCCGCTGGCTCGCGGTAAGAATAGTAAGTTTGGGAGACGAGCAGAGCAGGCCGGACTCAGCAGAGAGGGTCAGCAACACGTTCAAACACTGGGGCACACTGTACACAGCAGGGAGCGAGGGGGCGGGGGCAGCTGGCCACAGCCGCTGGCTCGCGGTAAGAATAGTAAGTTTGGGAGACGAGCAGAGCAGGCCGGACTCAGCAGAGAGGGTCAGCAACACGTTCAAACACTGGGGCACACTGTACACAGCAGGGAGCGAGGGGGCGGGGGCAGCTGGCCACAGCCGCTGGCTCGCGGTAAGAATAGTAAGTTTGGGAGACGAGCAGAGCAGGCCGGACTCAGCAGAGAGGGTCAGCAACACGTTCAAACACTGGGGCACACTGTACACAGCAGGGAGCGAGGGGGCGGGGGCAGCTGGCCACAGCCGCTGGCTCGCGGTAAGAATAGTAAGTTTGGGAGACGAGCAGAGCAGGCCGGACTCAGCAGAGAGGGTCAGCAACACGTTCAAACACTGGGGCACACTGTACACAGCAGGGAGCGAGGGGGCGGGGGCAGCTGGCCACAGCCGCTGGCTCGCGGTAAGAATAGTAAGTTTGGGAGACGAGCAGAGCAGGCCGGACTCAGCAGAGAGGGTCAGCAACACGTTCAAACACTGGGGCACACTGTACACAGCAGGGAGCGAGGGGGCGGGGGCAGCTGGCCACAGCCGCTGGCTCGCGGTAAGAATAGTAAGTTTGGGAGACGAGCAGAGCAGGCCGGACTCAGCAGAGAGGGTCAGCAACACGTTCAAACACTGGGGCACACTGTACACAGCAGGGAGCGAGGGGGCGGGGGCAGCTGGCCACAGCCGCTGGCTCGCGGTAAGAATAGTAAGTTTGGGAGACGAGCAGAGCAGGCCGGACTCAGCAGAGAGGGTCAGCAACACGTTCAAACACTGGGGCACACTGTACACAGCAGGGAGCGAGGGGGCGGGGGCAGCTGGCCACAGCCGCTGGCTCGCGGTAAGAATAGTAAGTTTGGGAGACGAGCAGAGCAGGCCGGACTCAGCAGAGAGGGTCAGCAACACGTTCAAACACTGGGGCACACTGTACACAGCAGGGAGCGAGGGGGCGGGGGCAGCTGGCCACAGCCGCTGGCTCGCGGTAAGAATAGTAAGTTTGGGAGACGAGCAGAGCAGGCCGGACTCAGCAGAGAGGGTCAGCAACACGTTCAAACACTGGGGCACACTGTACACAGCAGGGAGCGAGGGGGCGGGGGCAGCTGGCCACAGCCGCTGGCTCGCGGTAAGAATAGTAAGTTTGGGAGACGAGCAGAGCAGGCCGGACTCAGCAGAGAGGGTCAGCAACACGTTCAAACACTGGGGCACACTGTACACAGCAGGGAGCGAGGGGGCGGGGGCAGCTGGCCACAGCCGCTGGCTCGCGGTAAGAATAGTAAGTTTGGGAGACGAGCAGAGCAGGCCGGACTCAGCAGAGAGGGTCAGCAACACGTTCAAACACTGGGGCACACTGTACACAGCAGGGAGCGAGGGGGCGGGGGCAGCTGGCCACAGCCGCTGGCTCGCGGTAAGAATAGTAAGTTTGGGAGACGAGCAGAGCAGGCCGGACTCAGCAGAGAGGGTCAGCAACACGTTCAAACACTGGGGCACACTGTACACAGCAGGGAGCGAGGGGGCGGGGGCAGCTGGCCACAGCCGCTGGCTCGCGGTAAGAATAGTAAGTTTGGGAGACGAGCAGAGCAGGCCGGACTCAGCAGAGAGGGTCAGCAACACGTTCAAACACTGGGGCACACTGTACACAGCAGGGAGCGAGGGGGCGGGGGCAGCTGGCCACAGCCGCTGGCTCGCGGTAAGAATAGTAAGTTTGGGAGACGAGCAGAGCAGGCCGGACTCAGCAGAGAGGGTCAGCAACACGTTCAAACACTGGGGCACACTGTACACAGCAGGGAGCGAGGGGGCGGGGGCAGCTGGCCACAGCCGCTGGCTCGCGGTAAGAATAGTAAGTTTGGGAGACGAGCAGAGCAGGCCGGACTCAGCAGAGAGGGTCAGCAACACGTTCAAACACTGGGGCACACTGTACACAGCAGGGAGCGAGGGGGCGGGGGCAGCTGGCCACAGCCGCTGGCTCGCGGTAAGAATAGTAAGTTTGGGAGACGAGCAGAGCAGGCCGGACTCAGCAGAGAGGGTCAGCAACACGTTCAAACACTGGGGCACACTGTACACAGCAGGGAGCGAGGGGGCGGGGGCAGCTGGCCACAGCCGCTGGCTCGCGGTAAGAATAGTAAGTTTGGGAGACGAGCAGAGCAGGCCGGACTCAGCAGAGAGGGTCAGCAACACGTTCAAACACTGGGGCACACTGTACACAGCAGGGAGCGAGGGGGCGGGGGCAGCTGGCCACAGCCGCTGGCTCGCGGTAAGAATAGTAAGTTTGGGAGACGAGCAGAGCAGGCCGGACTCAGCAGAGAGGGTCAGCAACACGTTCAAACACTGGGGCACACTGTACACAGCAGGGAGCGAGGGGGCGGGGGCAGCTGGCCACAGCCGCTGGCTCGCGGTAAGAATAGTAAGTTTGGGAGACGAGCAGAGCAGGCCGGACTCAGCAGAGAGGGTCAGCAACACGTTCAAACACTGGGGCACACTGTACACAGCAGGGAGCGAGGGGGCGGGGGCAGCTGGCCACAGCCGCTGGCTCGCGGTAAGAATAGTAAGTTTGGGAGACGAGCAGAGCAGGCCGGACTCAGCAGAGAGGGTCAGCAACACGTTCAAACACTGGGGCACACTGTACACAGCAGGGAGCGAGGGGGCGGGGGCAGCTGGCCACAGCCGCTGGCTCGCGGTAAGAATAGTAAGTTTGGGAGACGAGCAGAGCAGGCCGGACTCAGCAGAGAGGGTCAGCAACACGTTCAAACACTGGGGCACACTGTACACAGCAGGGAGCGAGGGGGCGGGGGCAGCTGGCCACAGCCGCTGGCTCGCGGTAAGAATAGTAAGTTTGGGAGACGAGCAGAGCAGGCCGGACTCAGCAGAGAGGGTCAGCAACACGTTCAAACACTGGGGCACACTGTACACAGCAGGGAGCGAGGGGGCGGGGGCAGCTGGCCACAGCCGCTGGCTCGCGGTAAGAATAGTAAGTTTGGGAGACGAGCAGAGCAGGCCGGACTCAGCAGAGAGGGTCAGCAACACGTTCAAACACTGGGGCACACTGTACACAGCAGGGAGCGAGGGGGCGGGGGCAGCTGGCCACAGCCGCTGGCTCGCGGTAAGAATAGTAAGTTTGGGAGACGAGCAGAGCAGGCCGGACTCAGCAGAGAGGGTCAGCAACACGTTCAAACACTGGGGCACACTGTACACAGCAGGGAGCGAGGGGGCGGGGGCAGCTGGCCACAGCCGCTGGCTCGCGGTAAGAATAGTAAGTTTGGGAGACGAGCAGAGCAGGCCGGACTCAGCAGAGAGGGTCAGCAACACGTTCAAACACTGGGGCACACTGTACACAGCAGGGAGCGAGGGGGCGGGGGCAGCTGGCCACAGCCGCTGGCTCGCGGTAAGAATAGTAAGTTTGGGAGACGAGCAGAGCAGGCCGGACTCAGCAGAGAGGGTCAGCAACACGTTCAAACACTGGGGCACACTGTACACAGCAGGGAGCGAGGGGGCGGGGGCAGCTGGCCACAGCCGCTGGCTCGCGGTAAGAATAGTAAGTTTGGGAGACGAGCAGAGCAGGCCGGACTCAGCAGAGAGGGTCAGCAACACGTTCAAACACTGGGGCACACTGTACACAGCAGGGAGCGAGGGGGCGGGGGCAGCTGGCCACAGCCGCTGGCTCGCGGTAAGAATAGTAAGTTTGGGAGACGAGCAGAGCAGGCCGGACTCAGCAGAGAGGGTCAGCAACACGTTCAAACACTGGGGCACACTGTACACAGCAGGGAGCGAGGGGGCGGGGGCAGCTGGCCACAGCCGCTGGCTCGCGGTAAGAATAGTAAGTTTGGGAGACGAGCAGAGCAGGCCGGACTCAGCAGAGAGGGTCAGCAACACGTTCAAACACTGGGGCACACTGTACACAGCAGGGAGCGAGGGGGCGGGGGCAGCTGGCCACAGCCGCTGGCTCGCGGTAAGAATAGTAAGTTTGGGAGACGAGCAGAGCAGGCCGGACTCAGCAGAGAGGGTCAGCAACACGTTCAAACACTGGGGCACACTGTACACAGCAGGGAGCGAGGGGGCGGGGGCAGCTGGCCACAGCCGCTGGCTCGCGGTAAGAATAGTAAGTTTGGGAGACGAGCAGAGCAGGCCGGACTCAGCAGAGAGGGTCAGCAACACGTTCAAACACTGGGGCACACTGTACACAGCAGGGAGCGAGGGGGCGGGGGCAGCTGGCCACAGCCGCTGGCTCGCGGTAAGAATAGTAAGTTTGGGAGACGAGCAGAGCAGGCCGGACTCAGCAGAGAGGGTCAGCAACACGTTCAAACACTGGGGCACACTGTACACAGCAGGGAGCGAGGGGGCGGGGGCAGCTGGCCACAGCCGCTGGCTCGCGGTAAGAATAGTAAGTTTGGGAGACGAGCAGAGCAGGCCGGACTCAGCAGAGAGGGTCAGCAACACGTTCAAACACTGGGGCACACTGTACACAGCAGGGAGCGAGGGGGCGGGGGCAGCTGGCCACAGCCGCTGGCTCGCGGTAAGAATAGTAAGTTTGGGAGACGAGCAGAGCAGGCCGGACTCAGCAGAGAGGGTCAGCAACACGTTCAAACACTGGGGCACACTGTACACAGCAGGGAGCGAGGGGGCGGGGGCAGCTGGCCACAGCCGCTGGCTCGCGGTAAGAATAGTAAGTTTGGGAGACGAGCAGAGCAGGCCGGACTCAGCAGAGAGGGTCAGCAACACGTTCAAACACTGGGGCACACTGTACACAGCAGGGAGCGAGGGGGCGGGGGCAGCTGGCCACAGCCGCTGGCTCGCGGTAAGAATAGTAAGTTTGGGAGACGAGCAGAGCAGGCCGGACTCAGCAGAGAGGGTCAGCAACACGTTCAAACACTGGGGCACACTGTACACAGCAGGGAGCGAGGGGGCGGGGGCAGCTGGCCACAGCCGCTGGCTCGCGGTAAGAATAGTAAGTTTGGGAGACGAGCAGAGCAGGCCGGACTCAGCAGAGAGGGTCAGCAACACGTTCAAACACTGGGGCACACTGTACACAGCAGGGAGCGAGGGGGCGGGGGCAGCTGGCCACAGCCGCTGGCTCGCGGTAAGAATAGTAAGTTTGGGAGACGAGCAGAGCAGGCCGGACTCAGCAGAGAGGGTCAGCAACACGTTCAAACACTGGGGCACACTGTACACAGCAGGGAGCGAGGGGGCGGGGGCAGCTGGCCACAGCCGCTGGCTCGCGGTAAGAATAGTAAGTTTGGGAGACGAGCAGAGCAGGCCGGACTCAGCAGAGAGGGTCAGCAACACGTTCAAACACTGGGGCACACTGTACACAGCAGGGAGCGAGGGGGCGGGGGCAGCTGGCCACAGCCGCTGGCTCGCGGTAAGAATAGTAAGTTTGGGAGACGAGCAGAGCAGGCCGGACTCAGCAGAGAGGGTCAGCAACACGTTCAAACACTGGGGCACACTGTACACAGCAGGGAGCGAGGGGGCGGGGGCAGCTGGCCACAGCCGCTGGCTCGCGGTAAGAATAGTAAGTTTGGGAGACGAGCAGAGCAGGCCGGACTCAGCAGAGAGGGTCAGCAACACGTTCAAACACTGGGGCACACTGTACACAGCAGGGAGCGAGGGGGCGGGGGCAGCTGGCCACAGCCGCTGGCTCGCGGTAAGAATAGTAAGTTTGGGAGACGAGCAGAGCAGGCCGGACTCAGCAGAGAGGGTCAGCAACACGTTCAAACACTGGGGCACACTGTACACAGCAGGGAGCGAGGGGGCGGGGGCAGCTGGCCACAGCCGCTGGCTCGCGGTAAGAATAGTAAGTTTGGGAGACGAGCAGAGCAGGCCGGACTCAGCAGAGAGGGTCAGCAACACGTTCAAACACTGGGGCACACTGTACACAGCAGGGAGCGAGGGGGCGGGGGCAGCTGGCCACAGCCGCTGGCTCGCGGTAAGAATAGTAAGTTTGGGAGACGAGCAGAGCAGGCCGGACTCAGCAGAGAGGGTCAGCAACACGTTCAAACACTGGGGCACACTGTACACAGCAGGGAGCGAGGGGGCGGGGGCAGCTGGCCACAGCCGCTGGCTCGCGGTAAGAATAGTAAGTTTGGGAGACGAGCAGAGCAGGCCGGACTCAGCAGAGAGGGTCAGCAACACGTTCAAACACTGGGGCACACTGTACACAGCAGGGAGCGAGGGGGCGGGGGCAGCTGGCCACAGCCGCTGGCTCGCGGTAAGAATAGTAAGTTTGGGAGACGAGCAGAGCAGGCCGGACTCAGCAGAGAGGGTCAGCAACACGTTCAAACACTGGGGCACACTGTACACAGCAGGGAGCGAGGGGGCGGGGGCAGCTGGCCACAGCCGCTGGCTCGCGGTAAGAATAGTAAGTTTGGGAGACGAGCAGAGCAGGCCGGACTCAGCAGAGAGGGTCAGCAACACGTTCAAACACTGGGGCACACTGTACACAGCAGGGAGCGAGGGGGCGGGGGCAGCTGGCCACAGCCGCTGGCTCGCGGTAAGAATAGTAAGTTTGGGAGACGAGCAGAGCAGGCCGGACTCAGCAGAGAGGGTCAGCAACACGTTCAAACACTGGGGCACACTGTACACAGCAGGGAGCGAGGGGGCGGGGGCAGCTGGCCACAGCCGCTGGCTCGCGGTAAGAATAGTAAGTTTGGGAGACGAGCAGAGCAGGCCGGACTCAGCAGAGAGGGTCAGCAACACGTTCAAACACTGGGGCACACTGTACACAGCAGGGAGCGAGGGGGCGGGGGCAGCTGGCCACAGCCGCTGGCTCGCGGTAAGAATAGTAAGTTTGGGAGACGAGCAGAGCAGGCCGGACTCAGCAGAGAGGGTCAGCAACACGTTCAAACACTGGGGCACACTGTACACAGCAGGGAGCGAGGGGGCGGGGGCAGCTGGCCACAGCCGCTGGCTCGCGGTAAGAATAGTAAGTTTGGGAGACGAGCAGAGCAGGCCGGACTCAGCAGAGAGGGTCAGCAACACGTTCAAACACTGGGGCACACTGTACACAGCAGGGAGCGAGGGGGCGGGGGCAGCTGGCCACAGCCGCTGGCTCGCGGTAAGAATAGTAAGTTTGGGAGACGAGCAGAGCAGGCCGGACTCAGCAGAGAGGGTCAGCAACACGTTCAAACACTGGGGCACACTGTACACAGCAGGGAGCGAGGGGGCGGGGGCAGCTGGCCACAGCCGCTGGCTCGCGGTAAGAATAGTAAGTTTGGGAGACGAGCAGAGCAGGCCGGACTCAGCAGAGAGGGTCAGCAACACGTTCAAACACTGGGGCACACTGTACACAGCAGGGAGCGAGGGGGCGGGGGCAGCTGGCCACAGCCGCTGGCTCGCGGTAAGAATAGTAAGTTTGGGAGACGAGCAGAGCAGGCCGGACTCAGCAGAGAGGGTCAGCAACACGTTCAAACACTGGGGCACACTGTACACAGCAGGGAGCGAGGGGGCGGGGGCAGCTGGCCACAGCCGCTGGCTCGCGGTAAGAATAGTAAGTTTGGGAGACGAGCAGAGCAGGCCGGACTCAGCAGAGAGGGTCAGCAACACGTTCAAACACTGGGGCACACTGTACACAGCAGGGAGCGAGGGGGCGGGGGCAGCTGGCCACAGCCGCTGGCTCGCGGTAAGAATAGTAAGTTTGGGAGACGAGCAGAGCAGGCCGGACTCAGCAGAGAGGGTCAGCAACACGTTCAAACACTGGGGCACACTGTACACAGCAGGGAGCGAGGGGGCGGGGGCAGCTGGCCACAGCCGCTGGCTCGCGGTAAGAATAGTAAGTTTGGGAGACGAGCAGAGCAGGCCGGACTCAGCAGAGAGGGTCAGCAACACGTTCAAACACTGGGGCACACTGTACACAGCAGGGAGCGAGGGGGCGGGGGCAGCTGGCCACAGCCGCTGGCTCGCGGTAAGAATAGTAAGTTTGGGAGACGAGCAGAGCAGGCCGGACTCAGCAGAGAGGGTCAGCAACACGTTCAAACACTGGGGCACACTGTACACAGCAGGGAGCGAGGGGGCGGGGGCAGCTGGCCACAGCCGCTGGCTCGCGGTAAGAATAGTAAGTTTGGGAGACGAGCAGAGCAGGCCGGACTCAGCAGAGAGGGTCAGCAACACGTTCAAACACTGGGGCACACTGTACACAGCAGGGAGCGAGGGGGCGGGGGCAGCTGGCCACAGCCGCTGGCTCGCGGTAAGAATAGTAAGTTTGGGAGACGAGCAGAGCAGGCCGGACTCAGCAGAGAGGGTCAGCAACACGTTCAAACACTGGGGCACACTGTACACAGCAGGGAGCGAGGGGGCGGGGGCAGCTGGCCACAGCCGCTGGCTCGCGGTAAGAATAGTAAGTTTGGGAGACGAGCAGAGCAGGCCGGACTCAGCAGAGAGGGTCAGCAACACGTTCAAACACTGGGGCACACTGTACACAGCAGGGAGCGAGGGGGCGGGGGCAGCTGGCCACAGCCGCTGGCTCGCGGTAAGAATAGTAAGTTTGGGAGACGAGCAGAGCAGGCCGGACTCAGCAGAGAGGGTCAGCAACACGTTCAAACACTGGGGCACACTGTACACAGCAGGGAGCGAGGGGGCGGGGGCAGCTGGCCACAGCCGCTGGCTCGCGGTAAGAATAGTAAGTTTGGGAGACGAGCAGAGCAGGCCGGACTCAGCAGAGAGGGTCAGCAACACGTTCAAACACTGGGGCACACTGTACACAGCAGGGAGCGAGGGGGCGGGGGCAGCTGGCCACAGCCGCTGGCTCGCGGTAAGAATAGTAAGTTTGGGAGACGAGCAGAGCAGGCCGGACTCAGCAGAGAGGGTCAGCAACACGTTCAAACACTGGGGCACACTGTACACAGCAGGGAGCGAGGGGGCGGGGGCAGCTGGCCACAGCCGCTGGCTCGCGGTAAGAATAGTAAGTTTGGGAGACGAGCAGAGCAGGCCGGACTCAGCAGAGAGGGTCAGCAACACGTTCAAACACTGGGGCACACTGTACACAGCAGGGAGCGAGGGGGCGGGGGCAGCTGGCCACAGCCGCTGGCTCGCGGTAAGAATAGTAAGTTTGGGAGACGAGCAGAGCAGGCCGGACTCAGCAGAGAGGGTCAGCAACACGTTCAAACACTGGGGCACACTGTACACAGCAGGGAGCGAGGGGGCGGGGGCAGCTGGCCACAGCCGCTGGCTCGCGGTAAGAATAGTAAGTTTGGGAGACGAGCAGAGCAGGCCGGACTCAGCAGAGAGGGTCAGCAACACGTTCAAACACTGGGGCACACTGTACACAGCAGGGAGCGAGGGGGCGGGGGCAGCTGGCCACAGCCGCTGGCTCGCGGTAAGAATAGTAAGTTTGGGAGACGAGCAGAGCAGGCCGGACTCAGCAGAGAGGGTCAGCAACACGTTCAAACACTGGGGCACACTGTACACAGCAGGGAGCGAGGGGGCGGGGGCAGCTGGCCACAGCCGCTGGCTCGCGGTAAGAATAGTAAGTTTGGGAGACGAGCAGAGCAGGCCGGACTCAGCAGAGAGGGTCAGCAACACGTTCAAACACTGGGGCACACTGTACACAGCAGGGAGCGAGGGGGCGGGGGCAGCTGGCCACAGCCGCTGGCTCGCGGTAAGAATAGTAAGTTTGGGAGACGAGCAGAGCAGGCCGGACTCAGCAGAGAGGGTCAGCAACACGTTCAAACACTGGGGCACACTGTACACAGCAGGGAGCGAGGGGGCGGGGGCAGCTGGCCACAGCCGCTGGCTCGCGGTAAGAATAGTAAGTTTGGGAGACGAGCAGAGCAGGCCGGACTCAGCAGAGAGGGTCAGCAACACGTTCAAACACTGGGGCACACTGTACACAGCAGGGAGCGAGGGGGCGGGGGCAGCTGGCCACAGCCGCTGGCTCGCGGTAAGAATAGTAAGTTTGGGAGACGAGCAGAGCAGGCCGGACTCAGCAGAGAGGGTCAGCAACACGTTCAAACACTGGGGCACACTGTACACAGCAGGGAGCGAGGGGGCGGGGGCAGCTGGCCACAGCCGCTGGCTCGCGGTAAGAATAGTAAGTTTGGGAGACGAGCAGAGCAGGCCGGACTCAGCAGAGAGGGTCAGCAACACGTTCAAACACTGGGGCACACTGTACACAGCAGGGAGCGAGGGGGCGGGGGCAGCTGGCCACAGCCGCTGGCTCGCGGTAAGAATAGTAAGTTTGGGAGACGAGCAGAGCAGGCCGGACTCAGCAGAGAGGGTCAGCAACACGTTCAAACACTGGGGCACACTGTACACAGCAGGGAGCGAGGGGGCGGGGGCAGCTGGCCACAGCCGCTGGCTCGCGGTAAGAATAGTAAGTTTGGGAGACGAGCAGAGCAGGCCGGACTCAGCAGAGAGGGTCAGCAACACGTTCAAACACTGGGGCACACTGTACACAGCAGGGAGCGAGGGGGCGGGGGCAGCTGGCCACAGCCGCTGGCTCGCGGTAAGAATAGTAAGTTTGGGAGACGAGCAGAGCAGGCCGGACTCAGCAGAGAGGGTCAGCAACACGTTCAAACACTGGGGCACACTGTACACAGCAGGGAGCGAGGGGGCGGGGGCAGCTGGCCACAGCCGCTGGCTCGCGGTAAGAATAGTAAGTTTGGGAGACGAGCAGAGCAGGCCGGACTCAGCAGAGAGGGTCAGCAACACGTTCAAACACTGGGGCACACTGTACACAGCAGGGAGCGAGGGGGCGGGGGCAGCTGGCCACAGCCGCTGGCTCGCGGTAAGAATAGTAAGTTTGGGAGACGAGCAGAGCAGGCCGGACTCAGCAGAGAGGGTCAGCAACACGTTCAAACACTGGGGCACACTGTACACAGCAGGGAGCGAGGGGGCGGGGGCAGCTGGCCACAGCCGCTGGCTCGCGGTAAGAATAGTAAGTTTGGGAGACGAGCAGAGCAGGCCGGACTCAGCAGAGAGGGTCAGCAACACGTTCAAACACTGGGGCACACTGTACACAGCAGGGAGCGAGGGGGCGGGGGCAGCTGGCCACAGCCGCTGGCTCGCGGTAAGAATAGTAAGTTTGGGAGACGAGCAGAGCAGGCCGGACTCAGCAGAGAGGGTCAGCAACACGTTCAAACACTGGGGCACACTGTACACAGCAGGGAGCGAGGGGGCGGGGGCAGCTGGCCACAGCCGCTGGCTCGCGGTAAGAATAGTAAGTTTGGGAGACGAGCAGAGCAGGCCGGACTCAGCAGAGAGGGTCAGCAACACGTTCAAACACTGGGGCACACTGTACACAGCAGGGAGCGAGGGGGCGGGGGCAGCTGGCCACAGCCGCTGGCTCGCGGTAAGAATAGTAAGTTTGGGAGACGAGCAGAGCAGGCCGGACTCAGCAGAGAGGGTCAGCAACACGTTCAAACACTGGGGCACACTGTACACAGCAGGGAGCGAGGGGGCGGGGGCAGCTGGCCACAGCCGCTGGCTCGCGGTAAGAATAGTAAGTTTGGGAGACGAGCAGAGCAGGCCGGACTCAGCAGAGAGGGTCAGCAACACGTTCAAACACTGGGGCACACTGTACACAGCAGGGAGCGAGGGGGCGGGGGCAGCTGGCCACAGCCGCTGGCTCGCGGTAAGAATAGTAAGTTTGGGAGACGAGCAGAGCAGGCCGGACTCAGCAGAGAGGGTCAGCAACACGTTCAAACACTGGGGCACACTGTACACAGCAGGGAGCGAGGGGGCGGGGGCAGCTGGCCACAGCCGCTGGCTCGCGGTAAGAATAGTAAGTTTGGGAGACGAGCAGAGCAGGCCGGACTCAGCAGAGAGGGTCAGCAACACGTTCAAACACTGGGGCACACTGTACACAGCAGGGAGCGAGGGGGCGGGGGCAGCTGGCCACAGCCGCTGGCTCGCGGTAAGAATAGTAAGTTTGGGAGACGAGCAGAGCAGGCCGGACTCAGCAGAGAGGGTCAGCAACACGTTCAAACACTGGGGCACACTGTACACAGCAGGGAGCGAGGGGGCGGGGGCAGCTGGCCACAGCCGCTGGCTCGCGGTAAGAATAGTAAGTTTGGGAGACGAGCAGAGCAGGCCGGACTCAGCAGAGAGGGTCAGCAACACGTTCAAACACTGGGGCACACTGTACACAGCAGGGAGCGAGGGGGCGGGGGCAGCTGGCCACAGCCGCTGGCTCGCGGTAAGAATAGTAAGTTTGGGAGACGAGCAGAGCAGGCCGGACTCAGCAGAGAGGGTCAGCAACACGTTCAAACACTGGGGCACACTGTACACAGCAGGGAGCGAGGGGGCGGGGGCAGCTGGCCACAGCCGCTGGCTCGCGGTAAGAATAGTAAGTTTGGGAGACGAGCAGAGCAGGCCGGACTCAGCAGAGAGGGTCAGCAACACGTTCAAACACTGGGGCACACTGTACACAGCAGGGAGCGAGGGGGCGGGGGCAGCTGGCCACAGCCGCTGGCTCGCGGTAAGAATAGTAAGTTTGGGAGACGAGCAGAGCAGGCCGGACTCAGCAGAGAGGGTCAGCAACACGTTCAAACACTGGGGCACACTGTACACAGCAGGGAGCGAGGGGGCGGGGGCAGCTGGCCACAGCCGCTGGCTCGCGGTAAGAATAGTAAGTTTGGGAGACGAGCAGAGCAGGCCGGACTCAGCAGAGAGGGTCAGCAACACGTTCAAACACTGGGGCACACTGTACACAGCAGGGAGCGAGGGGGCGGGGGCAGCTGGCCACAGCCGCTGGCTCGCGGTAAGAATAGTAAGTTTGGGAGACGAGCAGAGCAGGCCGGACTCAGCAGAGAGGGTCAGCAACACGTTCAAACACTGGGGCACACTGTACACAGCAGGGAGCGAGGGGGCGGGGGCAGCTGGCCACAGCCGCTGGCTCGCGGTAAGAATAGTAAGTTTGGGAGACGAGCAGAGCAGGCCGGACTCAGCAGAGAGGGTCAGCAACACGTTCAAACACTGGGGCACACTGTACACAGCAGGGAGCGAGGGGGCGGGGGCAGCTGGCCACAGCCGCTGGCTCGCGGTAAGAATAGTAAGTTTGGGAGACGAGCAGAGCAGGCCGGACTCAGCAGAGAGGGTCAGCAACACGTTCAAACACTGGGGCACACTGTACACAGCAGGGAGCGAGGGGGCGGGGGCAGCTGGCCACAGCCGCTGGCTCGCGGTAAGAATAGTAAGTTTGGGAGACGAGCAGAGCAGGCCGGACTCAGCAGAGAGGGTCAGCAACACGTTCAAACACTGGGGCACACTGTACACAGCAGGGAGCGAGGGGGCGGGGGCAGCTGGCCACAGCCGCTGGCTCGCGGTAAGAATAGTAAGTTTGGGAGACGAGCAGAGCAGGCCGGACTCAGCAGAGAGGGTCAGCAACACGTTCAAACACTGGGGCACACTGTACACAGCAGGGAGCGAGGGGGCGGGGGCAGCTGGCCACAGCCGCTGGCTCGCGGTAAGAATAGTAAGTTTGGGAGACGAGCAGAGCAGGCCGGACTCAGCAGAGAGGGTCAGCAACACGTTCAAACACTGGGGCACACTGTACACAGCAGGGAGCGAGGGGGCGGGGGCAGCTGGCCACAGCCGCTGGCTCGCGGTAAGAATAGTAAGTTTGGGAGACGAGCAGAGCAGGCCGGACTCAGCAGAGAGGGTCAGCAACACGTTCAAACACTGGGGCACACTGTACACAGCAGGGAGCGAGGGGGCGGGGGCAGCTGGCCACAGCCGCTGGCTCGCGGTAAGAATAGTAAGTTTGGGAGACGAGCAGAGCAGGCCGGACTCAGCAGAGAGGGTCAGCAACACGTTCAAACACTGGGGCACACTGTACACAGCAGGGAGCGAGGGGGCGGGGGCAGCTGGCCACAGCCGCTGGCTCGCGGTAAGAATAGTAAGTTTGGGAGACGAGCAGAGCAGGCCGGACTCAGCAGAGAGGGTCAGCAACACGTTCAAACACTGGGGCACACTGTACACAGCAGGGAGCGAGGGGGCGGGGGCAGCTGGCCACAGCCGCTGGCTCGCGGTAAGAATAGTAAGTTTGGGAGACGAGCAGAGCAGGCCGGACTCAGCAGAGAGGGTCAGCAACACGTTCAAACACTGGGGCACACTGTACACAGCAGGGAGCGAGGGGGCGGGGGCAGCTGGCCACAGCCGCTGGCTCGCGGTAAGAATAGTAAGTTTGGGAGACGAGCAGAGCAGGCCGGACTCAGCAGAGAGGGTCAGCAACACGTTCAAACACTGGGGCACACTGTACACAGCAGGGAGCGAGGGGGCGGGGGCAGCTGGCCACAGCCGCTGGCTCGCGGTAAGAATAGTAAGTTTGGGAGACGAGCAGAGCAGGCCGGACTCAGCAGAGAGGGTCAGCAACACGTTCAAACACTGGGGCACACTGTACACAGCAGGGAGCGAGGGGGCGGGGGCAGCTGGCCACAGCCGCTGGCTCGCGGTAAGAATAGTAAGTTTGGGAGACGAGCAGAGCAGGCCGGACTCAGCAGAGAGGGTCAGCAACACGTTCAAACACTGGGGCACACTGTACACAGCAGGGAGCGAGGGGGCGGGGGCAGCTGGCCACAGCCGCTGGCTCGCGGTAAGAATAGTAAGTTTGGGAGACGAGCAGAGCAGGCCGGACTCAGCAGAGAGGGTCAGCAACACGTTCAAACACTGGGGCACACTGTACACAGCAGGGAGCGAGGGGGCGGGGGCAGCTGGCCACAGCCGCTGGCTCGCGGTAAGAATAGTAAGTTTGGGAGACGAGCAGAGCAGGCCGGACTCAGCAGAGAGGGTCAGCAACACGTTCAAACACTGGGGCACACTGTACACAGCAGGGAGCGAGGGGGCGGGGGCAGCTGGCCACAGCCGCTGGCTCGCGGTAAGAATAGTAAGTTTGGGAGACGAGCAGAGCAGGCCGGACTCAGCAGAGAGGGTCAGCAACACGTTCAAACACTGGGGCACACTGTACACAGCAGGGAGCGAGGGGGCGGGGGCAGCTGGCCACAGCCGCTGGCTCGCGGTAAGAATAGTAAGTTTGGGAGACGAGCAGAGCAGGCCGGACTCAGCAGAGAGGGTCAGCAACACGTTCAAACACTGGGGCACACTGTACACAGCAGGGAGCGAGGGGGCGGGGGCAGCTGGCCACAGCCGCTGGCTCGCGGTAAGAATAGTAAGTTTGGGAGACGAGCAGAGCAGGCCGGACTCAGCAGAGAGGGTCAGCAACACGTTCAAACACTGGGGCACACTGTACACAGCAGGGAGCGAGGGGGCGGGGGCAGCTGGCCACAGCCGCTGGCTCGCGGTAAGAATAGTAAGTTTGGGAGACGAGCAGAGCAGGCCGGACTCAGCAGAGAGGGTCAGCAACACGTTCAAACACTGGGGCACACTGTACACAGCAGGGAGCGAGGGGGCGGGGGCAGCTGGCCACAGCCGCTGGCTCGCGGTAAGAATAGTAAGTTTGGGAGACGAGCAGAGCAGGCCGGACTCAGCAGAGAGGGTCAGCAACACGTTCAAACACTGGGGCACACTGTACACAGCAGGGAGCGAGGGGGCGGGGGCAGCTGGCCACAGCCGCTGGCTCGCGGTAAGAATAGTAAGTTTGGGAGACGAGCAGAGCAGGCCGGACTCAGCAGAGAGGGTCAGCAACACGTTCAAACACTGGGGCACACTGTACACAGCAGGGAGCGAGGGGGCGGGGGCAGCTGGCCACAGCCGCTGGCTCGCGGTAAGAATAGTAAGTTTGGGAGACGAGCAGAGCAGGCCGGACTCAGCAGAGAGGGTCAGCAACACGTTCAAACACTGGGGCACACTGTACACAGCAGGGAGCGAGGGGGCGGGGGCAGCTGGCCACAGCCGCTGGCTCGCGGTAAGAATAGTAAGTTTGGGAGACGAGCAGAGCAGGCCGGACTCAGCAGAGAGGGTCAGCAACACGTTCAAACACTGGGGCACACTGTACACAGCAGGGAGCGAGGGGGCGGGGGCAGCTGGCCACAGCCGCTGGCTCGCGGTAAGAATAGTAAGTTTGGGAGACGAGCAGAGCAGGCCGGACTCAGCAGAGAGGGTCAGCAACACGTTCAAACACTGGGGCACACTGTACACAGCAGGGAGCGAGGGGGCGGGGGCAGCTGGCCACAGCCGCTGGCTCGCGGTAAGAATAGTAAGTTTGGGAGACGAGCAGAGCAGGCCGGACTCAGCAGAGAGGGTCAGCAACACGTTCAAACACTGGGGCACACTGTACACAGCAGGGAGCGAGGGGGCGGGGGCAGCTGGCCACAGCCGCTGGCTCGCGGTAAGAATAGTAAGTTTGGGAGACGAGCAGAGCAGGCCGGACTCAGCAGAGAGGGTCAGCAACACGTTCAAACACTGGGGCACACTGTACACAGCAGGGAGCGAGGGGGCGGGGGCAGCTGGCCACAGCCGCTGGCTCGCGGTAAGAATAGTAAGTTTGGGAGACGAGCAGAGCAGGCCGGACTCAGCAGAGAGGGTCAGCAACACGTTCAAACACTGGGGCACACTGTACACAGCAGGGAGCGAGGGGGCGGGGGCAGCTGGCCACAGCCGCTGGCTCGCGGTAAGAATAGTAAGTTTGGGAGACGAGCAGAGCAGGCCGGACTCAGCAGAGAGGGTCAGCAACACGTTCAAACACTGGGGCACACTGTACACAGCAGGGAGCGAGGGGGCGGGGGCAGCTGGCCACAGCCGCTGGCTCGCGGTAAGAATAGTAAGTTTGGGAGACGAGCAGAGCAGGCCGGACTCAGCAGAGAGGGTCAGCAACACGTTCAAACACTGGGGCACACTGTACACAGCAGGGAGCGAGGGGGCGGGGGCAGCTGGCCACAGCCGCTGGCTCGCGGTAAGAATAGTAAGTTTGGGAGACGAGCAGAGCAGGCCGGACTCAGCAGAGAGGGTCAGCAACACGTTCAAACACTGGGGCACACTGTACACAGCAGGGAGCGAGGGGGCGGGGGCAGCTGGCCACAGCCGCTGGCTCGCGGTAAGAATAGTAAGTTTGGGAGACGAGCAGAGCAGGCCGGACTCAGCAGAGAGGGTCAGCAACACGTTCAAACACTGGGGCACACTGTACACAGCAGGGAGCGAGGGGGCGGGGGCAGCTGGCCACAGCCGCTGGCTCGCGGTAAGAATAGTAAGTTTGGGAGACGAGCAGAGCAGGCCGGACTCAGCAGAGAGGGTCAGCAACACGTTCAAACACTGGGGCACACTGTACACAGCAGGGAGCGAGGGGGCGGGGGCAGCTGGCCACAGCCGCTGGCTCGCGGTAAGAATAGTAAGTTTGGGAGACGAGCAGAGCAGGCCGGACTCAGCAGAGAGGGTCAGCAACACGTTCAAACACTGGGGCACACTGTACACAGCAGGGAGCGAGGGGGCGGGGGCAGCTGGCCACAGCCGCTGGCTCGCGGTAAGAATAGTAAGTTTGGGAGACGAGCAGAGCAGGCCGGACTCAGCAGAGAGGGTCAGCAACACGTTCAAACACTGGGGCACACTGTACACAGCAGGGAGCGAGGGGGCGGGGGCAGCTGGCCACAGCCGCTGGCTCGCGGTAAGAATAGTAAGTTTGGGAGACGAGCAGAGCAGGCCGGACTCAGCAGAGAGGGTCAGCAACACGTTCAAACACTGGGGCACACTGTACACAGCAGGGAGCGAGGGGGCGGGGGCAGCTGGCCACAGCCGCTGGCTCGCGGTAAGAATAGTAAGTTTGGGAGACGAGCAGAGCAGGCCGGACTCAGCAGAGAGGGTCAGCAACACGTTCAAACACTGGGGCACACTGTACACAGCAGGGAGCGAGGGGGCGGGGGCAGCTGGCCACAGCCGCTGGCTCGCGGTAAGAATAGTAAGTTTGGGAGACGAGCAGAGCAGGCCGGACTCAGCAGAGAGGGTCAGCAACACGTTCAAACACTGGGGCACACTGTACACAGCAGGGAGCGAGGGGGCGGGGGCAGCTGGCCACAGCCGCTGGCTCGCGGTAAGAATAGTAAGTTTGGGAGACGAGCAGAGCAGGCCGGACTCAGCAGAGAGGGTCAGCAACACGTTCAAACACTGGGGCACACTGTACACAGCAGGGAGCGAGGGGGCGGGGGCAGCTGGCCACAGCCGCTGGCTCGCGGTAAGAATAGTAAGTTTGGGAGACGAGCAGAGCAGGCCGGACTCAGCAGAGAGGGTCAGCAACACGTTCAAACACTGGGGCACACTGTACACAGCAGGGAGCGAGGGGGCGGGGGCAGCTGGCCACAGCCGCTGGCTCGCGGTAAGAATAGTAAGTTTGGGAGACGAGCAGAGCAGGCCGGACTCAGCAGAGAGGGTCAGCAACACGTTCAAACACTGGGGCACACTGTACACAGCAGGGAGCGAGGGGGCGGGGGCAGCTGGCCACAGCCGCTGGCTCGCGGTAAGAATAGTAAGTTTGGGAGACGAGCAGAGCAGGCCGGACTCAGCAGAGAGGGTCAGCAACACGTTCAAACACTGGGGCACACTGTACACAGCAGGGAGCGAGGGGGCGGGGGCAGCTGGCCACAGCCGCTGGCTCGCGGTAAGAATAGTAAGTTTGGGAGACGAGCAGAGCAGGCCGGACTCAGCAGAGAGGGTCAGCAACACGTTCAAACACTGGGGCACACTGTACACAGCAGGGAGCGAGGGGGCGGGGGCAGCTGGCCACAGCCGCTGGCTCGCGGTAAGAATAGTAAGTTTGGGAGACGAGCAGAGCAGGCCGGACTCAGCAGAGAGGGTCAGCAACACGTTCAAACACTGGGGCACACTGTACACAGCAGGGAGCGAGGGGGCGGGGGCAGCTGGCCACAGCCGCTGGCTCGCGGTAAGAATAGTAAGTTTGGGAGACGAGCAGAGCAGGCCGGACTCAGCAGAGAGGGTCAGCAACACGTTCAAACACTGGGGCACACTGTACACAGCAGGGAGCGAGGGGGCGGGGGCAGCTGGCCACAGCCGCTGGCTCGCGGTAAGAATAGTAAGTTTGGGAGACGAGCAGAGCAGGCCGGACTCAGCAGAGAGGGTCAGCAACACGTTCAAACACTGGGGCACACTGTACACAGCAGGGAGCGAGGGGGCGGGGGCAGCTGGCCACAGCCGCTGGCTCGCGGTAAGAATAGTAAGTTTGGGAGACGAGCAGAGCAGGCCGGACTCAGCAGAGAGGGTCAGCAACACGTTCAAACACTGGGGCACACTGTACACAGCAGGGAGCGAGGGGGCGGGGGCAGCTGGCCACAGCCGCTGGCTCGCGGTAAGAATAGTAAGTTTGGGAGACGAGCAGAGCAGGCCGGACTCAGCAGAGAGGGTCAGCAACACGTTCAAACACTGGGGCACACTGTACACAGCAGGGAGCGAGGGGGCGGGGGCAGCTGGCCACAGCCGCTGGCTCGCGGTAAGAATAGTAAGTTTGGGAGACGAGCAGAGCAGGCCGGACTCAGCAGAGAGGGTCAGCAACACGTTCAAACACTGGGGCACACTGTACACAGCAGGGAGCGAGGGGGCGGGGGCAGCTGGCCACAGCCGCTGGCTCGCGGTAAGAATAGTAAGTTTGGGAGACGAGCAGAGCAGGCCGGACTCAGCAGAGAGGGTCAGCAACACGTTCAAACACTGGGGCACACTGTACACAGCAGGGAGCGAGGGGGCGGGGGCAGCTGGCCACAGCCGCTGGCTCGCGGTAAGAATAGTAAGTTTGGGAGACGAGCAGAGCAGGCCGGACTCAGCAGAGAGGGTCAGCAACACGTTCAAACACTGGGGCACACTGTACACAGCAGGGAGCGAGGGGGCGGGGGCAGCTGGCCACAGCCGCTGGCTCGCGGTAAGAATAGTAAGTTTGGGAGACGAGCAGAGCAGGCCGGACTCAGCAGAGAGGGTCAGCAACACGTTCAAACACTGGGGCACACTGTACACAGCAGGGAGCGAGGGGGCGGGGGCAGCTGGCCACAGCCGCTGGCTCGCGGTAAGAATAGTAAGTTTGGGAGACGAGCAGAGCAGGCCGGACTCAGCAGAGAGGGTCAGCAACACGTTCAAACACTGGGGCACACTGTACACAGCAGGGAGCGAGGGGGCGGGGGCAGCTGGCCACAGCCGCTGGCTCGCGGTAAGAATAGTAAGTTTGGGAGACGAGCAGAGCAGGCCGGACTCAGCAGAGAGGGTCAGCAACACGTTCAAACACTGGGGCACACTGTACACAGCAGGGAGCGAGGGGGCGGGGGCAGCTGGCCACAGCCGCTGGCTCGCGGTAAGAATAGTAAGTTTGGGAGACGAGCAGAGCAGGCCGGACTCAGCAGAGAGGGTCAGCAACACGTTCAAACACTGGGGCACACTGTACACAGCAGGGAGCGAGGGGGCGGGGGCAGCTGGCCACAGCCGCTGGCTCGCGGTAAGAATAGTAAGTTTGGGAGACGAGCAGAGCAGGCCGGACTCAGCAGAGAGGGTCAGCAACACGTTCAAACACTGGGGCACACTGTACACAGCAGGGAGCGAGGGGGCGGGGGCAGCTGGCCACAGCCGCTGGCTCGCGGTAAGAATAGTAAGTTTGGGAGACGAGCAGAGCAGGCCGGACTCAGCAGAGAGGGTCAGCAACACGTTCAAACACTGGGGCACACTGTACACAGCAGGGAGCGAGGGGGCGGGGGCAGCTGGCCACAGCCGCTGGCTCGCGGTAAGAATAGTAAGTTTGGGAGACGAGCAGAGCAGGCCGGACTCAGCAGAGAGGGTCAGCAACACGTTCAAACACTGGGGCACACTGTACACAGCAGGGAGCGAGGGGGCGGGGGCAGCTGGCCACAGCCGCTGGCTCGCGGTAAGAATAGTAAGTTTGGGAGACGAGCAGAGCAGGCCGGACTCAGCAGAGAGGGTCAGCAACACGTTCAAACACTGGGGCACACTGTACACAGCAGGGAGCGAGGGGGCGGGGGCAGCTGGCCACAGCCGCTGGCTCGCGGTAAGAATAGTAAGTTTGGGAGACGAGCAGAGCAGGCCGGACTCAGCAGAGAGGGTCAGCAACACGTTCAAACACTGGGGCACACTGTACACAGCAGGGAGCGAGGGGGCGGGGGCAGCTGGCCACAGCCGCTGGCTCGCGGTAAGAATAGTAAGTTTGGGAGACGAGCAGAGCAGGCCGGACTCAGCAGAGAGGGTCAGCAACACGTTCAAACACTGGGGCACACTGTACACAGCAGGGAGCGAGGGGGCGGGGGCAGCTGGCCACAGCCGCTGGCTCGCGGTAAGAATAGTAAGTTTGGGAGACGAGCAGAGCAGGCCGGACTCAGCAGAGAGGGTCAGCAACACGTTCAAACACTGGGGCACACTGTACACAGCAGGGAGCGAGGGGGCGGGGGCAGCTGGCCACAGCCGCTGGCTCGCGGTAAGAATAGTAAGTTTGGGAGACGAGCAGAGCAGGCCGGACTCAGCAGAGAGGGTCAGCAACACGTTCAAACACTGGGGCACACTGTACACAGCAGGGAGCGAGGGGGCGGGGGCAGCTGGCCACAGCCGCTGGCTCGCGGTAAGAATAGTAAGTTTGGGAGACGAGCAGAGCAGGCCGGACTCAGCAGAGAGGGTCAGCAACACGTTCAAACACTGGGGCACACTGTACACAGCAGGGAGCGAGGGGGCGGGGGCAGCTGGCCACAGCCGCTGGCTCGCGGTAAGAATAGTAAGTTTGGGAGACGAGCAGAGCAGGCCGGACTCAGCAGAGAGGGTCAGCAACACGTTCAAACACTGGGGCACACTGTACACAGCAGGGAGCGAGGGGGCGGGGGCAGCTGGCCACAGCCGCTGGCTCGCGGTAAGAATAGTAAGTTTGGGAGACGAGCAGAGCAGGCCGGACTCAGCAGAGAGGGTCAGCAACACGTTCAAACACTGGGGCACACTGTACACAGCAGGGAGCGAGGGGGCGGGGGCAGCTGGCCACAGCCGCTGGCTCGCGGTAAGAATAGTAAGTTTGGGAGACGAGCAGAGCAGGCCGGACTCAGCAGAGAGGGTCAGCAACACGTTCAAACACTGGGGCACACTGTACACAGCAGGGAGCGAGGGGGCGGGGGCAGCTGGCCACAGCCGCTGGCTCGCGGTAAGAATAGTAAGTTTGGGAGACGAGCAGAGCAGGCCGGACTCAGCAGAGAGGGTCAGCAACACGTTCAAACACTGGGGCACAACATGATGTAATGGATTGTTTTGTTTTGATGTGTGAATTTTTCCACTGGTTGTGATGTAACTGACCTTCAGGCTCGTGTGGTTACAGTTGATTTAGTGGCACAGGTCGATACACAGCAGCCCAGAGATGATGTAAGGTGACTGTAATGAGAGTCATTAGGTCGTCTGGTCCTCAGTGGTGATTCAGGCCTCAGGGAGCAGCTGCTCTTCATACACCTAATTACTGTATGCCTCAATGGCTACTGTATGTTGGCCTCATGGGGTGATAATGAAAGCAAATACTAATACATCTTAATCTTCACCAAAGAAACAACATTTGTTAATATTATACAGTCAAAGTCTTTTTCTGGTCAGATAGCATATTTATGGTTAAAAAAAATGGTTATTTGGAGTTACACGTTAATATCGTGATAACTTTTACTTAATAGTAAATAATGGATATGTTTAATATCTAACCCACAATGTGAGGGTATATGTAGACGTAAAGCACTAAATTGCCAGTTGCCAGTCGAAGAAGAGCAATAATCTTAAAGCAGAGTGATCATCTTTTCTCAGTTGACAAGCTTTGGTTGTGTCCTGACATTTGACCCCGGAAGCACTTCGCCGTGTTGTTGCGATGGCAGAAAGTACGCCATTGTTGCTAGGTGATTTACCCCGAGTCTGTGTGGAAAGAAACGTCTTTAATTGTCTCTGCTTCAGTTTTAACTTTGATGTGAGTTTGTGTGATGAAGAAAGAAACGTTGAATGGCCGTTAAAGTACACGTTAACGCCACAAAGCTAACTGTCACATCCCGTGTTAGCGAAGCTAGCAGCTAGGTCTCCAGCTGCAAACCAGCTGTTAGACAAGTGTAAACGGTAAGTGAAGTGTTTTCTCTGTCACTTGAACTCAGATTTATATAAGACTCAATCGATACAACGTGACCTTTTACAGAAAAAGCACAGTGAACGCAGAGAAAGATGTTAGCTAACGTTAGCTAATAAACAAACTGCGCGTCTCCACAGCTGTGGAGCTCCACAGTGTAAACAGACCTGTTTTTATGGAGTCTGACTTGTGACAGTCTTTGCAGTGGGATATTATTTAAATGTGAAATATATTTAAATGTGAAATGTGAAAATTGTGAAACTAGATGTATGAGCTCAAATATTTTCCTTGATAATGAGCTTGTCTCTCAGATCTGCTCCTGTCTTCGCCACCTCAGCTGTCTGTTTTGCACAGCCTCACTCTCTTGTTATTTGTTTGTTTGTTTTGCTGTAGATTATTATTTGCTTTGTCTTTTGGCAACAAACTCTTCCATCTTAAATGCTGTAGCGACCTTCAAGGCTTGAATGCAGTGTTTTCTCTGCTGTGTTACCATGGCAACGATGTAACCAAGCAAAAGCTTGATGTGACTCACTTTCTTTGTGTCACTTCTTTTTCTGTTGCTATTTAAAGAGTTGATTTAAGAGCGAGAATAGTGAACCAGGAGCTGAGTGGTAATTATCTTTCTAAACTGCTTTCAGGTGAAGAAGTTTTTTTTTTTTTTTTAAAAAATGGACGTCAGTATCGCTGTGTCGCTGATCCGGGGTCAGATGGGCACCGTGGTGGAGCGCGCCGTGAACGGAGCAGTGGAGACGGTGCTGGCTGAGATGCTCAAGGTGGTCGGAGTGAAATTTGAGGAGCTGAAGGCCCAGGTGGCGCTGATGAAGAGAGACATCACGGCTCTGCAGAGAGAGAAAGCCCTGAAGGAGAAGGAGAACGACAACATCCGAGCCAAGCTGCGCTACACCGAGCTGAAGCTCAAGTACTACAGGCAGGGGGTGGAGGAGGAGCTGCAGCAGAGAGCCTCCACCTCCACTCTGGTCTGCATCCACCCCTCCTCCATCACCCAAACACAGAGGGGTGGTGGTGCAGGACACTCACCTGCTGAGACCCAGACCAGGACCAGTCAAGGTAGCTCCCTTTGAAATCACTCAACCACTGTCCCTTCTGCTCCAGTGACTCTTACTCATTTCTATGTTTGTTTCTCCCAGAATGCACCTCTTCAGAGAGCACACATGGCATCAGAGCGCGCTGTCACTCAGATGTGGGAGTTGCTGGGTCCGACTCGACCGACCTGCTGCTGCCAGTCTCACTGTCTGTGAACGCACCTGCAGAGTCTCTGGAGAGCAGCACAGGTAACAGAGCCAAGGGCCGGTGGATCGATGTGTGTGTGTGTGTGTGTGTGTGTGTGTGTGCACTGATGCATGTTCTTCTGTATCAAATTAGATGCCAAGCTGTCGCCTAAAGACAGAGGCACTGAACCACACCTGTTTAAAATATGTACAAGTTTATTTGTTTTTAAGTCTTGAAGTCTAAATCTCTTGGTTGAAAGAAGCTGCACATTGTTCAGGCAGGTGACAGATTAAAGGACAAACCAACATGTTGCAGGGATGAAGCAGACTTATCAACCCTCTGTGCTTGTGCAGTGTTGTTTTGTGCCGCAGAGCGAGACGAGAGCATCGACACTGCTGTGGCTCGTCCTCCAGTCCAGGTCCTGACTCTGGAACCAGGGAAGCTGACAGGCGTTGGTCCGATGTCCCCGGATGGTTCTACCCAGGCCGACAGCTCCACGCTGCCCCCCTCTGCTCCACAGGTGACAGCAGGCACATATACACACCTGCCTACAGTGGGCTCTAAAATATTCAAGTAAATAAATGCTTTTTTAGAGCAAAACACCAAGAATTTCTATTTAACATGTCCATATGGTAGAATTTAATAATATTACTGTGAACTGACCTGAAGAAACTCAGTGGTTCATGTACAAAAACAACCGAACACATGAAATAAAGATGCATAAAAAAAAAAAAAAAAATCATGAAAACAGACAAGAAAAAACATAAAAACATAGTCCCTCATATCAAGGTTTTAGGGAGATGTTATATTCAGTAGGACAAGAATGTGTTTTGTGAGATCGCTGTAAACCTGACCTTTGACCTTTCACAACAAAAATATGATGTGGTCCCTGTTAATGTTTGTGCCAAATCTGGAGAAGATCAGTCAAAGTGTTGCAGAGATATTGTAGAGATAATGTCTCCTGTTGTGGTGCAGGTGAAGCAGGAGGTGCAGCAGGAGGAGGAGGAGAAGGAGGAGGTGATCTGTATCAAGGGGGAGCCAGAGGAGGAGCAGGAGGTGACGGCCACTTTACTGCTGGACTGTCAGGTGCAGCAGTGTCAGCTGTCAGAGACAGAGGTGAGGACACCGGTGTCTGATACTAAGATCTGACACTTTTCAAGAACGTTCTCTCCTCCAACAAGAACTTCCTGGTTTGTTCCCACAGGCCCAGAGTTCAGCAGCAGAGTGGTCAGGACTTCCAGCGGGTCAGAGCTCGTCCTTCAGCTCAGCCGCACCAAACACCTGTGAGTAGGCCTGAGTGAGTGCGGTGTGAGCGCAGAAACATGAATGTGAGATGTGACGTCCCTCCTCACTTCCTCTGGTCACTAAAGATCACTTGTCTCTCAGACCTGATGCTTCAGCCGACAGCCTCCCTGCCGTCCATGGTGGCCCTGCCCTCTTGGGCCCCACCTCGTCAGGGAGTCCGGCCCTGGACCAAAGACCTGAGTCTGTATGAAGAGTACAAACTGCGCAGGAATGAGCTCCGCCGGCGAAGCCTGAGCCGACGCAGAGAGCTGGAGAAGTCACTGCCTCAGCCGCTACTCGCTGATCTGGTCAGTCACACTCACTGCTCAGATCCTCAGGGAAAGTCTGAGTGTCCTATGTTGCAGTGGAATTTATTTAATGTAAAATGTGATGATGATGATGATGATGATGATGATGATGATGATGTGTGAAGGTGCGAGTGCGTCGGGAGAAGACCAGACTGAGGGTGGCCAGGTGGAGGGCGAAGAGGAAGCTCCAGGCCTGTCTGAACCAGGCTCAGGTCAGTCAGGACTTTGGACATGATGTAGAGTAAGACAACTGTTTGTCTCCATGACAACCAAGACCGAACAAAGTGATGTAACAGCTGCAGATCCAGCTTAAGACTTCACGGTCAGTTGGTGACCTGACTGCACGGCCTCCTCTACATGACTTACCTCTGAATAATTAACACACGAGCTGACATCACTGTCACTCTATAATCAGGACAAGTATCGTTCACACACTCAGAGGGAACCTCCCTGTGATGCCTGTTGTTTGTGTCCTGCTCCCTCTCAGGCTCAAGGTGGCTCTGCAGCTCTTTCTCCAACTGGTTTTCCCATCAGCAACCAGGAGCAGCTCAGAGCGGCAGCTGGTGAGTTCAGGCACATCTGAGCCTTTAGAAGACACACAGTTCATTAAAGGACATGAGTGTGAATGTTTTTAACCAGGTAACTGTCATTGTGTCACAGCGTCGGCCTCCGGTGGTCGTCAGAGACAGAGCTCCACGCTACCTCAGTCCAGCAGCTTCCTCAACAACAACAGCAACAGCAGCAGCAGCAGCAGCAGCAGCAGCATGTCGGTAGCAAACAGCATCTCTGCCACTCTGCCCTTCATCACCTCCTCCTCCTCTTCCTCCTCCTCTCTGCTCCTGCGAGGCCACAGCATGGCAACACATCAGCACGCCGTGACGTCAGCCTCCTCCTCCTCCTCCTCCTCCTCCTATTCCCAGGTCAGCGTCAGCCTGTCACAGCAGAGCATCTCTCTGACAGACGCTGATATGTTGCAGTGAGTCACAGCTGTGACCACCAGCTGAGACTTGAAGAATGTGTCTGTCAAACAAAGCATCACATCGAGGCGTCACAACTGACCGGATGTCGAGACAAAAACATAACTAAATAAATGAAATGTGACTTTTGAAGAGAATAATTGTGAAATAAACAAACACAAATCCATCCTGGTTAAAGATGAATAATAATAGGACTTGACGACCTTCATGTTGTCTGATGATCATTGAGGAAATTGATGGATTCAGCCACGGTTCACTGAGGTAGAGACGAGAAGCAGCAACAACAGAAAGGACCGTTTTTGGAAAACATGGGGCTGTTGTATGTGTAAAACTTTAAGCTAATGTAACTTAATCACGTGCAGTGGAGGTAAAGTTGTTTTCTACCTACAGGTATTTTAAAAGCATGTAACGTAGATACATCGATTCAGTCATGGTTAGCATTGATCCTAAATGAAAACATCCAACAGACATGGATATGTATCTGCATTCGTAGGATGCGCCTTTATTTTGAAATTCCCCTTGCACCTCTGAGTGAAGAGCATCTGCTGCAAATTCATATTTAAGACGTGTGTAGCTAATTACTGAAATCTACACTTATTTATTTCTCTCTACATAGAAAGATTCAAACTAAAACCCTAATTTACTGTAAACGGACAGGAACGTCGTGCTCCTACAGGTTACTTGTGTCGAGTGTGGAAATTGTAAAGCTCGTTAAATCATAATGTGGCACTTTATAGTGTACAGGAGTCAATATTTATTAAAAAATAGATTGTTTTGTTTTTCAGTCAAAAGTCTGATGGAGCTCAGAAAACGTCAAATGATATTTTAGTTTCTTTTTGTGATTTGACGTGACTGTAAGTGATCGTGTTAAACCAGCAGATGATGAGTGAACAGTGCCTTCTCCACTAACCTCACTTTAGACGAGACACCATGGCGACAAGAGATGGTGAGAGCTGCAGCCTTGAAATGAAACAAGGTGACAAAATCAACTCTGACTCGTCTTTAACTACGAAATAAAAGCAGAGCTGGTTCAGAAAAACTTTACTGGTCGACAAAGTTTCAAACAATGAACGATTGAACATTTGTACATAAGAAAACAATAACAATCAGAGCACCTTGTCATTACTGTAATATACACTGAATCCTTTCATTTTACATCAGTGACCAAACAACCACAACCAATACATCAGTCCAGTGACAGTTAGTTCATATATATACTATAATGCATTCCAGTAAAAACACTTGTACAAACTGTTTCTCCTGTGGACGGGAGACATGAAGTATTTTAACCTTCAGGGACCATCTTCATTTTGCAAACATGTCGCTTCAGACAAAAATGTTCACATCTGAAAACTGCTGTCTGAAAACTTCTCCTCTGTCCAAAACTACCAAATAGTTAATATTTTTGAGGATTTTAACCCTTGAAATGCCAGTTTGATTCCTTGATTTCACTGTTTTTTAATGAGAAAAACACAAAAAGTGAGTTATTTTCTGAAAAACAAATGTCAAGTGGCTTTTTTTTTTAAAAAAAGTCTTCGATATGTCAAGGATTTCTGAGAAAAAACCTGAATTTCTGAGGAAAAAAGTTAGAATTTCTAAGAAAAAATGGAATTTGTGAGGAATCCTTGACCTATCAAAGACTGATTTAAAATAACAAAAAAAAAAAAAACACCCACTTGACATTTGTTTTTCAAAAACAAAAAACAACAACAAAAAAAAAACAGTGACATCAAGGAATCAAACTGGCATTTCAAGGGTTAAAATCCTCAAAATGATTAACTATTTGGTAGTTCTGGACAGAGGAGAAGTGGTTGAAGAGATTTATACAAAAAAAAAAAGCAGAAAAAAACATGAATCTGTCTGATGTTTATAACGATACGAGTGTATGCAGTATTTGTTTCACAGTGCTCTGCTGCCCTGTTAAAAAAAATCAACACTTGAATTCAACAGTTTGTCATGAGAAAGGCTTTAATACAAAACAGCGTGTCATTATCACCAACACAGACAAAATGGTGGCCAAGTTAAGAAGAAATTTTGCCCAAAAGAACAAAAACGTCCTTTGTGGTCCCAGAAGGTTAATTCAGTATTTCGGCTCTAAATGCACATGAGTGTAGGTTTGCTGTGTCTCCTGTTCATGTTCAACTTAGTATTTAAGTAAGTAGTAATTATTTAACAATGACAAACTGATTTGATTGAGATGTTGTTTCTCTTTTTCTTCTTTCAGAATGTTTTTTTTTTAACTATGGGACAGTGTTGATTGTGATTGTAATTCGTGCACTTTGTTGTGGAGACGCACATGTCCACACAGACATCCAGGCTGCTGAGAAAAAAGAGTTTTTGTTGTTTGGCTGAATTGCAGAATAAAAAACAGCAGACTGATCAGTGTTGAACTCTTCTTTAATCCTAACACATGTAGCTGATGTGGCTACTGATGCTTACAATGGTGATCACTTCAACAGGTTTATATCAAACAGGTTTATATCATGTAAAAGGCTGTTTAACTTTTGAACAGAGACTAGTGTGTGTGTTATCCCCCGACGATCTTGTTGGAGATGGCTCCTGGCAGTGTGTAGAAGAGCAGGGCGAGGAACAGTAGTGTCATGAGCAGCAGCAGAGCGATGATGATGTACTTCTTGTAGCTTCTCCAAACCAGGTGGAAGAAACACTTGAAGGGGTTGACAAACCAGGAGAAGGACGTGTCAGGACGACTGCAGAAGGAGAGAGAGGGTGAAGGTGTTTCACTCTGTGATGCTTTTAGGTGATTTTTTAAATTTTATTATAGTTCAAGACAATGGCAGGAAGGGCCAACAATGGAGATTTTTTTTTTTAAAGTCAGAAATAATTTCAGAAAAAAAACAAAAAAAAAAAGAAAACACCCAGAATTTCTGAGGGAAAAAGTCATAATTTCTAAGAAAAACACTCAAAAATTCAGAATTTCTAAGAAGAAAAGTCTGAATTTTAAAAAAGTCAGAATTTCTGAGAAAAAAGGAATTTGTGAGAAAAAAAGTAAGTAAGAAATTCTGAGAAAAAATTCAAAAAAAACAGAATTTAAGAGAAAAAAGTTGGAATTTCTGAGAAAAAAGGTTGAATTTCTGAGAAATGTCCTTCCTAAATGATGTAATGATGAATCAGTACTATATCCATTACTGACAGTGTTTCAGTTTTGTTTGTTAAACCATTAGTTTGTGTCCGAAGTCAGATCTACAGTTAGTTCCTTCAGCTTCAGAGCCTCACTGAGTCACATCTTTCATAAAAACTATTTATAGCAGCCGTCAGAGTTGTTGTCAGAGATTTAGTTATATAATGATCTAACTGCTGCTAAAGTTTAAATAATCATCCATAAGCACCGTTTAAAAGAGATCTCCTTAAAGTCAAAGCAGCGCTGTGTTTCACTCACTTTGGTTTTGGCAGCGGCTCTGGCTCCTTTCGAGCTTTTCCCACCGGATTCTTCTCAGCCTCCTCACAAGTCACCAGGTGAAACTCCGCTTCCACCTTCCCCTGTTGGAGTCAGACTACAACTGTCAGTCCAACACCTGGAAAACTCTCTCAATAAGTCAGCTTGTGTATGTGTGTGTGTGTGTGTACCGTCAGCTCTCCAGATTTGGCTAAAGGCCACCAGCCTCTTGCTCTCTTTTGCTGGAAGATGGAGACTCTGTCCGTCCTGTCCTGCATCATGTCGGCCTTACACGACTTGGCTGTCTTGGCCCCCCGGGGAAACCATGGAGGTCCAACTCCACAGTGCCTAAACACACACACACACGTATCAGTCAGATATGCACATATAGAAACACAGATACACATGGCGAAGCAGTAACACACACCCAGGAAGTCGTCAGACGAGAGCGTCTCAAAGTCCCAGACCTGCAGGATGAGGATGGCGGGAATCTTCTGCTCTGTTTTATCCAGAGAGAAAATGTGTTCTCTCTTACTCACCACAATCACCTGAGAGAGGAAGTACAAATATAAACAAACATATAAGATTGTTATTGCTAATAAAGTTATTTGAATTAATCAAATGCAGGGAACCTTCTCAGCAGGCAGGTAGCTGAACGGGAAGACGAAGCGCCAGTTGAAGTTTCCTTCTCCGGTCAGAGAGTTGTAGTGGACGTCCGTTTCCTGTCGGTCGTCCTCCAGACCCTTCAACCAGCTGAGAGAGAGAGAGAGAGAGAGAGAGAGAGAGATGATGTCTACTTTTCTACTGTGATTTGACTTTTGTTTTTACCTAAAAATGTTTGGTTTTTAGTTTAAAGATATATTTTGTGTTTCATCGTGGAGAAGCATTTCTTACTCGGTGTCACGTTATTGTAATTAGAAAATAAAAAATAACTTTGAGTTTGAGGGAAAGAAGAGAAAAAAAAAAGTTTGTTTTTACCCTTTGATGTAAATGTCACTGGACTGTTGACCAGTCAGGAAGCTGCTGTCGGCCAGAATCACATCCTCTGTGTTCCAGATGATGATCCGCAGCTCGTACCTGAACAGACACACACACACACACACACACACACACACACACACACACACAGGTGTTTATGACTCTTTTAAAAATACATAAATTTGTATGTATTTTGTTTTATCAAGACTGAGCTCTTCACCCTTTAGGTTTTCGAGGTGAGATGTCCACTGAAGGTCCAGGGTGAGGTAAGTCCATGGGAAACATGTCGATCCACATCTGAAGCTGACCCACACACACACACACACACACACACACACACACACGCACACACAGCAAACATGAAGGTTTATTTCTGTCTTACATTAGCAACTAGTCACATAATCACAACTTGACACCTACTGAAAAATATTCACATTGTAATTTCCTGCTGTGAGCTCAGTACAGACTGATAAATGTACTGTAACTCTTTACATCCTTTGTAAGCTGTAAGATTTTTTACCAGACATATGATTCTGAAGGTGTTTCTGTGATTCATCTTCCTGCTGATTAAAAACAAAGCCACGTGCTGCTGGGTTTTCCTACCTGGTCCATACCAGGCCGGGACTTGTGGAACAGGGATCTGGTCTCGATGTGTTCAGGTACCAATTTACATCCCACAGCTGGGATCTCAGCCCAGCGGTGCAGGATCTTCAGAGATAAGTGTTCATAGGACTCCACCGGCTGATCTGGGACATGTGAACACAATAGAATCAGTGATGTCATATCTATGTTCGTGTGAGTGTGTGTGTCAACATTTCCCCAAAATGATCATGGTCATTGAACAGTGATTGATCAAAAACTATAATACCTAACGAAATGTCAAATAACACATCAATAGACGAGACTTGTGTCTACATGTTGAAGTTTAAATCGAGTCTCTAGGTGAAAGTATGCCAGAGCAGTAGATGTTTGAAAAAGTTCAATCATTTGTTCGTTTTCAGACCTCCTCTCTTTCATTTCAATAGAAAAATTTCCACAGTTTTTTGCAACTTACATTGCAAAAAAATCATATTCTATAGAGAAGAGTAATAGCTCACTGATCCAGATCAAGAGACATGTAGAGATACATGATTCGCCTGGGTCCTCTCAAAGCTATAGGAGGAGGAGTGTATCCAAATTTTGCCGGAAGATGAATAAGAAGAAGAAACACACAAGATAACAATAGTGCCTTGGAGCGTTAGCCACGTGGTACTAATAGTGTACCAAAGTTTACTGTCTTATTGTTGTGTTCTTGTGTTGACTCTACCTTCGTGCATGAAGAGTGTTTTTCCTGTGAAGACTTTTTCTGCCACTGTGATGCGTCCTGGTCTGAAGTGAGGCCCATCCACTCCGTTCTCTCTGCACAGCTTCGACAGCAGCTCCGATGGCTTCAGACAGTCTCGCCATGCATTATAACCATCACTGACAGACATGAAGAGGAGACACAAGGTTTAAGACTTTCAAAATAAAAGCAGCATGGTTCCCACATGAGCCAAATAGGAGCATAGTGTGACATACAGACTGTACTCAGTGGGGAGTCCACACGTGGCCCTGTGGCGACTGTAGAATCGGTTCTCCAGGTCGACACGAGTCTCTCCAATCAGGTCATCTCCTCCCACCAAGTCGTAGTCATAGATCAAAACTGACAGCAGAGACTCCTGAGGAAACGTTGCCTGCATCTCAAAAGACCTGGAAGAGGAAAAAGAAGGAGCAGAACTGGTTTGAATCACACTAGATCTAAACTCTAAGAATCCAGATGAGGTGATCTCGTCTTTAGGTTTCTGAAAGGATCACTTCTTGAGATCTCTGGATTCTGGGTTATGTAGCACAATCAACACAGTTATTTATTTACCTTCCAAACACTGGGTTGAGCTGCTTAGGAATGTAGTTGTCTCTGTCTTTGATTTCATTCTTGCCAAGACGGAGGACAATATACGGGTCAGCCTTCCCGTCTGGGTCAGCTGGGTGCAGGTTGGATGCCTGTGGGGGTGGAGACAGGACGATCAGAAACACACTGAGAAAACAGCTGAAACCTGAGAGAGAGTTGTTTTAAAACAAGCGGGACTCACAGAGACGATATAAACCCGTATGAGGACTTGGATCGAGCCGTTGCAAGGGATTCCTCTGCTGACTCTGTAGTACCCAGTGTCTGTGGTTTCTTCCAAGTCCTCGTCCTCGTCCTCTGTGAGTTTATACAGGCAGAACCGGCCCTAGACAGAGTTCAACAGTCAGTTAGTTGTTTCCAGCTGGAAAAGTGACATTAAACTGAACTTTCTCACCTTAAATTTGCCGACAAATCTCTCATCAGTTGTCCCGTCCTCATCGCTGGCCTTCCCTCTGAACAGCTCATACGTGTTCACCCAGTCGTCAAACGGGCCAAACTCTGACTCCAGCTCCTTGTTGTAGAGCTGCAGGAAGCAGGAAGTCATCAGCACCACTCTTAGTCAGGTATGGAGAGCTGTGATCTGATTGGTTAGGCAGTCTGACTGACTAATCACCTGGAGGGTGGCCAGTTTAGGAGATGGACCGAGGTTCAGCTCCAGAGTTCCTTTTCCTTTCTGCTTCTTCTTCTTGTCTCCGTCGGACTGGGAGGAGACTGATGGAGCAGAACCAGAACCACAACCCAACTAAGGTCAGTGGAGACACTCACAGACACACTTTCATTAACGTACGGTGGCCCTTTGAGTTCAACACAGTGCAACGTCCAAAGACACAAACACACTGCAAATTTAGAAAAACATCCTCATCAATTGGGAAAAATTGCAAAAAATTAACACATGCACATAAAGAACCTCCAAATCCAATTCTACAGTAACAAGAGTGTTTCCAGCAGAGACAAGCCACAGTCAGGAGGTTGAGTTCACTCTCATGCTCACTCACACTGATGGAAAAAACTTTATCTATTATCCTTTATTAACAAAACACGTCCCTGCACAACAACAGGTGACCACCACAACTTATGTATCTACAGAAGCAGAAGCCGGAGGGCAACAGTGGCGGCTGCAGGGCAGATCATGCACCAAACATCCAGTGTAACATCCTCAGTTATCCATAAACAGCTGCAAACATCTGTCCACGGAAACCAGGGAGATTCACTCAGGCCAAGCAGAAGGTTTCCTCCAGGGTTCAGTCTGAGTTCTTACCCAGAGACTCGAGTCCAGCGCTGAGCAAGCTGTGGAACTGAGAAGCTGCAACACACAACAATGTGTGTGTGTGTGTGTGTGTGGGACAAAGAGTTGTTGTCAGATACATGATCTGCTCACACCTCCACCTGCTGCCTCCTGCTCTCTGTGATCACATAATGTCAAATATACAACAGAGGAGTTCTGACCTTTTTCAAAGACCTGTGGCAGCTGCGAGCCGTCCTTCTGTTTGGCCTGCAACACAAACACACATCCAGATGATCACACGTTCTCTTTTTGAAAACATTTTCTCAGTTTTGCATCAGAACTCCACCTGTTTCTCCACAGAGGCGAAGTATTTGGACCACCAGTCGATGACGCTCTCTGCTGATTCGTCAGCGATGGTTCGTTTCCTCCTCCTGGTGCTCCTCATGCTGCTGCTCTGGATTTTAAACATGAAAGATTCAGACGCCAGTGCGTGTGCTCTGCATCATTATCACAGTCATGAATGCAGTAACCTTTACCTTTTTCTTCTTGGTTTCTTCCTTAGGGGTGGGCGGGGCTGGGGGTGGAGCTTCATCATCAATAGTGATGAGAAAGTCCTCATTGGTTAGAGCTGTAACAGAACTGGTCTCTGCTGCATGATGTGACGGTCCTAATGGACCAGAGACAGAACATCTCACGGTTAAGACTCATTACTCAACTTCTTCAACTCACTGACTTCTCAAGAACTTTCAAGGACTCAAGTTTACTGTACTGCCATGTTCTGATTGTTGTTGATGTTGTATGTTAATGTTAATATCCCCTGTAGCTGTTCTTACCCTCGGCGCTCTGTGGATCTGCTGAGGCTCCAGGTTCTGGGCCGTACGTGACTTTGGGCAGTTTGTGTGTCTGTACAGGAGCAGGCAGGGCTGGAGGAGGGATGTAATTGAAAGCCTTGAGGTTGTTGATGATGTGGTTTCCGACCAGCGTGCTGCGACCGAACGCCCGCCAATCGACCACAGTGATACTGAGAGGAGGATGGAGGAGCTCGTTTTCTGGTAGCTCCTGCAAAACGATGAAAAACATGTCAGGTTCTCAATGACCATAATAACTCTACATCAAGATATGATTGTGTAACATCTCATACTTTTTGTCCAGACTGTTATGTAACGTGTGTAGGTCTCACCAGCTCTATGACATCAACCAACACGGTGAAGTTTGGGTTGGACTTGTACTTCTGGATGACGGAAGAACGTAAAGTTTTACCTGCACACTCTATGAAGACCTGAAGAGTGAGAGAGTGAAAAAAACAGTGATCCACCATCTGTTTTTCCTTCTACAAAGGATTCGTCCTGTTGCACAGTTTATCTCTTTCCCTTTCGTGGGAGGCAGCAGATTTTCTTTATGTACATATCACACATGTGAAGCAAGATTCAGGTCTGTAGTATATTGAATAGTAATGGCAATAAAAGACAAAAGACACAACATAACACATGAGTGGATCGATACACAAATAAGTTGTACCACCAGCTAACACAACATTTCCACAGGCAAAGATCTTAACCCCAAAACACCAAAATAAAAGCATCTCAATAAAAATGTGATAACATAAGAAACACTTAAACCAAAACCCTGAAATTAGAAAGATCTTAGTCATATCACTTGTGTTTGTGTTTGTACCTGTGGTCGATCGACGGACAGGAGCTGAACCTTCTTCAGCTCCCTCAGACCCCAGAATAAAACCTGGTGGGGACAAAAACACAAATATAAACCAACATCAGCTTCGTCTTTTACATCAGACCACAGACACTGACTCCACACTCTCAGGTGATCACACCTCCAGTCTGTAGGTGCTGAGAACAGGTCGGATGTTTTCAGGAACCGTGTAGATGCCTCCTTCTAGTTCCTCCAGTTGTGGCAGACTCTGCTCTCCAGACTCTGGGATCTGCACAGTCATTGCATTGATATTTTCTTATGATTCATTCTGCATTATTACGATGGACACTGGAGGTTACACAACAGAAACACTATGTGGCTGACCTGCAGCAGCTCAAACGCAGCCAGCAGGTCTCCTCCCGGCTGACTGCCAAAGTGCAGCGGGCTGTATTGCAGGGTTGGAGGTGTGTAGCTGTCTGAGGACAATCTCACTTCCGGGATGGCTACTGTGGCCCCCAGGTACTCAGCCTTACCCTGCAAATGGCAGCAGACAGGGGGTGGGGTCAGAGACAGAGGAGGGAACAGCGATTTAAGCATGACTTCACTGATCTGTTCATCTCTGTACCAGAGCGTCGTCGTCGTAAACCTCGATGACGATTCGTGGAGGCTCCTGCTGGATGAGCTGCAGGTCTCCACTCAGCAGCAGGCGGCTCATCGGCAAACACTGATTCCACGTAGGACTGAGAGTCTGACTGATGATCTGACAACACAAACACACACACCATGAAGACACAAATAAAAACCCCCAAAAAACAAACACAGCAGATTTTAGATAAAACACTGCTTTGTTGTGACATCACAAAGTACACTGTATACTGTATGGACCTTTATTACAAACATCTACCTCATACTATATGCTGCTATAATCTAGTGATGTCCACACATACACTGAACACTTCTAACACACACAGAAACTCACATTGGTGGTTTGGCTGTGTGACAGGAAGGTGACGCGAGCGAAAGGGTCGGACAGGCCTGAGCTGTCGGCAGCGATCAGACCACGAGCCTGATACATGTGACACCTGAGCTGGAACTGATGCTGTTCTGGAGACAAACAACACAAACAATGGGATGTGGTTTAGGGTCAGAGAACAAATGTATGAAATGTATATATGTATATAAAGTTTTGTGTTGACTGAATTCTGACAACTAAACTTGAAGTTTCCTCCTCACCTGCACAGACCATGTGTGTTGGTGGACTGTTGGAGTCAGCGCCCCCTCTGGCCGGAGTGAATCCTGCAGGCAGGTCGTCCATCATGTGGCTGGAGTCTGAACAGGTCCCAAACCACAGATACACATCCAGCTTCGCCTGGACAGACAGGCTTGCAACTCGTTTCCCTGGAGGCTGCAAAACGCACACACACATGTTTTTCCTGTGCCATGTTGCAAAAAGAGTTTTTAACTTGTGTGTGAGCGTCTACCTTCAGGAACAGAGTGATTATCTTGCCACAGTGGACTCCTCGGGCCTCCTGGTTGCTGGAGAACAGCAGATCTCTGGCTTGGACCCGAGCGCATGCAACACGCTTGTTGTTGCTTAGCAACCACACGAAAACGTCTGGTATTGTGTGCTGGGGCTGCAGCGTGTGAGAGTGAGCAGGGGTGAATAAGGAAAAGTTAGGATATTCAAGGTAAATAAGGAAAAGAGCAAAGCACACACACACCCAAAGTCCTGTACCTCTTGCACCAGGAAGCGAAGTCTCTGTGTGAGCTTCGTGGCATCCTGCAGCATCTCTTTCATACCACCAGCTTTTCTCTTCCTTCCTCCCAAGGTCTGGGCCTCTTCGATCATACCATCCTGCAACACACACGTGCACATTTAAAGGTCATATGTAGGGAACATTTTTTGGAAAACATCCCACATTTGCCACTAAAGACTAATTAACCAATGTCGGTAGTTTAAACGATGTTGGCCTACAAATCTATAACTAATGAGTGTGTGTGTGTGTTTCCGATGCCCCCACCAGCTCCTGTGTGCACAAGGTGAGCCGTTTCTTGTCCAGCTGTGTCAGGTAACTAGACTTCAGCTCTGCCTTCAGCTTGGCCTCTGCTCCTGCTATGAAACTCCTGTAGAAAACACACACACACATTGAACACACAGTGTGCAGGGAACTGGAAGTGTGTTTTCTATTAAACACTACAAACATTAATTCAATAAAGAAACAATATGTTGTGTCAGACTTTCCCACTATTGTTGCAGTAACTACATGTGCTCTAATAACATTTGATAATACCTGGCGTCCATGCAGAATTCGTTGAGGACGGTTTTCAGCGTATCCTCGGCCCCGGGGTCGGACTTCCTGTGCAGCTCTGCAGCACTGGCCACGCCCCCTTCCTGAGGGAAAAGAAATATTTTACCAGGAGACAGACCACAGCGTCGTCAGATTTGTTGAGTATTCAAGAGTTTATTTGACACGTTTGTTGTGTGTGTGGTTGTGCACATACAAACAGAACAGCTATATTCTCCAACATGTTTGAGTTGTACAGTCGGTAGGTTCTGTTCTCCCAGTGACTCAGCACATTAACACACGGCTTCTGCTTCTCCAGAGGAAGATGCATGTAGTATCTACATGTACACACACACAGACACACACATGTTATTTTTTCCAGTTGTTTTACCTTTTCCTACTAGCTAATCCATTAGCGTAGTCATTTAGCCCCTCCAACCAATCAGAGAGCTTGTTACGTCCCATGGCCAATCAGGATTATTTAGCCTGGTTGGACTGGTAAAAGCTAAATGGAGAAGCTACATGTGCTATAGCAGTAAAGTCTGACTGACTGATTGATTGATTGATTGACTGATTGATTGAGCAAGTCTGTTGTTATGTGTTGATGTGGCTTAACCTGTTCCCTTCGACGATGACCGGTTTCTCTGGAGGCGTGGTGGATTTAAAGGGAACGTGAGTTTCCTGAGAGTCTCTGGGTAGCAGGGGGGACGAGGGGGATATCGGGGGGGAGCTGAGAGGGGAGGTGCTGAGGATGTCACTGCTGTCGGGGACATCCAGTGCTCTCCTCCTCCGAGGCACCGCAGGACTGACACTGAGGTTGGACTGGCCTGTAGGCTCTAAGGTGTTGCCATAGTTACCTGAGGTAGAAGATGTAAATAAAGGAAGGTTTGACTCCTGGAGCAGTAGTTTGATCACTTAGTGTTTGATTTGACGACTCACCCAGAGAAAACTCAAAGGTGATTGGTTTGTCTCCAATCTTCCTGTCGATCATGGAGGCTTCAAACAAAACACCGAACAGCAGGAAGCTCTCCTTGTTGTCAGGATCCAGCTGGACACAGAAACAGCAAAGGCTCATGGGCATTTCTGGCAGCTGTGACCTCACCATATACTGCAGTAGGAACCACTGAGGATATCATCTCTCACCACAGGAGGAGATTCCACAGGCAGGACCTCTGCTGCCACAGTTTTCCCTTTGTCGTCCTCAGGTGCTCCCCCTGCTGCTGCTCCTGCTGCTCCTCCTGCTCCTGCTGCCGTCTTTCCATCCTTCCCTCCGGCCTTTCCCGCTTTAGCATCCTTCACCGGTTTCACCATTCGAGTGAGTTTGGACTCTGAACCACTGCCTCCTGACAGGATCTCAACGGCCAGCTCCATGTAGACCCGGCCTCTGACGCCAGCAGGATTTCGACTTATTACTTATTGATCTATGTTTCTTTAAATCAAAATGTTGGAATAATGTTCATCTTTTAACATTAACCTGTAAGACACGCCCTCTCCGATGCCCTCATTCAGTTCCACAGCGTCGTCACCCATTGAAAAGTTGCGGGCTGAGCCGTAAAGGTTGATCCATGCTGGACCGAAAGTTGGTAAAAAACCTGGAGAAGGAAGGAAAGAAGGAAAGAAGGAAAGAAAGAAAGAATAAGAGGGAGAAGATGGACAATCACCATGACATAAACCCATCTCCTCATCTCTCTTTACCTCTGTCACCATCCTGTTCGTTGGAGATACGTCTCAGGTCAAAGTAATGGGTTCCTATGGCAACATCACTCATACTTCCCTCATCCCAGACCTAAGAGGAATAGAAAAGCCAGTATCCTGTCACATTTATACTGTTTATGGTGCAAATACATGTTTAAATATGATGTGCTTTTGAGATTAAAAACAATAGGGTGGATCTGGACCTGGATCTTCAGTCTCTGACACAGAGGAGGAAACATCTCTGTGAAGACAATCTGCTCATTCCACACTGGGTCTGCCGTGGACTTCTGAGTGGATGTGCGACCCTGAGAGGTGAAAACATGGAGATAAAATCACTTTTTAGACACCTTAAAAGACAATTACATGTCTGTATTCTGGGACTCATAGAAAACTCTGAGCCTCTTCTTTATGATAAAAACATCTGAAGTAACCCATAATTCAACCTACCACTTGTTTGAAGAAGCTGACCACTACATATGGGTCTACGAGTGCTGTGTTGTCTCCTATAAAGGCCTTGGTGACATTGGCCATGATGCTGGAGTTGTTCCGGGGGAGACCTTCAGCTTGATAGACCTTCACACAGAAACGAGCCCACGGCCGTTCAGAGGGGAAACCCTCCGGTATCAGCAGGTTCCTGAGGATGAACACCACAGCATAACACAAAGATTAAGATGATATCCAAGTCAAAACTGAGCCGGTGAACAACCAGTAGAGCGATGGTGACAACTATTAATTACATAAAATTATGAGACAAACTTGTGGCTTTAAAATTTTAAAACAGTACAGTGTCATCTGCATAGAAAAAGATCCTATGTTCATTGCTGAAGAAAATGGGTGTGTGTGCCTGAAATCATTAAATAACAGATATTACAGAATAATAGTCGGATTAAATAGATGTATTGGAGAAACATTTAAACTCTCAAATAAAGGAGATTTTTCCAGGTAATGTGGCAACTCCACGCTATGTGATATCATACGTATATGACATGATCTCAAATAACTGTTATGTACATTAGATTGGATTTATTTGGACCCTTTATATCTAAATTATAATGAGTTCTTTTAACACATGAGCAAAATATAAAGAATATGTTTCTCTTAACAGAAGAACAACATTTTGAAAAAAAAAAACATGGGTATCATACTTGTCTATCTGCTCTTCAGCATCACTCGCTTTTGGACCTGGTTTCACAGCATCTCCCTTTGCTGTGACACTGATATCGCACTTAACATAACCTTTGACCCCGGTGCTGATGTCACCAGGATTGGTCAGCATGGCCCATTTATTCATGAACTGGTGACCTGAGACACAAAGAAAGGGAGAAGGTCATCACTCCATCACCCCATCAGCCCAGACTGAACTCAGAGGGGATTTGATGCAGCATGACGTGGATGGTGGTCGTTACCTGGCTGTTTGTAGACTGTCCACACGTCCAGCTTAAAGGAGCCGACACAGAAACTCCTCAGCATCTTAGAGTGCATCACCTGGAGAGGAGAAGAGCTTGGCCGTCAAACACACAACATACCTGAAACAAAGGTTGAAGAAACCAGTTTTCCTCACCGAAAGCTTGATGACTTTGTCGAAGAAGACCTCTTTGTGGGCAAAGAAGTCAAACACGAAATACTAATGGACAGAGCCAGGGAAGACAGTTAGCAAGCAGCAAACACACACACCAACTTTAATTGTTTTGTCATCTCAGTTTATTCCAACCTCATTGTAAAAGGGAGCGTTGGTTCCTTCTTTGACGGACGTCTGTTTCTTCTCATCACCGATCTCAATCACCACACTGGGGTCGATGTTTTCCCCCACCAGCTGCCTCGCCTCTGTGATGTTAATGGCAATCTATGAGATGGGCAAACATAATTACATCTATATACTTCTCCAGCGTGGTTATTTCTTTTTATACTGTGAGCTGTGTGCATTGTTACCTGGAAGCTCTGTGGTTTCCCTTCACTCTCCTGGATGCGAGTTTTCAGTTTGGACCTGTGGAAGTTTTACTGCACAGGTCAGTCATACAGAAACATGTGTGTTTTAATAACGAGCAGCTATTTATGAACTGTTATCTGTTGTAAACAAAGAATGAACTCAATTAATCCTATATAACTTCATAGCTGTGAATGTACCATGTTAAAGTGTAAAGTTTTGTTTGTCACAGAGCATCACTTTTTGTTATGACACACAGCTCAGTTGAATTATGTGCCTCAATTTCTAACTAATTCAACTGACAGAGGCCCACAGGATCTTTTACGATGTACACTTTTTTGTCAGTGTATGGCTTTAACGCTGTATACAACAGTTTTATAGTGCTTTTTCCTACCTCTTGTTGTTGGGTATAACTCTGGTTCGGACTGCAGACGGTCCTGGTTGATCCTCTGTGTTTTCTCCTTCTAGTAGCGTAGACGCTTCAGATGCTTCGGCCTCACTGTCTGCAGACATACAGGAACACACACACACACTTGGACTGACCCTATTTTGCAAATCAACAGCACTAAAAACAGCAACATAACTTAAAAGGGTGGATTTTAGTGTCTGAGAAATCAATAGTCTGGATTATCAAACAAAAGACAAATGTTAACATCATGATTGAAGTTTGATGCTTTGTTACTGCTCTGGTTAAACTGGCAATTCAGTCCTCTGATGCCTGATGTTCTGTGTCAATAAAGTATATATGACTGTAACACTGTCACTCCAGTGTTTGATATGTGACTGTTTGACAAGGGTTAGTCTCACCCACTGTGATATGACAGGGATAAATACTCTGTTGTAGACAGTACAGCCAAGACTGAGGGATCTATGTGTGTGTGTGTGTGCCTGTTTTACTGGACTTCTGGAGGCCGACAGGTTTTTGGGGACCAAAATAATGGACCCTGGGGGCACCGTATAGCTCAGTGGGTTGAGCAGGCGCCCCATATACAGAGGCTACAGTCCTTGTTGCAGCCGGCCATGATTCAAATCCCAAATCTGGTGGCCCTTTGCTGCATGTCATTCCCCCTCTCTCAAAAAAAGCCCCACAAATATACTTATTATAAAAATAATAGTAATGATGGATCCTGTTAGTCTGTTGGAGGGGTACTGAGTGTAGTTACTGATGTCCCTCCAGCTGTGAGGCCTATTATTAGTGTAATGAGCTGTGAATGTATCATGTCAATAATCAGTCCCCACTAATAGTCAGACAAAGATAAATGCGTGTGTGTGTCTTTGTTTGTTTTCCAGGCCTCACCCACAGCTCCCTTATTTGCCAGGACCAGGTCTGTGTCGTCTTTCTTCTTTTTCTTCTTCTTCATTTTCAGGCCAAATATCATCTTGGCCTTCCTGCTCAGAGGAGGAAGAGGAAGACTTTCAGTTAGTCGACTCGACTTTCAGCCCCCGCCTGCCAAGTAATGACCAGTAGGTATTAGCATAGCGACACAGCAAGATGGATTATCTTACAATGTATTTCAGTTTTTACATGTCCATGATCATTAACCCCCACCCCCACCCCTGAAAGGTCATGAAGGCTTCAGTCCAAACATTGTGGTTCATTATCAAAGTGTCAGCTGATGTTGGTGAGTCAGAGAGTTCAGTTTGGTGAGTCAGGCCAAATATTGAGTATGATGATTGTGTTTGTTTTAATTCTCCATGAAATAACAACCTGAACACACACCCAGTGTTGTGGCTAACTCCACGCTACCTGCCCTGTTAGCTAACTCACTGGAGACATTCATAGCTCATAGTATTTTAATATCTAAGTGCAGCACAGTTCACAAAGTTGTTCTGTAGCCGATGATAATAACAATGTAAAGATGCACACACACATTGCTGTGATGTGTGATTCTTGCACATCACTAGTGAAAAACCAACTATGTTTGTGATTAAAAATCCCACATATGGAACATTTCCATATTCGTCAATGTCGGCAGCTTGAATGAACAAATCCATAAATCTACTGCACTGTAAAACAGAATCAATAGAATAAAAAAACTTTATGAAAGAGTTAGATAGTTAGTTAGCTGAGTTGGATATAGGATCTGTTTCAATGAACACTGTGAGTTTAGATATTCCTAAGAAAAAATGACTTAGCATTTAGTCTTGAACTCTCTTAACTATTGCAGCACGTCTGCTGTAGTAAATAAGAAATCTATATAAACAAATCAAATGTAAGAGGTGTTTCTCACTCAGTCTGTTGCTACAGGATACAAACGTCCTGATGTGACTGACATCCTCAGGACAGATACTAAGATTTCCAAACGTAACACAGGCGTCTTTTCTATTAGATCAGCCAGAAGGAAATGTGATTAATAAGTCAAAGCTGTGAAGTGGAGCTCCTCACCGCCGCTGAGTGACTGGACTCTCAAACTCATCCATCCGGTCCAGAGAAGTTTCCTTTTCCTCCCAACAGTCACCAGGAACCTCAATGAATCAGGACTCTTCAGCTTCTCCTCTCTCTGCCGACGCTACGACATGATTGTCTCTCCTGACCAAAGCTGAATGACACTTCTCTTCTGACCATCAGCTGTTGTTGGTATAAGTGGCCCTGGCTTATTTCCAGGGTCAAATTATCTTCCCAGTTTGCTCAGTATTTTACAGCCTTTGCTTTTCCTGAAGTCACTTCATCATCTGTAAATAAAGACTTATCCAAACATCCTTCAGCTCATCCTCACCTATAGCCTCACTCTCCTCACCACCTGATGCCCAGTCTGGACTTTTAATATTTCCACACCCGAGGATTAAAAACCCGACCGCTGAGCTCAGCTCCTTCCCCCTCGTACCAAAGAAAATATTCTCAGCATATCTTTCTCCATGTTTAACCAGCTGTGGCTCCACTGCTTCTCTGTCTTTACAGCGTTGTGTTAGTTTGTGGTTTAGGTAAAAAGTGACCTGCCCTCCTCACTCCTTCTCACAAACTGTACTCACGAGTCAAAGGGTAGTTCACAGCACTGTTTTCTAATGCTGCCTTCACTGACACCGTGAGTCCAGCAGAACAATGGGTCCACAACATTTTCTGTTTGAAGCAGCTGTAACTCACTAATGCTCCCTCTGGGATCAATAAAAAAATCTGATTCTCCATCTGATGACCAAAATAAATCCCCAAAAAGACTAAAACCAACAACGTGTCTCTAGTCTGACCTGACCACTTTCAGTCTGTGGCCTTGATGTATTCGATGCACTAGTATCAGCTGAGTTACTGTGTGTTGGAATTTGTCTGTAGATGCATTTGATGAAGCTATTGCACTTTCAGATGATGCTAAGCAGCTAAATGTTTTTTCCATATAATCCTTTTGCAAGAAATTGGCAATCATGGTCTCAGTGAAATAAATGAGGAGCAACTAAATTACATGTGTGAGTTAAGTGAGACTTAACATACTGTCAGTTTGTGAGAGAAGCTTTATATAAAAACACCTACATGAGATAAATAAGGAGTCTGGTGACTGGACTCAAAGCATCAGTGCTGTGAGCAGGTGTCCTACCTCAGTTTGGGATCCATCCTTGCAGTCAAGTCACGTTGCTCATCAGCTGCAGTGTCTGGACGCGCTCGGCTGCATCCTGTCTGTGTCTATGTGTTGTCTCAGAGAGAGTCAGTCAGACGTTAAGACAATGACAGCTGGTTGAAGTGTTTGTTCAGAGGATGATGCTGTAAAGCAGAGACCCTGTTCATTCTCCCCTGATGATCTGCTCGAGAGTTCAAGAGCCACAGAGTCTCCAATAATCCAGCTTCCCTGTTTTATTTCTTTATATTTTGTGTTTCTGCTGATTTTACAGCTTCTTATATTCTTTGTTGTTGTTTTTTTTTATCTTTAGTCATAGTGATAGCAGAAGTTAGAAACTTCTCTTTGCAACGCTGCTAATTAAAGTGACAGTAGTTATTCTGATTAGTAATTAATCTGTTTGTCTTTCTATTGGACAATAAGTGAAGCACTTGTTGTCCAATAATCCATTTTTCTGTGGTCACTGGTTAGATAACATGCCGCCAACTCTGAAGCTGAGCTGTTTACCCAATGTGTGTGTGTGTGTGTGTGTGTGTGTGTGTGCACACCTGGAAACTGCTAATCATGTGACCAGGATGTATGAAACTGGCAGAGTTAACAAATCCACCCCTGGTAAACAGAGCAGCTCACGCCCCAGTGTGTCAGTCAGACACACTCACCTGCTGTCGAATCAGCTGACGGAGTGGACGTCACCTACTGTCACTGATCAATACGACCAGGGTCACGTTAATACATGTCCAACCTCATTTCTGATCAATCTAAAGCAAATTTAACAGGTTTTGATCAGATTTTAGTGTTGAAATACGATTAGAGAGCGATGATCTTCCTGTTCTTGATATGTGTTATCTTGTGTTTCCAGGAAATGACCTCTGGCCTTTGTGATGCAGGTTAAAGAAGTAGTCAGTCAGTCAGTCAGTCAGTCAGTCAGTCAGTCTGTCAGTACCAGACTCTGATACGACTGAAAACAGAACATTACATTTATTTTTTTCACAGTGACTGGAGCACAAGTGCATTTACAAAAACACTGTTTCTATTCCATGGTTCAGTTTTTTTCTGTGTATGAAAGACTCACCTGAAATAATTCTAAGACCAAAGAGTTAAGGACGAGTTCTTTTAGTAAGTAACAAAGCTTGAAAAAAAAAATTGATTCTCAGTTGAAAGTGATCATCAGAGTTCAACACTGGCAACTTTCCAGCACAACAGCAGTTTTCTATTGGCGACCACCTGGGAATAAAGAGCTCCATGTGGCGCATGTTAGTGGAGCTCACTGAGGAGGGTCAAAATGTTTCTGCTTGCACTTTTCCTTCTCATAGTTTTCCTCTACATTGGGACTGAAACCCAAAACTTCTTGGCCACATTCCTGCCCTGCCACCTCACGATCCTGTTCTACAACATGATCTTGTTTTCTTCAGTCTTGAAGCACTGGTCTCTAAAAAATATCTGCAAAAGAACAAATGAGAGAATGAACATGTAGAGATGAAACTCTGAAACCTGGTTGAACTTTTCCTTCTACATTGTGACTAAAATCTAATTTAACCAACGTCATGTCAAATCAAGATGCCTGTTCTTTAGAGGTGAACATTTCTTCATCTTATAAAATCTGAATCTGTCCAATATGTGTTTGTAGACAGAAGACAAGCACTAGAGCTACAGACTGTTTCATCAAGGCTGAAACTCAAAACCATGTTCACATCATATCAGAGAAACCAGACAAACTTGATAATTATGATTGGTGGCATGTCTTTTTGTCCAGTTATATACTCTGGGATAAGTTACAGGACTGAATCGTCAGAACCACTGGAGGAAACCAAGTCAGAAATGTTGAAGCTGAACTAAAATAGTTCCTCCAAAATGTCTGCTTCTTGTTTTTAGGGTAAATCTGGTATGATGTAGACCCAACATGGCCTTGGACTTGGTCTATGAGGTCTTTAGCCTAACATGTCATTAGGTTTGTACAGCAACTGTTGAGTTTTCCTTCAGGCCATATAGATCAGGTAACGTGATCAAAAGCTCAGGAGCCACTTAAGGACATTGTGTTGAGGTTGTTTAGAAACTGCAGTTTTCCACAGTCAAAAAACTTCAGGTTTTTGAATTTGACATCATCAAGCTCAGACATGTCAGGCTAGAAGAGGCTTTTCTAAACAATATCTAGGCAGCTAGACAGACGATCATCTGCTGTGACATCACTTTTATTCCCAAGGCACAAATCACTTCAGACATTATTGATGAGTGAAGACATTTTGTCTTCAGCCATCATTAACATATTGACAACAGACTCTACAACCAGAGATGGATGGAAATGGTACCACATTAGCTTCACTGCCTTGTTGAGGTCAGGGTAGCCCATTTTAGGGACTAGATTGTCTTGTTGCATTGACAAGAATGCGTTTGGATTGTAGATAACACATACAGACATTTTTGAAAGGTCTCTTATAAATAGAGGTGCTGTGATCATGGGTACCAGTTCCCCCTTTGGAAAACCTACAGAAGAACCACTACAGGCAGCAACAAGAGCTTGAAGGTTTGAAGGAAAAGTGAAGATGCAAGCTCAGACAGGCAACCAGCAGCAGAATTAGCTTGGGTTTCCTACCTGAGGTGTGTTGACTAAGAGGTGCTGGTGGCGTGGCGGTTTCAGAGGAAGGTACTGCAGTACGAAGACGTTGCCTGATTGAAGAAAGGGTGTACGTTTGGGAGAAAGTGTGGAGAGTTGGAGCTGATTGGTGGGAGGCTCAGACGAGGTTTTGGAAGATTTGCTTGGCTGTTTGGTAGGATGACAGGATTTTGGTAGAGGCACAATAACTGCTAGATTTTGAAGCTGGGGTGGACGTTTAAGGATTAGATGGCACAAACAAGCAGAAGTTCTAGGTGACGATCCAAAGCATATTGCTGGAAGGTTTAGGAGAAGAAGCTTTCAGATTGATTTATTGAGGCAGATGGTAGATGGTTTTAGAGAAAGCCTTTGATGATTCTGCAGGAGGTACCTCAGGGGAACATGATTAATTTAGTTTGATGCTTCAGGAGGAGGGTTTTACAGAAGGAGTACAGACATTGGTAAGGGCACGCTGTTCCACATGAGTGGCTGAAGATGTGTTTGGCTTATTATAAAGAAGCACAGGATTTTAGAAGAGATGGTTAGTTGCTTTTAGGGTTTCAGAGAAGGTTGATCTTGGAGAAGCAGAGGGTTTCAGATGAGGCGTATAAAAAGTGCAGCTGAAAGGATCGGGGAGGAAACTGGAACAAGACAACCTCACAGGAAGAGAAGAAAGACCCTCATTGTCTTCAGGAGGATGGAGATTTGGATGAAGAAGATTTTGGGAAACATTAGCGGTGACAGGTGGAGGGAGGAGCACAGATCGCCAGAAGCAGCTTTCGAGGATTTGAAGGCAGATAACCAGAGGGTTGAGAGAAAGAGCGAAAACGGGGGTGGATGGAGGGGGATGGAGTTAGGCGTACAGTGCATCAATACCTGCAGGAGTGAGGACCAGCGCTTGAAGGAGGTCAGATAAAGAAACAATCCCTCTAACCACATCGTCCTTGTCAACCAACACCAAACGATGCACCTGACGAGACAAAACCAAACCATTTACAACAGACCAACACAATACATTACATCCTGTAGGTTTCGGTCCAAACCTCTGCCAGACCTTCATAAGGACATGTCCCTGTAATGCATGAGTAATACCTCAGCCTTTGCAATGCGGTCAATGATGGTCTCCAGAGTTTCATAAGGATAACACTTCAGGACTCCTTCCACCCAGCAGGCTCTGGAGGTGATGGCCTCACGCATTGTCATGTTTAGGTTGTTGTAGTTTTTCTGGGCTGCGAGGTTCTGAATCATTGACAGGAAACAAAAAAAGAAAGACTTAGCAGCATCAGCTTGATGGACTTTGTCACATCCAGTTATATGTCATGGTGTGATCTTCCTGGACCACTTTTCTATAGATGCTTGATTTATAAACCAATATTCTACTTCCTGTCTGTGTTTCTAGATATCAGTTCTGTGTGAGTGCTGAGGTTATTGTGTCGCTAACACAAAACTGAAGGCAACAGTTACTTCACAGAGAGTTTGATGGTTATAAAACTTTCTCTCGCTATTGTTGGTTTTGCAGCAATAGCAAAACTTACAAACAACTCTTTTAAGCAAGATTTAACAGAATAACAAGATTTAGATTTTGCTGTTACAGTGAAGAAAAGATGTGTGAAATTATACGTACGATAACATCAAACCTGGAGTAGAGCGCCACCACTTTATCTGCAGAGAGGATACAGACAGACAGACATTAGAGGTGTGTAACATAAACTGTTATGTCTGTTATATCACATGCACTCATCATTAGCAGCTGAAGAAAGTGAGGTGCATCAGGTTTTAGGGGTGAAGTTAGGGGACTTTTACACACACGACTCTGAAGTAACGAAATTAAAAATCAAACCAGCAAATAACAGTGCAGTGCAGAACCACCTTGATCATTGACTACAGGCAGAGCCGACACTCTTCTCTCCACAAAAATGGTCAGAGCGTCATACACAGTGGCTGATTCATGGACTGTTGCGATCTGTTTAAAGGTACCGATCCCGACTTCACTGATTCGCTTCTGAAGAAACCTGGGTTTAGGAATCATGGATCCCTGGAGGAGAAGAACATAAAGGATGTGATTTAAATCAAGATCCTTCTCAGATGGAGCCTGGAGGGTTAAGAAACTGACTTTAAACTCACAAAGATGTGGAGGAACTTGAGGATGCGTTTGTGAGTGAGGATGTGGAGGACGTTCCCTGACGCCGGGTCGATGACGGGGAGCCGGTGGATCTTATTCTTCAGCAGGGAGTAGATGGCATCGAACAGGCTGAGGAGATGACAGGACAATCACAGCTGAGGATTTTCACGTGGATCTGCCTTACTCCCTGTTCAGGTTCGGCAGATTGTTCTCCTAGTCGTCCTAGTTACTCTTTGGTGTTAGGCGACATCTAGTGGTCATGGTGAATATGACAGGTTAAAGTGGGTCGGTTTGTTTTATATACAGTACTACAGAGCATCAAAGGAGGTTGGGGTGGATGAATGGTCAAGACCTGACTGTTGTTATAGCGCAGATGACAACGAATGTAAGACAGCCATTGTTGGTACAGTTCACATACTTAATATTGTAACAATGACAAACCAAAGTCTTGAGCATCTGCTGCTGCATCAAAGAGCGTCTGTTAAGTTGAGTCATGCAGCAGAACAGTGACTCCAGACATCAAGGTAAATCTACTAGAGATGTCTGACTTCAAACCATGAGGCCAGACGTCAACCCAGTGTGGGATGAATGAAAGCTGTTCACAGTAGACCTCCAACACAAAACCCGAAACTGGTTCAACTGGTTATTAAATCCACCACAAGTCAATGCCTGATGGGGGATCAGTTGGGACATGAAACCAGAGCCAGTGTGTGATCCTCTGAGAACTGCAGCTGTTGTGGTGCTTAAACCAGGACATCCCATAGTGAAACAATACAACACTGCATTATCTCCAGTGTCTTCACCTGGAGTCAGGAGTGATGCTGATCAGCCTGTTGAAGGAGTACTGCAGATAGATCTCTGCAAAGACAGAGAGACACAACTTACTAATGATATAAGTGACTGATTGATGAACTGAAAGAAATGTAATCAATAACTTAAATGAGGAGATGTTTTGTTGTTCAGACCTCTCCATGTCTCTATCTTGTGCTCCTCCAGCTCATAGATCTGAACCTGTGGACGAAACAAACATCTCAGATCCAACAGGGACATCTTCATCATCATCATCATCATCATCATGCTAATTCACTGCCTTTGTCTGTTTTACTGGACATTATGACACCACCACTGCTTTTCATACTTTACATATTGATTTTCTGTCAGTGTTTCATCCAAAGGTCAGAGGTCACAGTCGGATTCAGAGCTCACCAGAGGAGACTTGTAGTAACGATGGAGGATGTTGATGAAGTCAGTGATGGTCAACATACCTGCACACACATGGAGAGAGTGACGAGGAGTTGTTCATGTCTGACAGAGGTTCCTCCTCATTACAAGACAAGGTTTTCACGCTTGAATCAATAGAAATGAGTTCTCAGATTTGTTGTGAGTTCCTCTGGATCTTTAGTTGATATCATTCACAGTTCAAAGTGTTATTTACTCAGCACCTGGACAGATGTGCAGCCCCTGTGCAGATTTATTTGCTGACGAGCAGAGCATGGACAGACCTGGTCTAAATGTCATGAGGATCAGCTCTGCGTGTTAAGTGACCGTGTCTGTAACGCAACACAAATGTCATGTGGTCGAGTAGCTTTCATCTAAATGTTAGAACACAAACCGGGCCAGCATCATATGAAACCACTGGTCCACCACCGTGACGAAACCTGAGCCCTCAGACCTGAGCTCCAGCACGAAGGAACCCAGCGCAACATTCACAGCCTTTACATCTTTCCTCTGCCTCAACCGCATAGGACTGAAGCACTTATTCATGGTTTCTAGAATCGCATGTCACAGGAAAAATGCATGTGCTGATAGAAACTTGATGTGAACCAGGAAGTGGAAGTCCAAAATATGTAAAGATGGTGGATGGATGGATTAAAACATGAAAACTAAGTGGAGGAATCTTGCTTCAATAAAACTCTTGTGTCAGACAAAGCAGCAACACAGTTCACCAGGGCCGAGCAGCCAGTTGAGTGTAACAGCTTCCAGTCACCAGTGGGGGGTGCTCCAATACAAAAAGCTACATGACCATTGACTGTGCTGACTCCACATGCCTTCAGTGTATGTATATAAAGAGACACAGGATGTGGACAGATGTTAATGGCTCACCCACAAAACACTTCAGCTTGTTGTCCCACAGCGGCGCCGCTCTCACGCCATTAGCCACCAGAGCAAAGAAGGCCTTCTTCACCTGACAACACACACACAGTTTTCCAGAATCAGTAGGTTTTTATGCAGTTTGTGTAAAAGTGAAAGGAGTGAGTGCTTTTAAAGGGTTCGTTAGTCGCACACCTGCAGCGTCGTGTCAAAGATGACCAGTTTGGAGCTGGTGGGGATGGCGTCGTAGCAGGTGTGACTCTTCATGAAGTTCATGTATATGAAGGCGTCGGGGTCTGTGCCTGCAGGAGGTGTCAGCTGTGCACAGCCACCTGGAAATCAACAATAATTAAGTAGAAAAACATAAACACACAGCGTCAGAGATGAAACCATCCGGATAAATGTCAGGAGCTCCTCGTTACCTCTGCTCTTCATTGACAGTACATCCTCCTCATCTTCATCCTGGCCCATCTCAAATAGTGGGATCTGGGGCAGGAAGTGGATCAGATTGAAAACCTGTCCTCTGTGATTTAAAGCCCTTGCAGCTAAACACGTGTGGCGTGTGCTCTGGCAGACGGGATGTGGAGCTGGAACAGGCTGCACTGACAACATTTGTTGTGGAAGCAGCTGTGTGGAGTGTGTGTAGGCCAAGAGCTGGTCGGTGGGTGGTTTTGAACAGTAATTAAGAAGTCGGAAATGGCTGGACTTCACATTCTCTGGGTTAAATTTGACCTGAGGCGCACAGAGAGCTCACGACCCGACACACAGTGGAGTGAGGTGAGAACGTTCTGTGTGGATCACAGCTTTTCTGACACGAATCTAAACCTCGCAGAGGTCGTCCCAGCTATATCCAGCATGCTGCGTTCACTGAGCTAACTACCTGGAAGTGTCACCATCAGTCACACAGGAACAGCTCTGGTGGCCCTGAAGCTGATGCCTCTTTCTGGGAATGAAGGAAAAAAAAAAAAACCCAAACGCCTCAAAGTTCAAACTCTGTCCTGGATCACGTCACATGATGAGCAGCAGAGAGTCCACAGTAGCTCCTGATAAAAAACCTACATGGACACAGACTCTCTGTTTCCAGGTTCACATTTGGTTCTTGGCAAAAAAACAAACAGCTTGAGACAGAAAGTCTGAGCGTGGCTGCACGTGAGTCAGTAACAGAGCGAAGTGGCTGATTAAACAGTAACAAAATCAGAATCTAGGTTTCAGTGGCTCTGTTGACAACTCACAGCTTAACAGCTACAAAATTAGTATCAGCGCCTCCACACACACTCTGTCTGGACACCACACACTGATATCCAGGCAGCAGACCCACACGTTTGACCTGCATGACTGATCAATGAGGTGACGTTCACCACAGCGTGATATAATAAACATCTGTTTTGATTTTGTTGGTTTTGTTTTGAAGTTCAAGTTCTGTGACGTCAGAGTCAGAGGCTCCATGTTCGCAGTTTCATCCTCATCTGCATAAGTTACCAGGTCTAATGTGAATAATAACCAAATATATAAAAACAATTGGTCATTTTAATCTCATTTTATGCAGATTATTTACTTTTATTCATGATCTTAGAATGAATGCAACATGATCATAACAACACAGTGACTCTTTTAGCTCATTTATAAGAAATGTGTTGGATTTTTTTTTGCTTGACGTTGCAGCTTCAGTTTACTTCCTGTCTGTTTCTGTCTGGAGTTTGTCCATGTAAACATGTGAAAAGGTTGTGAACATGCTTCATGATAGAAGGTGAGTGTTAATAATGTGAACAGATGAAGAACTCTGGTTAAGATGCAGAGAGCTGGGCGTCAGGACAAGAACTGTAAACGAAGACCGAGTGTTTCGTTCTCTGCAGCTGCTCAGTTACACAGTCAAATCCCAACACAGACAAGACGCCCAGCGAGCAGAGGTGCACAGAGCAGACAGAGCTGGAGCTTTTACCTCAGGAAGAGGCTCCATGGCTGAGGGGGAGGAGGTGGAGGAGGAGCAGGACATCAGCCTCTGTGGAACCAGAGCGACCGGAGAAGATCAGGGCATCAAAACGTAAGAGTGTGACGCTCCAGCACAGGGTTGTCCACCTGAAACATCTGTGAAGACCTGTGACCATGTCAGAGGAAGAAGTGATGGAAGAGTCCACGCATGTTGAAGAAGTGCAGCGCAGAGAGGAAGAAACAAAAGGACAAAAGGCAGAGGAGTGGAAGCTCCACCGGCCAGCTCCAGACAGCTGGGTCTGAATGTCTGGGAAAGACTGAGGTCTAAATCTGGACTAAAGGGTGAGAGGCCTGTGGCATTCACAGAGAGAGTGAGAGGAGGGAGAGTGGGAGGGGAAACATGTAAGGGGGGGGGGGGGGGGGGGGGGGGGGGGGGGGAGGAAACAAGACAGAGGCCTGGTGCGTTTGTGTGGAGACAAACTTACAAGAACGTCAAGAAGCTCAAGAGAAGGAAACCACACCACGGTCACTTCACTGTGTCTTCTGATGGTGGAGGACCAGTCGACAGGTGCTGAAGCAGAAGACTGAGGTCGAGGATGAGCTGAAAGAAACTGCTCTGATTAATTAGCAACACATGCAGCAGAAAGACGGAAATATTGTCATTCATCAATTATTGAATTTGTCTTTTTGGACATAAACTTTGCATCTTCAGCGGCTTCTCTAGCTGGTTGCTAACAGCGTGTTGTCGGGCAGAAGCAGAGGTTTCTGCAGAAAAAGTCCAGTGAAGTTTCAGCTCATCGAACCAGAAGTTAACATGCTGTGTGGAGCTGAGGGGCAGAGCAGCGTTTGACTGATAATTATGATCTGTTGTTAATAAAAAAAAGAAAAAAAAAAAAGAGAGACGCAGCAGCTTTAAGAATTTGCCAGTCCTACTGTGGGAGACGTTCAAGTTTCATTGGCCGTTACATGTCAAACTATTTATAGGCAGGAACTGAACTCTAGTAGACGAACCCCTCCTTCTCCCAGCTGAGTCCATATGCAGCATTAAAATGACTAAAATACCAATCACATAACTTTTTTATGATAAAAATTTACTATTATAAAACATTAAATAAAAAAAATCATATTTAAGTTTAGTTGTGTTTTTCCTAACTCCAACAGAACTTCCTCCGTCAAGACGAAGCTGTGCAAGTTTAAGTTTCCTCATTGTTGTTGATGCTGAGAACCTCTGGATAGACCTCTCCACTGATTCCAGATGTTCATCCTCAACTCAAGCCAGAAGACGAAGAGAATGCACTAATAATAAATGCAGTTATCCAAACAAGCCTGTTCCTGCTGCTGACAGACGGGAACTCAGATATTAATAGTTTAGAGTCCTGACACACATTCACAGAAGCACAGTCTGGATTCTGTGTCTGAACTCCTGCAGAGCTTCCAGCAAGTCTCTCCACAGCAGAGTGTGTAAGTGTTCAGTGTGTGTGTGTGTGTGTGGGGGGGGTGTTGCATAAGGTGGCCCCTAAAAGCTCAATGTAGTACATCCTAAGAAAACACGTGCATACACAGAAACGTGCTGCAAAACCTGCTGCAACACACGACAGCAGTGTTTGCAGGGTATGAAACTGAAGAGTGATGAACGAGCAGACACTTGTTGTTTGGCAAAGGCATCGAATACCAAGTTTGTCTGAGCAGATTCATCACACTTTCCGTTTTAGCCTCAATTCCCACAGAGAGAGAGAGAGTGATACGCTGGAAAAGGTCACAGGTTGGACTTGAACCCGGGCGGCTGCAGTTACACCGTCAAGATGTTTTCTTTTTGCACTTTTGCATTTTCGTATATATGTTTGCTTAAACTGCAGTGTGTTGATCTCTCTGGGCCACCGTAGTTGCAGCTGTACGTCAGTACAGTGTTACTGTGATGCACAATGTTAATCTTAATTTAAATGCGAATGCGAGGCCCCTCTTAGTCTTTCTGGTTGTTTTTCTACTTTTCGTCACGACAGGTTCTGTGTTTTATGCCAAAACACTTAAAAACAGAAAACAGGACTTTTGGCAACAAATTCACTCCGAAACTTTCATGATGCAAAAAGCAAAAAGAAAAAAAAAAGAGAGAGAGAAGAGCAGCTGAAGCTAATTTTCAGAGACTAGCTGTAAATGAATGGTTGGTTGAATGTTGAATGTTGTTGACAAAACACAATGATCCATCATGAGACGTGCACCTCAAATCACTTTTATTTGTTGAAATAGTCATCCTGAGCAACTTATAAAGCCTCGTCCCATAGAAATGTTATAATTGTCATGTCAGTAAAAAGATCTCCAGATTACTTTAAACATTTCAATAATGTTAAAAACATCTTCAAATGCAGTGTATTATCTCATGTTATAATGTATAAACTCTGTAAAGCAGCCAACAAACATGACGGTGGTGGTTGTAGTGTCACTTCTGTCACAACATTAAGACTCAAGTACGACCGATAAGAGCTGAAAACTAACATGGTCATTTAGGAAGTAAGTACATTTTATGTAGACAGCACCTCTACGAGCAGATGCCACAAAGTGAAAGGATACAAAAATACAAACAAATGGGTCTTAAAATGCTTTCTGAAAGGTTTCAGTGTCCAAAGGAAGGGAGCTCCAAAGTGTAGTCTGAACCAAAGGGACATGAATAAACCCTGATCAGAGGAACTTCAACTGGCTTCACATGGCTCCAGTCTCTTTGAATGAGGGCAGGTGCAAAACGCTAAACTGGACCCTTAAACTGGATTCTGAGTTTGAGAGAAGAAACCTGGAGAGGAGTTAAACGAGACCTTTTAGAGAAGCTTTGGGTGGACCAGTTGCAGCTACAGAAACCTACACCTGCACAGCTGTGTTCACCTCAGCCATGTAAATCAATGGTCCTGTGTTCAGCAATATTCATGAACCAAAGAATATAAGTGTTGGTCCAGACTCACAGACATACAGAAACACTTGGGTTAAGGTCAGAAGAGGTCAAAGCCAGCTGGAACCAAAGGTCAAAAGTACCATCCAGTCTCTGAAAGACCTGAGGTAACAGACAGATGTGAAACATTCTGGGCCTTATATGAAACAATACTGACGTTCATCCAAGGGAAGCAGCCAATCAATACTTTGCTGTAGAAAAATGGTGAGTTAGCAAGTTTAATGTTGTGGACGACAGAATAAGACAAGTTAGGTGTAGGTGTGTATTTATTACCCCAAATCATGAATAAAACAAGAACATACAAAACTACCCGTAATGGCCAGTTGGTGTTGACTTTCTAATGGTGGATTAGCAATGCAAGGCTAATACAGTGTGAGGCCCAGTTCAGACAGAGAAACGCAGGGTTGTGCTCATAAGTGATGTAGACTGTGAGGACTGGTTAACACATTATTACACGGGGTGATAAATGAACTGTTGAGGAATGATCAGTAGTTGCTTCTCTGTGTGAATGAGCCCCTGGCGTTGCCTCGTGCAGCTCCATAAACATCTGGTTGCCTTCAGATGCCACCGTTAGCTTCCACATCACTCCCTGTTTCACATAAATTCAATGATTATTCTTTTTTTTTTAAAAAAAAGCTTTTCAATACATTTATATTCTCTTGTCTCCTTCTATCCCATATACAATAATCTAAGTGTTAATAAAAGTTCCTTGAAGTTATAAATGTGCGCTACATACCAACACTGCACAGCAGTCTGTTAGTAAAATTGCATATTAAAACTTGTAACTGTAAACAGGTTAGCTTCCACACGCCTTTAACTTCTGACAGCAGGAATGACTCAATATAACGACACTTCAAATCATCTCCATGTTAGCAGACATTGTTGTGACTCTGGAGGAGAGTGTCCTCACAGTGGATGTGTTGTATTTCCTTTTTGTTCCTGAGGATACAGTAAGAACTCCTGGAATTGGCTATTGCTACACAGCTAATGTTAGCCTAAACAGCTGTTTGCTTACCAGGCTTGGAAAGAGCAAGGCAATAAGTCATAATGTGCCCTCAGAGAAGTGCTACCTGGTTCAGGTCAGACCTGCACACTGCAGTGTCTCAGTATCAGGATGAGACAGTTGGACAGGTCCAAAGCTAGCTGGTTAGCATAGATAGATCGATGCAGACAGCTGCTGGCCTGTAACTCATACCACACCCTGTAGAATGAGTAAGTTAACAGCTATTCATGCTAATGCTAGCTCGGTAGCGATAGAAAAACCTACCAATTCTAGCGGCCAAACACCAAACCAGGATCAATTCTGCTGTTAACTCACTGTTTTTTTGTAGAAATATCACATTGTAATGGTAATATGGTCTTTTTTCGCCCACTCACATGCATGTCAGAGCAGAACATAAGTGTCGTCTTCAAGTATTTCTAACATGCTGTGAATCAACATCATGAATCTAGATAACGTTTTGTGAAACACACACCACCGTCAACCAGTGAAAACAAGTCCTGACAGATGTTAGAGCTGCAGGAACCTCAACATCAACTTCATCAGCTCCTCATCCCTCCCTTTATCTTTATTTTTTTTTTTTTTTTTAAGTTTTCTGTTTTTCACTGTACACACACACACCACACACACACACACACAGGTCCATAAGGCTAAGACTCTGACACTGCGATCAGCTGCTCAACACCAAAAACCAGCAGCGGTTTAGGATTTGAAGAGATCAGAGAGATCACAGTATTGTGTCAGTCATCACCTCAGCCTCGGGCCACTGTATCGTCCCCTAAGGTTTATGTTGGCTTTGCAGTTTTTGTGCTAGCGTGTGCAGATCTACCATCTCTGCCAACATGAGCTGTGAGGAAGCCCAGCATGTCTTATTCACAGTTTAGGTTTAGTACCAAAGGCCAGTGAGGACCAACATGCACAGGCCGATGGGATCTCAAGATTTTGTTCCCGTGGGACTAAAATTGGCACAAGTACGTAGCAGCTTGTAGCGTGAAGCTTATGGAGCAGAAGTACCATTATATAGTTGTAGGACTTGTCTGAAGTCACTGCACAGCAGGTTATAATACTATGAGCTAATCTGGAACCATAATAAAATCTGATAACGTATGTACATCAGCCATGCAGCTAGCTCATACTTGATTGGCCGACGCAGCTCTGCGCCAGGTGACACACTGAGCCAGGTTCAACATTTCTGCTGGACGCCTGCGTACGGTTCAAAGTGCTTCCATGCTGTTTTAATAAAGGTTTAAAACTGGACCTCAAGAAGCATGTTCACATGCTAATAATGTTAACAATACAAAGTTTATACTGTCTGATGTCACGACTATAATGTCTGCTTTACTGAAACATGCGTCATTGCTTTATTAGCATTACGCTAAAGTTAGATTGGAAAAGTTTGCATTGCATTAACATATAATAACACATAAAGCAGATGTAAAGCAGACTGCTTTACAGTTAAATGCATAACTACAGCGTAGCTCAAGTCTCTGCAGGATGATGTACATGCTGCACAGAAATGAACTGACACCACCGGCTGCTCAGACGAACACATGTCGCCACTTAAAGGGCTGGAAAATGGTTGGCATGTCCACTACACGGGTTAAACAAAAATGAACACTGGTTTGAATGATCTTAAATAATCTTAAGACTAAAAAGGAGAAGCTTAAGACTTTAGCACTAAGTCAGCCCAATGTTTAACGAGTTCTTCCATTGTTAAAGAGCTGCTCTCTGGTTGTTACTGTAGTGACTGAACTGCTTCAGTCTAATAACTACAAATCTGTATAAGACCAAATTCCTGCCTTACACGTCTTAGAGGGGGAGCTCAGAAAGTGGGCAGGCCTACATGAGACCCTGAGCTTTGTGTCTGTCCTGGGTGGTGAGCGTCATTTTTGCAAACCGGATGGTCAGAGCGAGGCGAACTGTTGGGGCAGCAGACTCTGGCTGGGGCTGGGCTGGGGGCTTCCACAGGCACTACTGGCAACACTAGATCCAGGACTTGGGGAAACGGGCAGACTGGAGACGGAAGCTGTCTCCCTGTCCAAGCTGTCCTCATTGTCTCCGTGATGGGAGGAGCGGTGAAGATGGCTGACCACCACCCTGGAGACACAGACAGGAGAGGGACACAGGACATTCACTAACCTCTTTTAAAATCCAACACTAGTCTCTTTCCTTTTTAAACAGACTTTTCACATGTATGGATAACACCAGGAAGAATTCATCCATACAAATGAACTTAACACGAGGTAATAGAATAATGTTAGGGATATAAAAACATAGTATCTGTCCATTCCTGACTCATGACATTATTATTTTCCATGCATGTGTGTGTGTGTGTGTGTGCATGTATACCTGGATCTAGATGGGCTCACAAGGTCTTGTCTGTGGGGTTCAAACCTGGAGACGTAGCTGCACTTGGACCACTAAATGGATAAAAACACAACCACGGGAAAGGAAAATAAAAGTTCATTTCAAACCACCGTTTTTCTGATTATAAAAACATCGCATTCATTCAGACCATTTAAACTTTCACTCAGTTCCTTACGATGTGAGCAGGGTCACTGGTTCCCAGGTGGACTCCTCTCTGACACAGAGTCGTCAGCAGACTGATACCTGCACAGGAAACACAACGGTGTGAGCGTTTTTCCTCCTCTCTCTGTTTGTTACTCCCACTTTTAAAATGAAGTGAGAGGGGGGTGCTGGCCTCATCCAGCAGTGGACTTATGAAGGACATATATACCCTTGGTCCTGTTGTTCCAGTATTTCTGCTCCCACTGATCCAGCAGGATGTTGAGGTATCTCGGACACTCGAAGAAGCGAAGGTAGCGAGACGATGACGGTGATGGGAAAATCCGCTCAAACTCTCCATGACGGTTGAACTCGTCTTCGGTCTCTGCCAGCACGCGAACGTCCTCTGGAGTCAAGATGTCCAACACTGAGGAGAGGAAGTCCTGATGGGGGCGAAAGGAAACAGACAGAGTTACTTAGGTTTTGGTTTTCTTGCGAATAATTAATCCAACATCACATCTCACCAGTACAGTGACAGTACTTTTCAGCTTTTGTTGCCAATGATCTGTGATTCATCATCGTCTCAGTATGACTTCACTTTCTTTGACTCTGTATATATGTACCTGGTCTGCGTAGCGCTGCGTGAGGTAAAAAGCCCGTTTAACTTTCTCATCAGCCGACAGATCTGGTTTGCTCCTCTCTCTGTTCCCGCCACATAGACTAGAAACAAACACACGCAAACAGTCAAAGGTTGTTTACATTTCATTTCAGTGACAGCACACTGAGGCGTAGTTCTTCTTCCCCACCTGCTGCTGGAGCTGGAGGTGCTGCTGCATGGAGCCACAACCTCGTCTCTTTGAGGAATACGAAAGCCGGCCAGGTTCAGGAGGTCTCTGATCATCTGACCCTTGATGGCAACGTCCAGCGCCGTGTTGGAGTGGAGGCTGAACCAGAAACACCACAGTTACAGGATGTAGTTTAAACATCTTAACAAGAGTGTGAGTGTGTGTGTGGGTGTGTTACCTGGGTGATATGTTCACCTCCAGGATCCAGGGTTTGAGGTTCTCATCCAGCATGATGTCGAAGCCGAAGAGCTCGTGGCAGCTGTAAGGCGTCTTAACGTGCATCTTCAGCAGACTGTTCACGTACGGTTCTGACCTGATGGACGACACACAGCACACGACACACATGGCTCGTTTCATCACTGTAGATTCAGCATTTCCAAATTCATGCTAGATGCAGGACTGATGTCATGTTCCCAACTCTTTCTACACAAGTTTCATTTACTTCTGTAAAATGAGAATCTGCTCAGGGACCAGAGGCTCTGCTGATGTGGAACTAACAAAATGAGCCGCATTCAGAATTAACAGCAACTGCTGACGAAAGTGTTTTACACCAGTGAGTGAGATACAATTGTGTCAGACTGAAACACACCCAATGATGGTTTTGATCACAATGTCTTTAATCTTCTCCCATATCAGAGTGGTGTTGACTCCCTTAGCACCGAGGTACTGCCACAAAGCCTTCAGAGCCCTGCAAACACAGACACACAAAGTATTGGACGGAGCTCATTAAGCAGAACTTTAATTGTTGGTTCGATCAAACTCTTTGGAAGGAGACAAACAAATTAAGTCCAATTATTAAACCACATTATTTTTCTTTTCTCCGTCTCTCACCATTTGTGTCCCTGGCAGGCTTTGTCATCGCTGTTGGTCTGGTACTCAGAGTTTTTCTTGTTGACGCTGTAGTTGGTCAGGTGCATGAACTTGTTGCCCAGAGTCTTCATGGAAGACGAATATCTGAGGAGAAAAACCATCGTTTACATTCCTTCTTAACCTGGTTTTACTAGTCACTGGTTGTCATGGCGACGGCAGCAGCGAGAACTGACTTGCAGCTGGCGAATCGAACCAGTCCGTCGGTGAAGATGTAAATTCTGAGCGGGTCGTAGGACGTCACGTAGACGTAGATCCTCAGGTCAAACTTGTTGCCGCTGATGAGGTAGGGCTTGTGAAGGTACCTGCAAAACACAACCAGCAGAATAACGGTTAACCCCCAGTGGCTGATGGGTAACGCGGTGTCAGCTGCTGGAACAAGGTCTCGGTCTGGATTCACTTACTTCTGGACCAGCAGTGGTCTTTTGCGGGGCATCTGGCTCCATTTGTGAATGACCTGAATACCGATCCCTCTGGCTGACGCAGGCTGTTAGACACAAAAAAAACAAACACAGATTTATTTAAACCTCAACATGTCTGACCTGAATGACTCACCAGGAACAATAATCACCAAGCAACTCACTTCTTCACCTTTTACAGCAGCTGGAACCAGTAATCATCATTATTAGAACAGAATGACTAACCAGTAAAAACCAACACCACACCTTCTGAACAGATTTTCAGTCACATGATGTGAACTGTAAAAATCAACATCTACAAGCAGAACTCACAGGTTTGATGATCCACTTCTGTCTGGAGCTGCCGTCCTCCCAGGCTTTGCGGAGCAGCTTGATGTCCTGAGGGAGGACGAAGGTTCGGGGGAAAAAGCTGAACTCCTGCTTCCCGTAGCGAGCCTGCATCTTGGACAGGTTCCTCCACAGCCGGTCCTTCCTACCGATCTGAAAAGTCCCAGGGAAGTGGTTCAACTGGAAAACAGAAAACATGTTAAATGTAAATTCCTAAGATGTAAAAGAAGATTTTTATATTTTCACCTGATTGTGTGTGTGCAGTCTCTCACCTTCTGGTGCTCATCGAGGGCCTTGAAGCCTGGAGACTTCATGTGGTGTCCCCAGCAGCCGAGCCAGTCGTGACTCTCTACACAAAGACGGAGACAAACTTATTTATTTACAATTCTGTATGAGCACAAAACATGACCTACGATGGGGTGCACTGATGATTTCAACCACAGAGACTGTGTTTACCAGACTCTGATGGCTTATATTATTATTATTATATTATGACTTACTCTTGGTGGCTTTGAAGTGCGACCTGGCGATGGTGTGTTTGACCACGTTCGGAGTGACAGGGCTCATCTTCCATTTTAACAGTCGTCTTTGTTCCACCGGCAGCAGCTCCACTGTGCAGCACACGGTACAAAACAGTGTATGTATATTATTGTCGTATGTTTTAATGCAGATCATAATCAGAGTGGAGACTCAATGCAAATGCTGAATTAGGTTAATGTACTTCACAACCTCCTATTCAGCTCGTATATAAAGTAATCACATTTTGACACATCTGATATAGAAATAAGAATCAGCACTGACCAATAAAGTTTCATAAAGACCAGGAAGTGACAGGTGAATATTCTCCCTGACCATCTGCTCAGCTCCTGATCCTCTAATATGAACCTACAGTAATCACTGCAGTGTTTCATGTGACTGACGTGTGTCCTGACCTTTCTCATTGGCCGTGCTGAAGTAGAGCGTTGGAGAGATGAGGGGGAACAAACTGGGAACCAGTGCTGGTCGCTCTTCACGATCATCTTCTGCCCCCAAAGACATGGGCTCCTCGACACTGAGGGACAGAAACAGACGAGTGATTAACAGACATCCACACACATGTAGATCCTCACGTTTCATTCTCAAAAGGCAGACGATGGTACGTCACAGGTGAGCGGATCCGGAGCAGCGGTTTGGACTTTCTCTTAATCCAAAATCTAATATTATCAATGAAAAATTCTGTTCACGTCATAAAATAAAAATGCGTTGACTGCTTCTGATCGGCCTCTGCGTCAGCTGAGAAAGAGGGAGCATCAAGAAGCTGATGGAACTGCCAACACAATAAACAAAAGGATCCACTGTACAGACAGCTGCTGCAACGACACGTATTTTCTTTCTACATGTTGCAAACGTTGTAAATTCATTCCACTCTGATCCTCGATCAGGACTTCCCGGTTCCTCTCCTCTCAGCGCTGCAGCTCCGCTCAGCTTGTTACAATTAAACAAGCAAATTGAAGTCTCACAACAAGATTAAAAAGTAATGTGTCTTGAGTTACGATGCCTGACTCCTAAATAACGGGAGCTGACATCCGCTTGCTGTGTTTGTAACACAAGTCCTTTGCTGTGTTCTGGTAACGCGATGCCTGTGTGAACCTGTGGTTGGAGACATCGCACAGGGAGCGAGTAAGAAATACATTAACACACTGAGAGTCCAGATCAATAATGATCAAAACATCAACACGTCAGGAACAATTGTAGAAAAACAAAGATCAAACCTTCTGTATTAGAGACAGTAACTTCGTGGAGGTGATCTGGCAGAGGCCCAAAAAAAAAAAAGTCAAAATGGCAAAGTTCAAATTAAAGAATATAAAATCAAAACACTCACATGACAGTCATATAGAACGGATGGAGAGATGCTGAGAGGATGGACGAACGGAGGACGATATACTCCTCTTCCAGATCTTTTCCCTTAAATAAAATCTTCCCACCACCGACGGCTACACAGTGACATTACAGCTACAACCGGCCGCTATACCACCACTATACTATACATACGCCAGCTACAGGTTTCAGGAAGGGGTGAGGGGTGGTGGTGGTGGTGGTGGTGGTGGGGGCAGGGGCGGGAGGCGGGGGCAGTGGTGGAGGTATGTATGTAAATGAACACATAAACAAATCAGCAGGTTGGGCGTAAAAAACAAAAAACCATAAAACGCGACAAAGGCCGGTCCCTTATCCAGGCTGTTTCAGAGGAGAACCAGCTCCGAGTCTTTGGTAGGGAGTTCTACTGTTGAGGCCATCACAGTGGAGAACAATGGGACACACAATGCAGCGGACCTTTCCACCACGCTCTGCTGCTTTCAGCCCCTTTTCAACAAAGCAGGGAGAGAGAATGAAAGGGAGAAAGAGAGAGTCCGCAGGATTTGATGGATGTATATTTTTACTCTACCGATTAGAAACCGGGCCTCGGTGTCACGCGGGTCAAGAAGAGGACGGTGGTGTTTTCAGCCGTAGAGTCAAGTTGTTGAAGCTGAGAAAAAGAGACTGAAACTGTGTTTACTGGCTCATAAATGGACCCAACACTTACTGGCGCTAGAGGACATTACATGAGGAGTGTACAGGGAGAAAAATAATGCTGTTTTTTTGTTGTTGTTGTTGTTGTTTAGGAAAAGACCAACGGGAAACGACAGGTGAGCTGGAAAGAAGGATGATTGTTGGATTTGTATCTGCTTGTGGAAGGAACGACATGAAGAAGACAAGAAGCAATGAGCGTGAATTTACCAGGCAGCTGAAAGACGCCGCCAACGCCGAGGTCGACACCGACAGTGAGTCAGTTCCCATTGACTCCCATGTTAACATGTCCAATTTTACAGCACAAATAAACATGCTTACAGCCTGGTCCAGGGACAGTGTTTGTGTTTTTGTCTCTGTAGATAACTCCTTCTTCATGACGACCGTACAGGAGGTGAATTTTTATATAATGTGTGTGTAGATTTTGTAGATTAAGGCTTAAGGTTGCAGCTCAGCGTGACAGGCTGCCATCAGCTCAGCATGCCCTCTCTATCTCTGCACGCTTTTGCATTAGCCAGGACCTAGGGGCGGAGTCAAGACAATGCCAAGATGGCAGCAGTGGAGAGAGGGAGGCTTCGTCCATCTTCATGAAGTCATTCATACATGCTCTCAGATGGAGCCCAACACTCACTGATCCATTGGGCCTCAGTCGGATGTTTACGTGCTTGTAACAGAAATAAACGACCTGACTGTGTGTAGCTGTGCAGTGTCTCACCCAGAGAGGAGAGTGATGGATGCTGTAGATGAGGCGCCGTTGATGGATGAACAGTCTGAATCATCTGAAGAGAGATAAAAATGAATATTAAAATGAACACAGCTGATTATAAGGTGTTTGAAAAAAAGCTGCCAACATGGTCACATCTTACCGTCGTCACTACAGGCATTCTCCAGCTCATCCGGCAGCTCCTCCTCACCTCCATCCACCTGCATCACACACTCGGAGCTGGACACAATAAAACCAGAATGAGAAGATGATAATGAGCGATGAGCAGAACTTCAGGAGTAATCGACCGTTCCTCACCCAGACACCCGAGTCTCTCCGACCAAACAGTCCTCCGTCATCAAAGGTGAGGGAGAAGAGGGGGATGAAGATGAAGAGGACATGGAGGAGGGCTGCCCCTGCTTGGTTAGGTGGATGGTGGAGATCTGAGTGGTCACTGAACCCACTGAGGTTCCTGCAGGAGAGGAGCTCACATCTACGACAGAGGAGCAGCAGTCACACATCCACACAGTTTATGGCCATTTCTAGTTTCCTGCTGCAGTTTATTCTGATTTTCCAGCAAAAAAACATCAACCACAAACTCTTGTTTCCCACACGTCACCACACATTCAGATCCATTTTTTATGTCGGCTGATAGAGGCTCAGAAGCAGGAGCCGTAGATGTGCTGCAGAGATGGAATTACACACCTAACCAGGATAATTTGCAGGCTTCTCTCAAGCTCACATGTTGCCCTCATGTTTTAATCCTGCGCTTCTCTAACAAAAAGCTTCTGACAGAGCGAAGCTGCTGCTGGATTGTGTTTGTAGTGGCTCAAGTTAAAATATTTATGATCAACAAAGCACCATTCTCACTAAGCCACATTGAGATCTTAGGTGTGCACATCTTAGAGACAAACAACAGCCTCCATTAGCATCACATCACAACTTTACCTTGTGTTGAACAAGCAGTGTGTAACTTGACGCCCCTGTGTTATCAGCTCATGAATACTGCACAACCATATTTTCATTAAATGTCTGAGCCTCTTGACTCAGCAGCTGCAAATTCAAGACAGATCAGACAGTCTACTCTTCCCTTGTCTGCTACAGATCAATCTTAAGCAAAGCCATAATTGTGATTACCTGGGATGATATCCGCCGGTGGAGGCTGCTGCTCTTGACTGGCACTGACACTGGCACTGAGCACAGTTGGCATGCGGCCACTTGGAAAGGGACTGACCTCAGGTGGACCGATTCTTCTACATGAAGACAGGGTGCTTCCTGCTGGATACTGACTTTCTGTGGCCTGCTTGTTCACATCTTGTGATGCCATTGTTGGGGCTTTGCTGTTTGTAGTTGCAGCCAAAACTGCTGGAGGACCCCCCAGGACTCGCAACTGATTGTTTAAATCACTTATTATTGTGCAACTGTTTTGTGTCTGGCAGCATTTTGTGGCTGCTTTAGCTGACTGGCACCTCTTTGTTGTCGCTTCTCTTGCTGTGCTTCTTATTTCTGGTGGTGTGCTATCGACGCTGGGGGCATCCTGCCCCAATGTTGCCCCCCGATGTTCACCAGGCGTAAGGCACAGAGGAGGCACTGACGGCAAAGTGCAACAGTCTGCAGCCTCAAGCTGGGAAGACAAAACAGGGAGAGGTCAGATGTGAAGACAAGTGTGACTCAACAAGCTTACCTAAGGCAAACAATGTTGTAAACTTGCAATACAAAATGTTATCAGGGATTTATTCTTATCGTCTGAAGCCTTTAAATCCCAATACAGGCATTAACTGCCATAATAAAACACACACAGCACAGCTGTAGGTACTGATATTAAAAGCATCAGTCGGCGTATGTGTAACAGTTTTATCATCATGTGACAATAATGTTATTATTCAGTTAAAATATTCATAATTCACAAACTTTTCAATGCATTTTATATCAATAAAATACAGTCGAACCAGTGCTGGAGTTCAGAGGCTCGTGCTTATATCAATATTTAGGAGTTGGAGGAAAAAAAAATCATGCAGTAAACAGGTAATGTGGACACTAATGAAATTTCAGTACTCACCACGTCTGTGTTAGCTTGCAGCACAGCGGGCTGTCCTTGGATGAACAGGTCTTCATGACAAAGTGACCACAGAGCCTGTAACTCCAGTGGTGCATCACCTGTGGCATCCTGACGTCTTTTCATTGCAAAACCATTTTCAGGCGTGGAGCTGCGCACGGTATCCATCGCCACACCATTAAACCCAATCTGACATTCTTTCTTGGGGATGGAGGAGGGGGCACTGCTCTCTGAGGGGCTGCTGCCAGGCTGCTTCAGTCCTGCTGCCAGTACCTGGTTGGGGATTTGAATCCCATTAAGTTGTTGTGGCAGGGTGGGAGACCAATCTGGCACGGCGGTGAATTGGCTCTGGTTGTTGGTTTTGCGTCCGTCCCTATTCTCCCATAGAGAAGCAGCAGAGGGAACCGCTGTTGTCTGCCTCAGCGGGGAGGCAGAGGAGGCAACATGAGAGCAGAGAGGTTTGGCTTGGTCCTTTCGCCTGGATAACTCTAAGGAAGTCTGACTAAAAGGCACCTTAGTGGCTGCAACTGTCTTGGCGTGTGTGCTAACAGGAGTCGCAGTGGCGGGGCTATCAGCATTAGAGCAAGCCCGAAGCTTCCCCCCACCCCAGGGGGAAGACTGGTTAGTGGGCATGGCACCACTCAGCAAAGATGTGGTTAATTCTGAGTTTAGGGGGAAAGGTCTTGGGTTCACTTCAATGGGTGAGACAGGATTTAACAGTCAGGGGGGACACCCAATGAGCCTGAGATGGAGGAAGGTCCTCTTCAAGCCTCCTGGCCGCTCACCCGACAGTAGGAATGACTTTTGAAATGTCAGCTCCAGCTGAGTAAAGTTGTAAATTTTCTGCCGGTCGCTGTAGATGAGCTACGAGTTCTTAACAGATCCTGACCTGCAGCACTCATACCTGCCACACAGAGTGACAGCAGTACAACACTTGCTCCTTCCACCTGCTCCAGCTGCTCAGCAGGACACCGTCAGCTCCTGTGAGCCTTCACCTGAGGCTCTGACAGGCACATAGGGTTTCTTTCAATCTGAGGCAAAGTGGTTCCCAGGAGCCACACTTGAGTCGATGCAGGGCCAAAGCTGGGTCAAGATGTCTCGGTGTTATTAGCTGATGCTTCTCAACTACCTTGGAGATGAAATCTGAGTCTCGGGCCACATAACACTGCACACTTGGCTCACATGAAGGTACACCTCGACCTCATCGAGTACTCTCATCATCCTCAGTTACTTCCAAGGAGGCAATAAAGGCCAGATTTCACCACTGAAACTACACAGGGAGAGACACACAGTCAGGATGAGGGACAATTATTAATTAATACACTTCCTAAGAAAACACGTCACAAATAAGCGCACTGGAAAACACATAAATATTAGTCATCTGCTTTCAGACACAAGTATTTAACTCAACAACTACTGTTAGATTAGTATCTGTTGATGTTTACTGTTGACTGTCAGGTGAGTTAGCTTGCATATAATACTCAAAGATGTCGTATTCACAGATGTTGCCAGTTGTTAGTCTCCTTTCTTAAATTCCGCTTTGTGTCCCCTGTGTGTTTGCACGGACCCCCCAGCTGGTTTCACATGTGTTTCCACCACATGCCGCTTTAGCTTGACGTTAGCTAGCTAACCAACTGACAAGTCTGTTCAAAGTGTCTAAAATTAAACCGTCAGCTGAAGCTAACGCTGATTTAAAGGTTGACGTATTCCTGGAAACACCGCACTCATCGTTACGGATATAATTAGTTATCAGAAACATTCGTACTTGTTTCTGTTTACCACTGTAACGGCCACCTAGCGTTAGCTTAGCAACAACGACAAACACAACACCGAGCATCACCGGGTGGTTTAATGACCGCCCGTTAGACACGTGTGTCGACGATGAAACAAAACCTTGATACTGGTTTATAAGAATATATTCATACCCGCTTTATGTCCTGTAATGTCCCGGACATGCTGTCTCGTTGGTTTGATGAACTGCTTCTTATTCCAGTCTCTTCGCATTGAAGTAGCTGCGAGCTAAAAAGTCCGAGTGACACATCCCGGCCGAAGATCGTCTATTGGGGCCGATGTTCCGCCCGGTCTTCAGGCGGAGCGCCTGAGTCAGAGCTCCGCCCAGCGGCCAACACCTGCCACTGCACCACAACCCAATAGTGATAAATATTATTATTATTTTTTTTTTTTATCATTATTTGATCCAGTCATTGGCGGAAATTGTCTTAAATAATTCACACAAGTACGTTGCACTTGTACTTTAATAGAGTCTTTATCATATATCTCATATATCAGCTTATTATAGTGCTGTAATGTCAGTGTCACTTTTTTTATCATTTTGGTCGTTATATACCAAAACTAATATGAATATCTCGCGATGCCAAATTAAAAATAGTAAAACAGTGAAAACAGCTCCTCCCTGAGCTACTTCAACAGTAAAATGTCACCTCCACACTGATATATCAATTTATTATATTATTATATATTTATTATAAGCTATTGCTCCACAACTACTTTGATTTTAAAGGAGAAACTAATGAAGATGAACCGAGACTGTTTCACTGCTGTAAAGAAAATGACAAGGGCTCAGAGAAAGTGTTGTTGACTCACTCTTTTCAAAGCACTTTATTTGTCTTCACTTATTCAGCTTGAACTATAAACAAAACTTCCGGCGACCTGAGTGCCCCTGAGAAAAACCAGCTCTTACCCACTCACACTGATGAATCTGTTGTGACAACACTTTATTCTTCAATCTGAGCTGCAGCTTCTCTGGTGTTTCACTCAGTCTGTACTTCTCACCTTCCATCACTAGATGGCTCAGTGGAGGAGACCTGAGGACCAACCCGTCCTCCACCTGCCTCTTCTCTCTTTCTTCCTCTTCCAACTTCTTTCTTTTTCTAACTTCCTCAGTTTCTTTCTTTCATCCATTCGTCCTTTTCCTCCTCTCCAACACTCTTTTCCTCTTCAGCTCCTTGTTACTCTTCTCTTTTTTTGTCCTTTTCCCTTTTTATCTGATTCCTTCCATTCTTTTGCTGTCCTTCTCTCCTCCACTTTTCTCACTTCCTGTCATGTCCTCTCTGCGTCTCTCCATTTCTCTCTCTTTTTCACTTCCTCTCCCTCTTCCACCTCGATTCCTTTCCACCTCTCCTTATTTTTCTTCTACTTTTCTTTCTTCTTTTCCTTTCTTTTCATCTTCCTCTAAGTTTCTAATCCTTTCCTCTCATTCAGTCGTTTGTTTCACTCATCCTCTCTTCCTTAACTTCCTCCTTCATCTTAACACTTTCTTGCACTTTTAACCTGTCTTCCTTTTTCTTCCTCCTCTTCTTCACTTCTCTTGTCTCTTTCCTTTTTTTTTATTTCTTCCCTTTCTTTTCCTCACCTTCTCTCTTCATTTTTCCTTTCCTCACACCTTTCCACTTCTATTTACTCTACCTTCCTCCCTCCTGGAGTCTTCTCTCTATATATCCTCCCTCTTTTCCCTCTGGCATGTCAGAGCTTTCAGGAGGAGGAAGAGAGGAACAGAGAGAGAGGGAGGCAGAGAGAGAGAGAGAGAGAGAGAGAGAGAGAGTCAGACAGATAAAGAGACCAGGGGAGCGAGCAGACTGAAGCTGAGCAGTGAGCGAGCTGAGCAGCAGGAGAGCGTCAGAGCTTTGGATGATCAGGTCTCAAGTGTCACTGAGAGACTGAGTCCAAGTCCACAAAGGAGGAGGAGGAGGAGGAACCTTCATCAGGACGAAGCCTGGACCATCTCTAAATCATCCCAGAGAGAGAGAGAATACAGAAGAAGAAGAAGAGGGAGTTAAAATCAGTCCATCGACAAAAGACAAGAAGTGAAACAGGTCTAAAGTGGTGCCTGATGAGCGTTGGATATATTTCACCTCTAAAATCTAGCGGAGGAATAAAGAAGAAAAAGTGAAGCAAGAAAAGGAAGAGAGGTTTAATTTTTGGATCAAACCAAAGAAGATGTTGGACTCTATAGCATCCATGCAGATGCACATAAAAGGAGGAGATATAAAGATGAAAATAAAGACAGAGTAACAGATTTAGGTGAAGGACAGAAGGGGAGTTTCCAGTTGTCACCGTATCACCAAACAAAGATGTTGTAGACCAGCGTCGGGGTGAACTCCAGTGCCTCAAGACCAGATAAAGAAGGAAGGAAGAGGAATACAGCAAGAAAAGAAGAAAAGAAATCAAAGAAAATAATCTTTTTTTTAAGTTTCTGTAAATTTCTATAACTTATTTGGAAAGAGAAGAAAGGAAACAACCGAAACCACCTGAGTTTTCAGTTTGGTAAAGACGAAGGAGCAAGAAAAGTTTGCAAACCAGATAAAAAGTGAAAGGAAACCAGAGAAATGACGGATTGAAGAGTCAAGTAAAGGAATAAAAAGGATACAGAGGGATAAACTTCGGGTTTATTATAAAGGGTCAGTAAGTGAAGAGGATAAAAAAGAGGGAACCAAGAACGAGAGGAAAAGGAATAATAAAGTGGGAAAGGGCAAAAAGGGGGACAAAGATGAACCAAGAGGAAAAGTGAAGAGAGGAACATTGTCGCATTAAGAGAAAATAGTAAAAACAGAAAAAAGAGGAATAGTCACATCTAGAAAATCCAGAGGGAGAAAAACCCACTGAAGCCAAACCCAGAAGCAGAGCAGGTAGATCACAGGTGGGACGATGAGGCTCCTGGTGCTTCTTGCAGCTCCTCTCTCCATCCTCATCCTCCACGTCCCGGTGGTGGCCTCCGCAGGCAGCATGACCCCGGGTCGGCTGGAGCGCTGGGTCCGCTCAGGCCTCCAGTCGCTGCAGTGGGACCAGCTGGACCGGTGCCTCCGCATGTCCTCGCTCTCCGAGGCCGAGTGCAGGCAGCTCGCACACCTGCCTCTGTCCAGTGTAGCTGTTTACGTGTCGGAGCCTCGATCTGCTGCAGGTACGAGCACAAGGGGGCAGAGGTCACACATCACTGCAGTGTTTTAGGTTTTTTCATGGCCAAACATATACACGATGTGCTTAAATATTTATCTAGGGAGGGAAAATACAACTGAGTCTATTATATAATTATAAACAACAACTTCTTTCTGGTACTGAGGTGTGTTGAGGTTGGTTCTGTGTTATATAACCTTTGAATAACCATAATAAATTTAATAACGTTGCACAGTTTGTGTCATAACGCTTAAATGTAGTTAATCTGTTCTTCCTAAACCTTTCAGGTAACTCGGACAAAGTTCTGGCCATCCTGCCGGACTCCTCGGGTGGGGTGGTGAGCTCCAAACCCAGGGCAGGTTTCAGTGTCAGCCAGGTGCTGAATAGGGGGATGGTCCTCACAGACACCAGCAGGCGTTCCCTGGCTCCACGGCCCATGACGCTGTGCTGGTGCTGGATCCGAGCCCCGGGGAAAACTTTGGACACCCTGTGGTCCTCTTCTACGTGGACGTGAACGTGACAAAGAAGAGATGCTCCCACCTGGATGGCTTTTACCTGGGTGAGTCAACAGATACAGATTATACTTCCTTGGCTTGTATTTTTAACTCCTAGTTTACTTACATGATTTCACTGGCTCATTACCTGCAGGTGTATTTGACTAATACATCAAGCATTCAAATTTGGGATGAAGACATTTTTTGTTTGTTTTTTTTTTGTGTTGTGAGGAAGCTTTAATCTTACAGCACCAACAGTAGTAGTAATATTAGTATAAACCCAGCAGTAGTAGTAGCAGTAGTTGTGATATTACACTGGCGGTGGTAATAGTAGATATAAGCTAGCTGCATAAGAAGCTATAATATGAATGGCTGATGGTGTGCCACAGGGATCTTCTCTTGGCCCATCACCATTTAAAATGTGCAAAGTAATGATTACTCTCTTTAATCTGCACATCAACGTCAATTAAAACATCATTCATTCAACTTTAACTGGAGTTTTATTGACCCACTTTTCTTGCTGTATGTAGTTCTAACATGTTGTTTTTGTTGCTCACTGTGTGGTTGTATAACTATTAATGTTTCCTGTTCTCAGGGGTCTCTTGAAATTTGCAGTCTCCCAAATCGAGCTAAAAATAGTAGAGGCAACAGTCATAGTAGATTTTTCATTTGTGAGAGGGTTAGCCATCAAACAGTGTTGCCAAAAAAGCAAAGAAAAGAAAAGAAAGAAGTGCCACTTTTTGCGGGGGGCAAACATCAGCGTCACTTTGAGTAAATGGCCAAAGGGAGAGTAAACAAAGTGTTTCCAGAGTGCTTCACTCATGTAGAAATGGTCTGAGGGGACAGGAAGTGAGTGTATTTTGCAGCAGTCCTCACAGGTTCTGTTAAGGCAACGGGTGTTAAAGTGCAAGTTCCTCACCTCCTGCTGTGAGAGAGGTTCAGGCCAGATGTTGAGGTGAATTTGGCCTAGTGTTACACGAACATACACCTGTCAATTATTCATACACACACTCACAGAGCACTGTGCCCCCTGCTGGGTTCCTGCAGATGGAGTTTAACCAGCATCTTTCAGGGCAAAACCTTCTTCAGACTCCGTTTAACCTGGAGAGGATGAGAGGACAGAGAGAGTGGAGAGATGAGGTTTGCTGGTAACCTGACTTCAGACTCTTTGAACGCCTCTGGAGAGAAATGCATCTTTATTTAGGGATATAAGCATGGGTCACTGCAACCTAAAAAGCTTTTCTTCAGCTGTTCCAAAGAAAATTTAATTTGCACGCAGGGACAACGAACAGACAAGGAAAAGACAGCGATATAAAAATAAGTAAAGAATATAAATAAAATATATCCTGTAGAAGTGGCCCAAAAGAAGAGGGTCAACCTTAATGACAACATTATATCTAAATCTAATGACACTCAAAACAACAATTACGCTCCCACAGTGACATTTTTACCTTTTCAGGTTTGTCCAAATTAAACTGTTCCTCTCTATGTCTTCAGGTGACGAGTGTCTGACTCTGGCTTTAAAGGGTCGTTGTCAGAACCAGCTGAAGCGTCGACAAGCCGGGCCAGAGAGGCTCATGGGTAATGGACACAGTCGGCTGGCAAGTGGGGCTCTGCGTGGTGGTACAATTACCACCAGTGGTGCTAGTCGTCTGGTGGAGCGGGCCATCGGAGGGTTGTGTGAGGTCCACTTCCTGCCCCTGGTGGTCGGGGTCGGGGACAGCAACCGGACACAGAGACTGAAATGTGTGGGTGAGTTTGAACGTGCCATCTTCACCGTGTTTCGACCAGTGTGAACAAAATCCATGACACAGTGGGAAGGGGCATTTCCACATCTTTTTGTGTTATCTTTACTTCGTGGCTACAAGTTTTCCCTGCTTTTCTTATTTGTGCTAAGATGGGCTAAAATGGTCAGCATATTTTAATGAACTCTTAATTACTAATTAAAGCAGAGATACTAGTGGCTCTAAAAGGATGTACTCATCTTTTAAGCCAATTGCTAATATTAGCATGCCAACCCTCCTAGTTTAACATGTTAGCATGCTAACATTTGTCAATTACCACTAAACACAGTACATCTGAGACTGATGAAGTATCACCAGTTTTTCAAAAAGTCCATGGGTCCCTGTTGCAAGTGTCCCTTCATTGACCTATAGGCTGTGCAAGATAAAACATCAGGGAAGGTCAATAAGACTCATCCTCTAAGTAACTTGAATATTTGTGCCACATTCCTGCCAATCTATCCCGTGCCAATCAAGACATTTCCCTCAAGACCAAAAATGTTGCCGGTGGCACTTGATGAAAAGTCAGGGAATAACCCTGACCCTCAACTTTCGAATCTCTGAGGGATGACTTTGCTGGTTTTGGGTGCAGAAGAATGGCTAACAAATCTGATGTCATAACAACTGGGATCTCAAGAATCCACCTGAGTTTTATGACATGCTTGGTATTTGGTTATACTTTTCCCAGTAGGAGGCCTTCTCAGTGAGACACAAACTTAATGTTCTGCCAAGATCAACCACTCATGCAGCCTTTGCTAGCAGTCTAGGCACCATGGGAAAATGTTATTTTGCTGTTATGGAAAACCTAACTTCACGATCCTCAGGATAAAACCATAAGCCCACCTTTGGCATGCTGCAAGTATGTAGAGATCAAGTATTCCTTAACTTTTGATTGTGTCTCATTTAAAATCATTATCGGCTATGCAGGTCTCAGCACTCAGGCTCTGCTTTATTTAGAAGGTGCTTCCAAGACAAACACCTGTGTGCTCACTGTGATGCTGACCGGTCTTCATTTCTGAAATCTCCCATGGCCCTGCCTCTGACAGACAATGCTGAATTCGCAAGGTGCCCTCAGCCTCTTCCCATGGGCTCTCCGAGTTTACCGGTCTCCAGCTGTGAGCTGAATAAAAACACGCGACGCTGCCACCAGCAACCACTGGCCACTCATCTCTCCTGCCGACTCTACCAGACCTGTGACCACGCTGTGCTCATCTCAGGTACAACATTGTATGACTGAATTTCCCCACGGCTAAATTCGTCTCGCCTGCATCTCTAAATGCCAGTAATGAGCAGAAGTCTGAGACACTACTGCACTGAAAACATCCAGGGGGCTCAACTGTAGAGAACCATAGCAAAATAATTTTTGGTTTTATTAATGTGTTTCAAGAGCTAATGTTAGGGAAAGCCAAACCGTTGTGCTTGATTAGGACTGTATCTGATACTGACAGTGCAGCCAAGGAACAAAGTTGAAGGCCTGGTCCAGCAGTAGGAAGTTCTCTAGCTCCAGAAAAAAGACTTGGAAAACCTTCAAATTCTTGAGCCTCCCAAATGTCTTGAAACTGAAGGTTGGAAGTCACATCAGAAGTCTGAAGACAGGTCATCAGAGTCAGTCTCTTCAGCAAATGCCCAAAAACAACAAGCTCAAAGCCTCTGGTGGCCATAGAAAGTAAACAGACTGCTTGTTTCCAATTTCCAACTGGCAGCAGTGTTATTTCTTTTAACCATGGCCACAATTATTCTATAATTCAGGCCATGATTATCTCTTACAACAACTATAGCAATGCTCTCCAGACAGGCCTTCCTATGTGCACACTGGAACACTTCGAGATTCTCTAGAAGAGAACATGTCACTCCATTACTTATCAATCTACACTGGCTCTCCATTCCCACCAAGTTTGGACGACTCTTTGCTTATTCAACACTGATGCAGTCATTGGTATGTGTTATTTGTAGGTGGCTGGCAGCAGCAGATGACATTCCAGCGTCACATTCAGAATCTGCAGAAGTTTTATAAGATGCTCCGGAACAACGGTTTTCACAAAGATCACATTAAGACCTTCTTTGCCAGCAGTGGACAACTTCCGGGTGAGATGGCACTTCATCTGGTAATGTAGAGCATCAAAAGTAATTACAATGATTTATTTTGAAGCGGATAAAGAAAAGTTCACATTTCACATTTTCCTCTCACACTCACAGACGATATAGAGGGTGTGTACTCGGCAACGGAGAAGGCGGTGATCCGAAACCACGTGTCGTATGTCTGCAGGAAGCAGCACTGTGCCGACACACTGGTTCTCTACCTGAACTCGCCAACACGAAACGATGGTACCATGCTACTGTGGGACGCCAACCTCAATGGCATCGTAAGAGAGACTCATACATAGTGATAACGCACTGAGGATGCGCGGGTTGATGGGAAATCAGTGGGTGCCATGCACACACTGTAAACAGCAGACTGGGGTGTTTGAGGCAGATCACCAACACAGAATAGAAAATGTCATTTGGTTTCTGAGTCCAGCAGGCTGTGGTCTGATGTAATCAGGATTTTATTGATCTGTTATTCTGTTAATGTTAGAGAACTCATCGCTCATTGAGGTAAAACCTCCTCCTGTGGTGGGGGAAAGTGTTTGAGCTTTTCGCAGCCAACATGTTACCTATTGTGCCAATAGACTATAGACTATAAAAAGACCTCCCTCTCTGTGTGCAGGCCGATCTAAAGGAGCGATATTCGGTCAACGAGCTGTTGGCCGACCTGGCAGGCTGCAAGGCGACTCGCGTTTTGCTGTTTGTGGATCAGAGCTACAGCGGCGTTCTGTCCAAGAGGCTGCGAGGGTCCCAGAAACACCTCAACGTTGTCCTGATCCAAAGCCAACCACAGCAGACCCATAACCACCAGAACCAGAGGTTGAACCCAGGCTCAGAGGACAACAGCTGGTCCCTCATCAGCCCTGCGGTCTGTCTGCTGGACCACCTGGGGAAGGTAATTTATCATTTTAACTTTTTTCTTCTTCAATCTCCTCAATTATCTTCTAATTTTGTCTTTTGCCAATGATGTCATCAGGGTGCAGGTATATCACACCTCCTGGAGCCATGGGCCGGCCTTTTGAACGTGACATTGGCAGGTGCTCCTTGCAACGCCACACCCCCTCTGACTGATGGAGAAATGCGGAGAGAGTACCACGGTTGCCAGAACCTTCCGACCGCGCTGTGGCACCAGAAACACCGAAGGAGCAACTGAGAGAGAGGGACACTGACACTGGCCATGAGAGAGAGAGAGAGAAAGAGAGTGACTGAGTGGAAACATTAATTATGAACACACACATGCACAAACGTTTGCATTGAACACATGCATATATGTGTGTGTGTGTGTGTGTGTGTGTAATGTAGTACTTTAGCTTCAGGGTGCGCGGTGGACACCTATGTGTGTGCTTTGTGTCCTGACTCTGAACTCAAGACTGTAACCATGGTGATGACAGCTCATCCCAATGGGAGTGTCCTGAACACCACGTGAACAGTGTGTTAGTGGGTGTGTGGGTGTGTGTGTCTATGTGTGTGTTTGTGAGTTCAGCAAGAGGACAACCACTCTTGGAGACAATTGCTAGCTTACACTCAGGTCAGTGTGTAAGCGTGTGTGTGTGTACACGACATCTCCTGGGCACTTTAACATTTCAGAACCAATCATCCGCCTCTATTTTAATCTGTACGACAGTTATTTCTTCCTCCTTTTTCTGTCTTCCATCCCTCTTCTCCTCATCTCACCTCATCTCAACCATGTTTCTTGCCTCCTTCTTTCCTTTCTTTCTTTTCTCGTGTTTCTTCTATCCTTCAACCGCTCCATCTTTTTTCCATTTCCATTTCACTCTTCCAGTCTTTCTTACTTTTGTTCCTGCTTGCCTTAAACCTCTGACTCAACTTCCTCCACCATTTCACTTTTACCCTCCCTCCTTGTTTATCTTTGTCCACCTTCCTTCTTGGCTGTAACTCTCTCTTTCCCTGGTCTGGCCACATTGAAACAGTTGAATACTGGAGGGAATTAGTCACAAGACAGCAGATGTGACAAAACACTGAACAAAGTTTCCATCCATGTGTTGTATGGATACTGAATTTGATTTAGTTTCCACTTTTTGACAGAGCTTCTAACTTTTTATTTTTTGTCAAACTGTTGCTTCCATGGATAAGAGAGAGCTTTGAAGTTCAGCATTCAGTATTTTTTTTAATAATCATGGTGACACTCAGATGACTGCTTGCTGTTTTTGAATCAGTTTGCCAGATGATCACTCACTACCATCATATTAGCCAAGTAGAATTATTATTTCCAAAGTACATCCTGTATTTTTCCTGTTGAAAAGACCAAAGCCAACAGTTAGTCCATCCATCAATACATTTCACCCCCCACTCTCCTGGTCCATTTTCCTGGACCGTGAATATAAACGTTTACTTTAAAGTATTTTCAGCAAACACTATGTACTATGGATGAATACACATTTTGAACTCTTGTGTGTATTTGTGGCAAGGGGCTTTGGTCTTTTCCTGGGATTGTTTGCCAGCCCTACCCTGATCCTTTAAAGTCTCCTGTCCAATCAAAAGAGGTTTACACGACATTAAGTAAATATTCTGTAGGTACTTGTTAGTGATTTGAACAAACTGGAGAGTAAAGTCTATTAAATATGACTTTTATGATTATTATTTGCATTGTGGCAATCAGCAAAGTGCTGTGACAACCAGATCAGGTAATTAAAACATTTACAATTCAACTCAACTATTTCACTATTAATTATCATTATTATTAATCATAGTTCTTCTGTAAGTGTTGCTTCATCCCAGATCGGACAAAAGTCATGATGGACAGTGCTACAAATAAATACCCAGGTGTTAAAAGTTTGGATTTTTACACAAAAACACTCTTGTGTCTCGCAAAATCTAGAGGTAGAGGACTTTATGCCGAGGAAGAGGGACACACACTGAGACAGCTGGGATATGACAGAGAGATTGGTTGGCAGTGATCATGATTAAGATATGAAGCACTGAGACTGCCCTCACTGCTACACAGACTATGGTATTTTAATAAAGGCACAAGTGTGTGTGTGTGTGCTCCATCACATGAAACATGCACACGTTCTAATATTAACCCATTCCTACACTCTAACAATGTATGTGCTGTCTTTTGCTGGTACTTTGTGATTCTTATGAGTACATGACCTCCTGTCCTTCTTCATCCCAGTAACAGTAAACACACCTCAGCCCAGTGTGCATCTCCCTCCCTCCGCAGCTGTGTTTTGTACTGATGTTTGCTGTTGTACTGATTTTACAGTAGAGATTTGTTTATTCAAGAGATGGAGGTTGATCAGTAGATCAACTCTCCAAATGCGTGGGACATTTTGGACCAGGACTTTGTCCAACAGGTTGACGTGTGCATATTCACAGTTTGTGTAATGATCTGTACAGAATACGAGATGTAATTTAGCTGAACTGATTTTAGTTGCATGCAGCATCACAAAAATCTAGTCAATAAAATACTTGTAGAAAGCAGTGAAGAGACTTATTCGTCTGGTTTCCAGTTCTTAAGCTCTGTCCTGATGGTGATGAGTCCGAGTTGCTGCCAAGATAAATTCAGCACAGGCTGAGATATCGCTGGAATTCCTGAGGAACTGGTTTGATGTAAAACTTACTGTAAAAGGCAATGCAGCAGCAAAGCTGGACTGGATCCAGGGTTTCACCACTACAAGTACCAAGTACTGTAGCACTGCATCAGGAAGCCTCTTTTCAGAATCCTTAAAGTAATGTCCAGGCTGCTCACAACATCTGGTCAAATTGAGCTGAGATATTTATTATCAGTCTAAATGATATCTAGGGAATTATTTTGTTTCCAAGTGGAGGTACATGACCATCACCAGTAAGGGGAAAGGTCTATATACAACATTAGTTTGTCGGTTTGATCGAAGGCTTCTTTCATGCAGGAGCTACAGATTAAAAAGCTAACAAAGAAAACACAAGGAGCTGGAAGCTGTGTAGCATCTCAACTAATGGGATCATGCTGTATATACTCACTGAGCACTTTATTTGGAACACCACACTAAAACTGGCTAGTTCTTCGCTGTGGCATAGATCCAACAAGATGTTGGAAACAGATTCTGCTCCATGTTGACATGAGTGCATCACACTATAACTGCAGATCTGTCAGCTGCACATTCATGTTGCCAATCTTCTGATCTACAACATCCCAGAGCTCTTCTACTGGACTCAGATCTGGAGACTGGAGGAGGCCGATGAGGGTCGTTAACTGAAGTTTCTGCCCAGTATCTACATGACTTTATGCTCTACAACTCAAGCCTGACTGGCTGGTTGGATAATCACACGAATAAACAGGTGTGGCAGTGAACATGTATAGCCACAGGCTAAACCTACTGACCATTCCAGTTAAGTTTTAAAACAAGACATTCTCAATTTCTAAAGGTTTTTCTGTCAATGTCAAAACTTAAACCTGTCATAACAGATTTTTCAGGCCTCAGAGTTTACTTAGGAAACAGATGCTTCTCATTCATTGAGTTGCGCTCTATTTTACATCTATTTTTAACTCCTGTTGTGAAAAACTGACCATAAATATTGTCACATCTTATACACAGCAATTTGCATTTGTAAGTATTGATTATAGCTGTTTGAATGATAACTACAGTAGAGGAACTGACATTAAACCTGAGTTGCTGTGATCAGGGTCGGGGGCAGGGTCAAATCAACATATTTCAAAAGAACAACTAAACGATTGTGCAAATTGTGCAGTTTGCACACACAGCTCATAACTGTTTTGTATACTATCTTATCTTACTGTGTTTCTATTCATATTTTATCTCTTATTAACTTTTCCCTTTGTACTGCTGTGTCAAGTTTGAGTTTCGTCTACAAAGAATTAATAAAGATTGAGTCTTATGAAAGGTGCTTACCAAACAGATGGATTCGGATGTGCATCACCGCGTGTTTTATGGAGAAAAGCAGCTGTTGACACAGCTGTCGTTCCAGGTTTTTATTTGCAACAAGAGGCAGTTCTTGCTGAAACATTTTCTCCATCTGTATGTGTGTCTCTCTGGCCCTCAGGCTGCTGATATAGTTTTACCCTAAACAGTGACCTCTGACACGGACACTCTCAGCCCATCAAGGATGTTTTCACCAAAACAACCACAGTAACTCAATCGCCTCTGTTTTAGGATGGCTCCATTTGAAGCGTCACAGGACTGTGGTCACTTCAGAGGAACTGCCATCTTAAACTTTAGTCAATTCTTCCCAAAGGTCATCACAGGATTTCAATGATGATTGTCTGGCGGCTAACGTTAGCACTCTCTGAAACTTCAGTTTTAGCTTTTTTTCCAACTGTAGCTAATGCATTTGCAAGGGTTTCTTATTAGCCTGTTAATCGTGCCACCTATAGGAGAGAACAATGACAGCATCAGCAGGTTTATTCATTGTCTCACCAAAAGTAAAAGCTGCTGCATCTCAATACCTGCACCACCTACAGGCCACAAGTGTAACAGCAGCAGTTTTTACTTGTGATGGAAAAAGTTTGAGTCCTGAGGGTTAATGGTTTCAAAGTCTTTGATCTTTCATCCTACCTGAACTGTGTGTGTGTGTGTGTTTGTGTGTGTTAACTAATTAGGGTGAAACAACTAAAGCTAGAGATAGCTGAATGCTACAGACATTGTAGTTGTTAGGCAGATGCTGCATCATTAAATCTAATGGAAAATACTGCTCTGAGGGGAGCAGGTGAGGTAGTCACAGCTCCAGAAGGTTTTGTTATTGCTGCAGACTGCTCCTCCTGCCTCTTGGCCTCAGTGTGTGAATGAAGACAAGAGTGAGATTTTATAACCAGCTGCAGAGTTTCAGTTTCTCCAGACTTTACTTCAGCCACGGCTGCAGATACATGATAATACAACAGACATGATGATAAGAGAAGAGTATGTGGTAGGTGCTGGATCGAAAACGTGTTTGTACTCAAGTTTCTTGAGTCTGATTGTTGGTCTGTGTTTCTGTTGGTGTGTTGAGGGTTTTCTGCTGTTTCATCCACATGGCTGCGTACAGGCCTCCCTGGACCAGCAGCTCCTCGTGTCTGAAAGAGAAGAGAATGGGATGAGACAAGACCAAAACTGCACATTTACAAAAATACATATATATTTGTGTAAGTCTCTCATTCAACTTCTCAGATCAGATATTAAATAAACCTGTTATGTCCCCTGATTCAATTGATTATCTTTAACTTTGAACACGTCTTGTGGACATCTGACATGATCCTCACCAGCAGCACCTTTAACATCGTGTGTGAGAGGTTCAGATGCTGCTGTCAGAGAGAAAAATTACAGAAAGACCAAAAGCATAAAACAAGTGGAGGAAACCAAATTTACAGGAAAAGCAGAACAGGCGGAGGAGGAGGTGGGTCACTCATAATGTCTTGTGACACCAGAGCTGCTTCAAGAAGTGCAAAGTTGAGCTGTCTGAAATCCTCCCGCAGACTTGAACCAACTTTACTATGAATTAATAAAACCACAAGTCTGTTACTGTCTGGACTGCCAGACGGAGAGAGAGAGAGAGAGACAGAGACAGAGAGAGAGAGAGCAGGTTCATGAACAGATGGAAGCTAAAAGAACGAAGGCAGAGATGGGATGATGTAGAGAGAAGAGGAGGGAACATGAAGAGAAAACTTGGGTGCAGAGAGAGAGAGGGGAGGTCAAGTGGTCAATCTGACCAGAGACATGGAGGAGAGGAGAGGAGAGGAGAGGAGAGGAGAGGAGAGGAGAGGAGGAGAGGAGAGGAGAGGAGAGGAGAGGAGAGGAGTCCATAAATACCTCCATCCTGAGGAAGCTAGATTTGAAAACATATATTTTCTCTTGGTTGCGGTCGATTGTAAAATCCAAAACCTGGAAATTGTTATTTTATTGTTTTATTTCTCGTGTCGCTCTGATCAGATGTGACACTTGTTTAGTTGTGTGATGACAAACTTAGCAAAATATGAAAATAAGAAGAATTAAAAGAGGAGTTTGGCCAAACTGAAACATAGCACAGGTGACCACAGGGATGTGTCCTGCTGTTCACCAGATGTTTACGGGTGAAACAGAACAACGAGAAAAGATCCAGACCCAGTCTGTTGTTCCGGTGTTTAAACGTGGACGGAGGTTGTTAAGGGGCCATCTAAAGAAGCTAGTTTGGATGCACCTTGTTTTCTCACGTAAGCAGCGTTTTCAGCATTAGCTGGATTTGTGTGGAGAGTCCATGTAAAGCGAGGTAAGCAGAGGTAAACCCTGAGGATAGGATGAGGCCACTTCCTGTCTTTGTTCCCTGATACACTCCCGCACATTAGTGAGAGAGATAGTGTGTATTCTGACACCAGAGGTTAAATGGACCTGTCTCGTGTTTACATCACAGTGTCAATCAAAAGATGAATGGTTCTGTGGATGGGGTTCCTCACTTGTGCCTGCAGGGGCAAACCAAGCTCTGCAATGAGTGATGGGTAAACACCTGCATGTGTCTTTAACAGCTCTGGTCTCAGATGTGTGTTCACTGACACCTTGTTTGTGTGTGTGTAACCACTGTGTGAGAGACAGGAAGTCTTCGTTGCAAGCTCCTATATCAAAAGGTGGTATGCATCAGCAGTTAAGTAACAGCTTGCATGTGTGTGTGTCCATCAGCCTCTAGGGTTAGTAGAAGGATAGCAGGAGGTTTAAGGGTCACATGGAAAAACACACTGCAAGGTTTTGATCTAGAGATAACAAATTTGCAAGCACTTAGGACACACAAAGACAGTCAGATGTGACGCGCGCCCACGCACACACACTCTCTCTCTCTCTCTCATTCCTTAGAGGCTGTAGTCTGAAGACAGCTGAAAACAAAGCCAACCTCACCTTCCTCTCTCTGCGATCTGTCCGTTGTGAACCACCAGGATCTGGTCCGCTCCGACGATGGTGGACAACCTGCAACATTACACCATCATTATTCCTCAGTTGCTCATGTTGCCTGTAAGCTCAACCCCGTCTCCTACAGATGACATTCAATAGACTAGACCGTGAGCTGTTTCTAATTACAATGTCGTGATTGCTGGCTGTTCTACTGTCAGAGGGTGTTCCTGTTTTTCTTTTATTTATCCTCCATGAGTGAAGCTCTGCGTTAACAGGATATGGTTGGGGTGGATGGCGGTCACACAAAGAGCCCGAATGTCACACCAGAGTTCACATGTTTATAACCACAGTTGGGACCATTCAAAATCATTCTGGTGAACCCCTAGGACTTGTGGCTATGCATTTCTACTTCATCTTGGTCCTCGGCCCGAGTGTGGCCCTTATACAACATGACTGCTAACAAGCCAACTACCTAACAAAGTAGCCAACTACCTGACTAACTAAAAAAACTACCAAAATAACTGAGAAAGTTTGAATAACGACTTGACTGCTCACCTCTACTTCCTCTTCCAGATGTGCTTCTAAAAGCACAAGGACACACTCTTTACTCACTTCTTACATGTGCTTCCCAAAGGAAAGCTTCAGTCGGTGCACCCTGCTGTCGCCACACAGCCAAAAGTGAACAACAAGAATACCAATTTATACAAAACTTGTAGTTTTAGGTTCAACTTGCAGATTTTGAAACTTCCTAAGAAGCCTCGCATGACCTTCTGCGACTGTCCAGGAGGCCCATTAATGTGCAGTAAAAACGTCTGCGGTTACGATGCTTTTGGGAAACACCTGCTCGGCTTAAGGAGGTCTGAAAGATAGATTTTACGATCATCTTAGGCTTCAGATGCTTTTGGGAAACAAGGCCCCCGAGGTTTTGTTTGAAATCTGTATAACTGTGCGATCCTTCTCATCGATGACGCTGTGCTCTGAGAGTGCAGCCTCGGACGTAATAATGTTATTATTGACAACAGAGATGATGGCCACAGCTACGAGAACAGCATCCAAGTTGTAACAAACTGGAAATATTCCTCAGACACACATGTGTGAATCAAGTGCAGGAAGGAGGGAGTCGAGAAGAGATAGAGATAGAATAAATCTAGAGGTGTCAGAAGTTGGGAAGAACAGGATAAGATGAGGAAATGTGGAGAGATTGAGACATATCTGCAGAAAGAGAGTGGGAGGTGGTCATAATGTGTGGTTTGATCTTAAATATATTCAGCTGCCCTATAAAAGTAAAAAATACACAGTCATTCCTTAGTAATCACTTACAGAGACATACATGCAGACTACAGCTCTGTCACACACATACTAACAACCAAAGCTCTCTCACTCACACACACACACACACACGGCTAAATATGTCACTCTGGTTTGGAGAACTCTGAATGAACTTGTCTGTGAATTATTAAAGTTAATATTTATGACCACTCTCTGATGAGAGTCTGATTAAAGCCACACTCAGCAAACTAAATGGCTCTCAGCTACGCAGCCAAGCTCGGGATGTGACCCAGTGGGGCATCGGAGAATTATTCCCAATGTGCTGTAAGACTGTAATTTAATTTCCAGCATTTTTCTTGAAGGTGAATATATTAAACTGAAAATCTGTTTTTGAGAAAACAGACACGAAAACACGGAGCTCATGCCTCTGCAAACTGCTGCATGTCACTTTAAAGCCTCAGCTGAGCCACCACTCTGCTTTAATGTCACCAAGACCATCTCCCGACATCCACCTTCAATATTTGATAGAAAACCTCGGTCACAGGTAGAAATATCTCTCTCTGGAGACCGCAGATGTCAACAGGGTTTTTTTTTTCCTCCACTCATTCAGGCTTTTCTTTTTCAGGCAGTGTGAGATAAAGAGGTTTTTGAAGCAATGAGACTCCAAGAAGCAACAGACATGGGGCTACACAAATCCTTTAAGATTTCAACCACGTCATTGCACATGATTATCGCTGTATATTTCAGTATGTCGCAAAAAAAGCTCAATTTTACCAGCTGATTGCTGCTACGTTCAGGAGAGGGGAAAAATCCAGATAAACACCCAATATAAGGGAGATATTTCATAGACTTGCCTTTAAAGTCAAAATCTTTGTGTCTCTTCTGTGATTGTGTCTGTTTTAATTTCATTTAAGGCCAGACTGATTCAGGTAATACACAGCCCTGATCCTGCGACCAGACTCCATCTGTTGCCGTTATTGAAAGATTAAGAGGCTGCTGGATCAACTTCTTCAAAGACAACTGGTCAATATAGAATCAAGATCTAGGAGAGAGACTCGCGCTGCAGAATGAGCACCATACAATTAATTAAAAAGACTTATGAGATACATCCCACCGAGTTTTGTATTTGAGACAAACAGACGGAGAATGAATCGAAAGCTGAAACTAAGAATTCACACTCAGCATACTAAAAAAGGAGGATTCAATGAAAGTAACGTCTTGTACAAACAAGAAAGTTGACTGTTAAATACTAAAATATAGCTTTTATATGAATGACTAAGCAAATCTGTAGTACGTCAGCGACTCCACCAACACAATACCAGTATACTGATATTGTGTTGAGGCAGCATATCAAACATTTACACTGATGAACCATAACATGAAAACAGGTGAGTGGTTTAGACGCTGTGGTTGACTGGCGTGTATCCGTGGCCTGTTTTACGATCCATTCTGAATCATTAGCAATTTGATTTAAAACTTAATCCATGTTTCCCACGGCTTCATGGCTTGACTCAGTCAAAATATATATATATGTAATGGCTGATTCATGAGTTCTTCTTTACCAGAGTAATAATTAGCACGGCTGTAATAAAGACAGTGAGTTTGATAAAAGCCTTGAAGCTTCTGTGTCAGTAACAGTCACAGATGACTGGTCATAGTCCACATCTGTTCATTTGCATGGGTCAGAGTTTCCATACAGGTGTGAACATCATCCAGTTGTGAAAAATAAGACTTACCGTATATGTACACATTCGTGCTTCATTACCCACTGTGAGATTTTCACATTTATGGTTTTGTTGTTTTTGGTTTGTTGATTGTTTCCAAATGCCGTTAAGCTGAAGATGCAGGATGTGGAGAGAAGAGGTTGTCCCCACAGGTAATTTCATGCACACAAATAACCTCATGCACTGGAACTTTTTGCTCTTGTTGATCAAATGAGCCGCCTTTCCTCTGTACAACAGAGACCATGATTTAATTCTGTAAGTCATGGAACAGGACAGCAAACCAAAATCCGATGTACAGAGGAAACGATGACACCATGCGGTGTCGCAGGCATCAGCACCAGAGGCTGCTTCACTCCTCATGTCTTTAAAGTCTGCGAGTGTCACAGCCTTTCAAGTCTTTTTCAATATCACTCTGACTGATGAATACCCAGACATCTGTTTCTTTTACTTTTGTTGACCTGTCATCACACGTCACCTCATATCCTCCAATCAGCTTTCCATTTAATCTCTCCATCCTTCTCTTTGTGTGCGCTCTAATCCGTTTTCCTTTCACCACATCCCTCTTTTCCTTTCATCTATTCTGCTCACATTTGGTTTTTCTTTTCGTCTTGGTCCTGTATTACCACTGCTACTGTAGCCACATAGACTCCGTGTCAAAAAAAGAGAAACTCATCTCCACTTCCACCACGGACCATCTTTTTATCTACGACAACGCAGGAAGTGAGAAGAAAACAGGACTGTGCGACATCTGCATTCACGAACAAAGCCATGCTTCACCTGATTGTCCACAGATGACCGGTGCATGTTTCTCTTCTGTGTTGATTATAAAGAACACTACAACAACATCACTCCATTGGTGTGGAAAAGGCACCGTTTGTAAGTTTACTCTGCTATCAACATGATTTCTTGTCAGCAGCAGGTGGTGGTGATTTGATCTTAAGGCAGATATGAGTAATGTACTGCCCAATTACAATGACTTGTTATTGGAAACTGACAAGATGAGTCAGGGCTAGCTGGTTAGCATGCTAACTTTAGTAAAGGACGACATGGGTTAATAAGTGATAAGTTAACATTGTTGTTGTCAAGTAAGGGAGTTAAGATGCAAAACTCACCTGACTTCCTCTGGACTGCTACGTAAACAGCTGTTAATGCTCATATTAGATACATAGCAATAACTTACAAAGAGCTCTATAGCCAAAGTTATACTTCATTATACTTGTAATTTTTCCAAAGTTCAGTCACAGTTGGCACCTAAAACACAGAAACTCTGGCTTCTGCTGAAGTAAAACAAGCAAACCTATCAGGGAGCCTCCTCGTTATAAAGAAAGAAAGCAGGAAACTTCCCTCCTCACAAGACACTGCTTGGTAGTAATGTCACCTGTGTGCGACCACTATAGTCGTCCTGTTGGTGCAGACCTTGGCCAGTGACGCCTGGATGTTCCTCTCAGTTTGGGTGTCCAGTGAAGACGTGGCCTGATGGACCCAACATCAAACACAGCATGTATTTAAGTATAATACCAACAGTAGCAGGATAATGAAAATGAAACTACACATCTTAGTTACTGATTAATAAAATGAGAGACTTTATTATGTGTGTTTGTGTGTGTGATAATTGGTGTGTGTGTGTGTGTGTGTGACTGAGTTTAAGTATATTTGTATGTTTATTTTGACTTCCCTTGTAAAACAGAGATTTAACTAGGTGCAAAGCGTTATCCAACATGGTGTTTATGACGACATTTAAAGTTGGACATTATCAGACATGCTCAGTTTATTAAAATCAGGCAGTCTGGGAAGCGCAGAAGCCTTAACATGGACACAACACTACAGGAATCCTTTGTCAGTGATGTGAGTATAGTTTTTTGAAAGTTATCAACAGGCCCTGGACAGGGGAGTGTGCTGGATTAAAGGAGTTGTTGACTGTCTTTATGGCTACGCAGTAGAGCGTGTTAACGAGCTCATGTCCCACCTACATCCTCACCTCATCCAGCAGAATGATCTGAGGTTCTTTCAGGATGGTTCGAGCAATCGCCACTCTCTGCTTCTCCCCACCACTGAGCTTCAGTCCTCGCTCGCCCACATCGGTGTCATAACCTGGTTGAACAAAGAGCCATCGCGTCTATAAGTGTCGTCATTATCATCTGATCACATGCATACACATATAAACACACATACTGACCTTCAGGTAGTTCAGTATCCTGCTGTGTATATCAGCAGCCATGGCAGCCCTCTCCACCTCCTGGTCTGTGGCTGTAACTCGACTGTAGCGGATGTTGTTGCCAACAGTGTCATTGAAAAGGACCGTATCCTGGGGAACCACGCCGATGAATGACCTCAGAGAGGACTGACGCACCTTAGACAGAGCAGGGACAATAAGAGAGAGTTGTAATATTCTTTAAATTACTGCTGTTCATCTTTGTACCTCAGTTTTTGCTGATGAAAAAAATGAGAGACGACAGTAAGAAACATGTTTTTTCATGGGTCATAGTGAATCCAGGTGTTTTTGCTGAATTTAAATAAGAACCACCTTTTGTGCTTCAACTCACTTTTGGTAAGCCTTTAAGTCATGCTAACTTTCCAAAATTGTGAATCGGTACAGCATGGTAACATTTAGATTTGTCTTTTCAAGAGTTTCGTCTTGAGATTAAGTTCAGGTTCATCTCCTTTGACCTGACTGCAAATCTGATTGGATCTGATCTGATTGGATTAGTCAAACAGCAGCAAAGGTTACTTATGTGGCTTGGAACATGAATTTCTTCACACTATTTTCAGCATCTGGCTAGAAAACATCTCACACCAGGTCACCAGTCCATCTCCAGTGCTTCCTGGTTGCAATGAAACCAGAACACTGGGTGTGTGTGGGATCTGCAGGTCACAGTGCGTCAGGATCTGTCGATCAACCAGGCAAATTTCTGTCCTTACTTGGTCTTCTTTTCTCTCACACACTCTTTCTCTTAGCACACACACACACTCACTCACTTAGCATACATATACATAAATGTTGCATGGCTAAATTCACCCTATACTATATAATGCATGCTGCCCCAGGTCACAGACAGCACATATGTCCTGAACTGATGTCTGTGCATGTCTCTCACTACCTGTCTCTCGCAGGCTTCTTCCTCTCTCCAGCCTTCTAGTTTCTTCTCTGTCTCCCTCACAATTAACTTTATCACAGAGATCTTGACACATCTCATCTTGCCATATAATATACTGCAGTTTTAGTTAGATAACAGCCACTCATTAAAAATGTGGCCTTTGCTTTTCAACAGTACATTCATCTATAAATTATTTGATTTAGGCTGCAGTCGGTGGAAAAATATCAAGATGTAACTGAAGCTATGAGTGAAAATGAGGCTGTTACCACTGCAGAGAGAAAGTGTGGTGAAGCAGGTGGAGCAGGTTTAAAACACACTATGATCATTACATATTATTTTCACCTTGACTGATTTTTACGTACACTTCTTACATCAATCGCCAGATCAGACAGATCAACAATGTTTGAAATGATTAAGATTGCATCAAATGGCAAGAAAATCAGACCCAAAAACCATCACACGCTGTTTGGTTTGATGTGTTTTTGTCTAAATGTTGGGAGCAGATGAGGCAGGCAGACCATCCTGACACCAGACACCCACAACGAGCGAAAGGGTCGTGATGTTTTTCCCCGTTCAAGAAAAAACTTCAGAGTGTTCTGTGAATCTGGCTCTTCATCTCTCCAGAAATAATTTCCGGTTCTCAACGACTTTCTGGTCAGGGGGCAGTACTTTGAGTTTTTCCTGTGGAAAGCTTTCCTCTGCAGCCACAACAATACAAATTCCATTTCCTGCACCAGCTTGGTTTGGCTGGTAATCACTCACTTTCCCTTAATTTGATCTTTGCTGTTTACTTTTGTTATTTCTTCCACTCGAGAACAACACGGCATCTGTTTCTGATAGAGACAGGCTGACAGAGCTGCAACACCAAATGTTAGAAAATGAGAAAGAGACAGATGGAGGGGAAAAGGCAAAGGAGGGATGAAAATTAAAAAAAAAAAAAAAAAAAGTTCTTTTAATGTTTTTCATCACAGCAAAAGAGGAGGTCTTAGTGTCGGACAGCTGTCCTCGCTCTCAGGAGATAATGACTACCATTACAGAAAATCTGTGAGATGATGTAGTATTTAAGATATTTCTTCATCAAACCGGTTTTCTACAAAATATGTTCATATAATCAACACATAATTGCTCATAAAGAGGAAGTTGAGTCCATGCTTGAGGCACACTGATGGCCACCATCATCATGACACGTTATGAATGTATAGACAGGTGGCAAATTAAAGGGGTAAAAGAAAGTGTCTTAGTAAGGAGTTGGTCCACCACATGCTACAACTGTCTGGACCTGTGTTTTAATGATGGTAGTGGAGAGCACTGTGTAACGCCTCAGTCCAAAATCTCCAATTTCCAACAGGTGTTAAGCTGAGTTGTCTTTGATGTTAAGTAACAAAATCAAATGGCAGGACAATGTCTATTTAACATGGAATAATGACCACAGCTGATATTTTGTTTCAAGCCTCCCAAGTGACTCATACCAAAGTCATTTTGCCATAAAATACTACTGTGAGCAAAACCCAACATCTGACAAATGTCAGAATGTCAATCAGCCAAAACATTTGACGTCAAACCAATCATTTCTTCTGAAACAAACAGTCTGACATTCACACCTACTTCACACCAGCTGTGCAGAGGTGAAGATGTAAGCAGGGTTTGAAATTCTCTCTCCAGGACACTCTTGCCTTTCTGCACTACTATCTGTTATTTTTCACAGGTCCAACCAAGGACACCACCACCATGAACGTCTCCTGAAAGACGCAGCCCAGAAGTGGTGGGACCTTATCTCTGTATTTTAATGATTATCTTGCCTCTCTATCTTTGGCTTTTCTCCCCCCTCTGACATGGCTGGACGACAAGTCAAAAGCTTTGCGCTGATGCGAAGCTCTAATGATATAAAGCTCTCAATGTAAGAAAGTGATTTTGCCAAAATGTCAAACTATTCCCTTTCACAGTTTGATTCGACAGTAAAACTCTGCGCTGCTCTGTCCTGCTCTAACCTGGGATGATTCATCTAATAGTTGCCGAAGAAAACCTCTCCTTTTGCGTTAATAAAAACTTTTCTGCCTGGCTACTCTTTCCTGACCAACGGGAAGGTTTGTCACAAAATAGCAGGAAAAAGCGGGTAGTTACGAGAAATGATTGCCAACACAGTGGAACAGGAACTAAACTAAACTGTTTATATCCCCTAAAATTTGGAAAGAAAAAAAAACAAAAAGAAACCTGACTGACACCTTTTGAAAACAAACACACAAACGACTCACAGCAGCGTTCAAAAACCAGCCAACTAAGTGAGGGTCAGCAGGGCTGGACTCATCGCAGCTTCACCACATGTGGTTGCCATATGCAGGGACAAACAACAGCACAGGACAGATGGGCCAAAAACAATCTTAAAGGCCGAGAGGCTGATCTGTGTTTGTTGTGTTGCGAAAGAACTGGACACACTTTTGTTGCAAAAAAACAAAAAAAGCATCCCTGCTGTTAAAATCCTAACTCCTGTAAGATTTTGAAGCCACATTTAGAAACTAAGATTAACAGCGGTACAACTCTGCAGTCTTTTTCAAATAATTCAACTACAGTAATGAATCAAAGACTTGACTAGTTGACATGTCATTAAGATCACTTAATGGCATGTGCGGGTCAGAGGAGGAATAATCACAATATAAATCTTTCGAATCTGTATATTAAGACAGATTGGGGTGAAGAAAAGACCCTCGAAATCAACAGGCAGCTGTGTGGAAGAAGATCTTCCTGAGAATTTCCAGAAACAGCTGGGAAAAAAAGGAACATCAGTGATAAGAGACACATGTTAAACTAACCGGAGTAGATAAAAAATATATATAGAAAAGTTACAGAAGTAAAAGTCTACAAACATGAAAAGTGAGCTGTAAAACAAATCTTGGAAGAAAAACAATCTTGAGATTAAGTTTCAAGCATGGGAAAATCCTAGTAAGTGGCCCTTGTGGTTAAGACTATTTTGGCAAAGTACATAAAAGGCAATTGTGATTTTTGGAGATGGAGAGTGTGTACCTCAAATGTGTACCACATTTTTCAAGGCAGCATGGGAATTAATGTTTTAAAGCTGAAAAAATGCAGAAAATGGACCTCCACTTGAAAAATTAGGAAATATGTTTATTCACTTTCTTGCCAAGAGTAAGATGAAGAGATACTTTTTATTGTCGGTGGAACTGGTATCGATCTTCTCATGCTGAGAGATTTATCCATCCGGTGAGGAAGAGCAATGGCCCTTCAAAGTAAACATAAGCAGTTTACCCACCACTCATCATTACATTGACATGGCAAGGTGTCATAACACATGTTCCGAGCAGGTACTTCTTTAGATATGCTGAAGTGACTCAGTATCGGAAAGTGATGAGACAGACTAGCTGGGGCGGGGCTGGCCTTTCAACGAGGTGAAATAAAACAGAAGTGATGCTTTCCACAACTGGAGACAGCTATTGGCCATTAAAGGAAAACAAAACACAGCTGTTCATGCTAACATTAGCTATGCAGCAACAGCAAAACAAATACTTCCATAAAGTTTCACTTTTATCAGTTTCTCAGGAAGTAATCTATAGATCTTACTGTGAAACATCAAGACATATTGGTGGTGGTGCTGAGTTCAGTCAGTGACTTTTGTACAATTTGGTGCAATCACACAGGCGTGAATAGGACTGCTCAGCTTTGGCAGAGACTGCATGACTTAAGGTGAATGTTTTCAGTTTCAGTTTTCAATCAGTCTTTTGATATTGACACACTGAAAAAGTATTTATGGAGAACAACATGAAAAGTGTGGTGGATTTTAATGGAGTGACAACAGGCAACATGTGAAACAGATGGTGTGTAAAAACTGCTGGGATCAAACCCAAAGCTCAATATCCTTCTTGTTTAAAAAAAAAAAAAAAGAGGTGAGAGTTTATGACCACCTGCTCAACTAAACTATTTAGTGATTCATCATGTTCAAATGTGACTGAAGCATTTCAGAGATTTACCACCCAATTTACTGGTACATTTCGTGTCAGTTTCTCATTTTCACTTCTTACTCACCGCTCATGTGACATATCCTTACACGATTAAAAGTTGGTACCACATATATAATGGATTTACTTGTGATTAGCAGCTTTATAGCTTGTGTATGATTCTTTAAGTGTCAATATATATCAGACATATGGTATATAATAGATATATTATTATGATTAATTAGGTTTTATCATTAAAATGACAAGCACAAGTTCAAATTTATGGTAATTTAATGGCAAAAAATAAATAGTGAGAGATGGGCGATGGATAGATACGTAAAGCAAAAATAAACTAAACTAAAATAAAATAAAAGCATTGTGTTACTCAATGTAGCCTTGTGAAAAGGCCCAGCCCTGATTCTTCCCAACAAAACAGCATGAATGAAGAGTTTTACTGCTTCTTGCTCTACCTCCTCCTCAGGAGGCCCACATTGATTAACTGTCTCAATTCACTTTAAAAGAACACCACATGTGTGTATGTGTGTGTGTGTTGATTAAATGGCTCTCCTGCTGTGTAATTACAGATACACAACCTCATAATCATCACCAGCCTTTTCATTTGACCAAGTATGTTTGCTGCGCGAAAACATGTGTACGTGTGTGTGAGAGAGTGCGTTTGTGCTGTTCGCTTTTTATTGAGACTTTTGGAAAATCATAAACAGAGTTACTTCAACTACAATATATGGACTATCTCACTATATTTTCTCTCTCTCTCTCTCACACACACACACACACACACATCTGGTGTCTGGACTCGTTGTTGCATTATTCAGGAACCTTTTACTATGATTTATTCACAGTGTGACTGAAGCTCACACACTCGGCCCAGCTGTGGTTTTGTGCATGTATGTGTGTGTGTGTGTGTGTGTGTGTGTGTGTGTGAGAGAGAGTGAGAGTGAGACGGAAAGTCAAGCTCAGAGTGCATGAAGCGGAGGCTGGAAACAGAAATGAAGAGAGAGAAAGAGAGAGAGAGAAATGAAGACAAACAGAGAGGTATTGAGAGGAGGGAGTGTCATAGCCCTGTTAACATATCAACCTTACAGTATCCTAAAGTAACTGCTCGTGACTGAGTAAACTATAAAGTGTCTCTCATGTAGTGAACAAATGAGGCTTTGGCTGGGCACGACACAAAAAGAAGGGGCCTGAGGTGCAACGGAGATGCCACCTCCATATGGTCAAAACTGTGCTTTATGAGGTCACCGTGACTGTGACCTTTGACCAACAACATTTAATCGGTTACTCCTCAAGTCTGCCTGAATGTCTGTGCCCAAACATTCAGTCAGAGTGTTAGTGAGTTGTCATGTGCATGAAAAACGGGTGGACGAGTGTGCATGTGTGTGTTTACCTTGGAGATGTCCTGCCCGTCTATGCGGATGCAGCCACACTGAGGGTCATAGAATCTGAACAAGAGACGCAGGATGGAGCTTTTCCCTGATCCAGATGGACCAACCTGCACACACATACACACACACACACACACACACACACAAGTTGAAAAGTAACTAAGTACATTGACTCAAATACTGTACAGCATTTTAAGGCTCTGGTCATGTTCCAGAGCAAGATCTTTGTAGGACTGTAAATAATCTTTGTAAAATTGTTGTGTTGGTACTTTTAGTAGCTCTACGTAGTGGAAGCTGTTGGTTTGGTCCAAGTGATCCATTGAATAATACTTGACAGACAACAGAAAAATTAGGTGTAGGTTTAACAGAAGAAAATGTACCAAGGCGACTGTCTGTCCTGCCTCCACTGTGAAGGTCACATCTCCGAGGACTTCAGTGCTGTAAACACATAAACAGAAACAAAACATCAGGATCAAAACAACCGTCATTTCATCATTAATCATCCTAAAGATTCCTGTGACTGCTCAAAGTTCTGAATTTGATCAAATCAAGAAAGACATCATGGTACAAATGAACCGGCACTAGACTCAGACTGAAAGATAAATGCCAGCGCACACAGGAGGTCAATCAAGACTTCCAATTAATCTAAGTCAATCAGTCAGTCAGTGTTTGTTACAATGTCTGTCATCCATCCTAGAGACAGCAGGTGTTGGTCACCAGCTGTGCTGCAGCCTGTCTTTCAAAATAAAAGCCCCTACAATACCAATTAGAACTGTAAATATATCATTGTTTATGAACACGCATCGCAATTATTTCAAATTTCCAAAAAAGTAAACTCAACATAATGTTTCATCATTGTACTTTCTACACTTAAAAGCCTTTGATTCTTGGCTTCTTAAATTACTAATTTGATTATTGACCAGCTCTGTGTTTAATATAAGGTCAAGTTTAGCCAAATAAAATCATTTACTTCAGTTTAGGGGACAGTTGTGTTTATGGTTTAGAAGTCAGTGGATATAAGCAGTAGGCTGTGGACTAATAGGTCGCCTTTGAATCACAGTGACTCATTATTAAATCAACAACAGTCAAATTAGAAAAGATGGATTTGAGCTATAAATATTAGTTGTTGGCTACACACCCAGGCACGTAGCTGAAACTGACTCTGTCAAACTCCACCTGACCTGCTGTGAGCTGCAAGTCCTGTGCATCCGCAGCATCCTGAACCTGTGATGAGAAGAATAAGTGTTCATTCATTTCTTCATTTGTTGCATTCAAACTCTGATTATTCTGAGCACTTCTGTGACTTCTCCTTCATGTTGAAGGAGCAAAAGCTGAGCACTTCAATCTGGACCTCGAGCTCAGAGTGGGTAATGGGGAGCATGAACATCTACAGTTCTACAGTACATCTGCTGATGAAGAACATGTGATACGGTCGAAAACTGTAACTCCTGTTGCCAACTGCCAAGTGAAGTTTGAGAGTGAATCGTCAGGTTCAACAGAGAAATATTCTGTGCAGTTTCTATTTCTGATGAAGAAAGAATGAATTAAAAAAAGACAGACTGAGCAGGGTGAGGAGAACGAAGTACATGAAGTGATGTGGTGAAGAAAACAGTATGCACAGTTCTACAAATAATAAATCGTTCATACACTACGATGTAAGCAGATAGATTTGTGAACATAAATGAGCAGTATTCATCAACATTAACATTATTATTAACTGTTGACAAATACATTAATAAATACACATATCTGCTTACAACAAAATTCTAGTGCTTTATACACTATTTATTAGGCGTTCATTCAGTGCCTCTAAATGCCAAACAGGGTGATGTGAAGTTTGATTGCAGTCTGCTGATTTATCACGATCAGCTTCTGCAGTCCCTTTTTCCTTCCTGACCTCCCTCCTCCTCCTTCTCCTCCTCCTCGACTCTCCTTGCCTGCAGCTTCCCAAGCCAAAGAAAAGGACCGCTGTGTTTTTAAGGTGCTCTAATGCTTTTGTCTACATTCATGTGGCTGTTTACCATATCAAGGGCCTGTGAATGTAGAAGCCTTTAGTGAGGCAGCCGGAGGACGCCTTTTCCCACCGAAACACACACACAAAAACGGACATACACACACAGAGATACAGACAGACTCTGTGTTTTAGTATGTGCATGCGCACAAACACACACGAGCGCACAAAGTCACACACAAACACTTGTTGACCTTCTAATCCGCTGACCTCTGACTGTGTGAGTTTCTGCGGTTCCAAGCAGACTGACAGTGACTCTGAACACTGTTCATACATTTTGGCTTTTCTTTAATGTGGTATTTCATTTTAGATTATTACGTAGATTTTGTATTTGTTACCATACACATTTGCTTAAATTTACAAAAGAAATAAACCTGCACAACAGCAATTTGATATAATATGCCAATAATATATACGTGATGATACTGATGGCACATCATCATGCCCTAGCTGCTAAATGCTCCACTCAGGAGCTGTTCTCTGGCTGTGTGTGTTTGCTGTTGCTGCTGAGCAGGTAGAAAACAGAGGGGTTTGGATGCTGCTCCTGAAAACCACCTTATGAGCGTGAACCAGAACAGTGATGCTGTGGTTTTGACAAACAGACAATGAGCCAAGGGCTGATATTCAGAATCATAGAGCTGAGTGGAGATGATAATCCCGAGGGTTCATCATTTCAGAGCATTTTCTCATTGTTTTTAAATTAAATAATAATAATAATACAAATATCAATTATATATCGATATCAAAGATAAGAATCAGAGATCATGCTCAAAGGAATAAACCAATGAATTAAGTGGTGTTTTGTGTGACTCACCTCTTGCTGCTCTGTCAACAGAGCCAACATGTTTTCCATGTCAACAAAAGCACTCTGAATCAGCCTGCAGACACACATGATGCACAATCATTGTCATTAGATGCAGAAACAGTATCAGTGTGGCACATGGCCTCGCACCGAATTCTGTCATCTAAGCAGGTCTAACACAAATGTTTGAATCTTACAGCCGGGTCATTGATTGGCGTCCTCTCACCTGTAGTAGGTTCCAAACCAGTTCAGAGGTGTGTACAGCTGGATGATGTAGGTTCCAAACAGAACATAGTCGCCAACCTGAGGAAGAAGGAAACACATACAGCTACTGAACATGAACATGCCCCCCCCCCTAGAGACATGTGAACTGTTTAACCATTTGAGGTCAGCTGAACCAGCTGACAACATACTACTGACTCACTATATTAAGGATTTATAAAAATGCTGTGGAGAAAATGTCTGACTCAATGGGCCATGTCACTGAGATTACTGTGGACACTGAGGTCTGTGTTACTAAGGTCATAAAAATAAGTCGCACAAGCCTCTGTATCTGAGTCACAGAGGTCTGCTGAGGTTGGCCTGTTGTCTCTCCACATCACTGTCAAATCCATGTTATTGTGGTCAGGCACACAGCAGCGTCACAGAGGTCGTGTTCAAGTGACGAATGTTGTAGCATGAACCATTCGGGTGGTGTCTGAGTCTTCGGGGTGAAGTCACAGACATCATGCCTGAGTCAATGTGGTCTAAGTCTAAACCACTAATGTCATGTCCGTCTAAACTGAGACATCTTCGTCTGGTGCTCGGATTCATTGATCTGTTTGGCTACCCTGGATTTATCATCTTTATTTAACCACATTATCACACTGGGAACAACAAACGGACAGAAAAACATGGTTAGGCAAAGCAAAAGATCATGCAACCACTGACAACATTGCATAGTTTTAAAGTTTAAAATGGGCTGTGACATGTCACAGTCGAGTTTTAAAATTCTCTGTGGTCTGTTCGGATATGTTTAACTGAGGGAAAAAACAAAACCTTAAACTGGGCTCCAACATCTATGTTCAAATCTGCATTGTCCGCTCTGTCAGTTGATTTCAATGACTGGGTTCTACTTTTGTGTATACTTAACTCGTACCTGGAATTGTCCTACAGAGACCAGGTAGGCGCAGAGCAGGGATCCAACCAGCAGTCCTGACCCTATGATGATGTTCTGGGTTTGATTCAGCAGAGCTAGCGATGCTGAGCTCTTCCACTCACACTGCTATATCAACACAACCAGCACACGTTTTGTTAAATGAGGAGCCTGTTGTCAGAAGATTTGGACATTGAATTGATTTTTCTTTAACAAAAACATTTGGGGTTAACTGGTAACTAGTTTAGCTATGATTAGCTAAATTAAGCTGGATGCTTGGTCTTACCTGATATTTCAGAATGGCTTCCTCAAAGCAGCGAACCTCATAATCCTCAGCATTGTAATATTTTACCTGTGAAAACACACAGGATCCAGTTGCTAAACATGCTGAGTAATCATGCAACTATGATATCAAATTAATATCATGTAATCCTGTGTTTCTCATTAATAAATGAGACTACAGCGACCAGCCACAGTCTCGTTTGGGCCCACCATAGTCTCTTGCAGAAAAAAAATATTGATATGTTTTTCAACGGCGTTTCACCTTCTCTCATTTCTGTCAGTCAGCTCAGCCCCTCCTCCTGCTGGAGTTGGTCTCTCTCTCTCACGCACACACACAAACATGTACACATGCACAGGTTGGGCTGGAAATGCTAATAAATGCTAAACGCACTAAACCACTAATTGTACAGGGTTCAAATTTCCCCACAATTGCGATCACCAACCCTGAACAGTCCGACACCCTCCCACTATAGTCTCCCAAAACCCTGTGGGGAACACTGTGATGTCTAACAATTCAATTTTGATGGCGTAACATTAACATTAAAACACTGAAAGTGGAGCATCATGCTCATGCATGTACAAATGTGACATCTGGACTGGTGCCAAATCACAGCAGGAGCTGTACCGTGTTGTTATCTACCGTCTCAAAGTTGAGCAGCGAGTCTACAGCCCTGGACTTGGCATTGTTGTCTTGATTGTTCATCTCTCTCCTGTATTTTGTCCTCCATTCTGTGATCAGGATGGTGCAGGCTGTAGATACAGAAACTAGTCTGATTATCAAGTTTAATCAAAAGAAGTGTAAATTCGCGTCATTCCACAGCAAATTGCAAATCACAATGTACTGTCCTGCAGAGCCATGGCCGTGGTTACTCATAGTCCTTTCATGTCTGTGGTCCTGATGCAGTACAAACAATATTTACTGCAGTTAGATTTTAATACTTAACTTTTTGTTGTGTTCACATTCATAGAGATAATGGTTTGTATTGTATTATCATACGTTTATCTATTATTTCATACATACAAAATGCTTTTTTCACCATCAGTGCTGGAAACTACTTGGATAGATGATGAATACAAAAGCTTGTTATCTCAAGGTACAGTCTTCTGATCACCACAGGGAAAATATAACTAGAATTGAAGGAAACACACACAATAACTCACTGAGATAAAGCACCATGCAGGTGAAGACTATGAGTCCAAACCAGACACTGAAGTAAGAGACGAAGTAGATGATGGCAATGATGATGTCACAGATGGTGGGGAGGATACTGAACAGGATGTAGCTGAAGACAGAACCGATCACAAGTCATTACTGGCCCACTACGTGTTGAAAGTCTAAATCATGACCTGCTCTGGTTATTGAACCCAGGTCATGTGAGCAGAGGCTAAACATGTCCGCTTGTCCTACCTGAGCAGATTATTGATGGACGAGGTGCCACGGTCAACACTCCTCAGCACATCCCCTGTGCGTCTCTCCAAGTGCCAGCGCAGAGACAGACCATGCAGGTGGGAAAACAAACGCACCTACAGTGTGTAGGGAAAGGAACAGAGAAAGAGTATGTGAGTAGTGCAATACTCACTTAGGATTAAAGAGATATTCTGGCCTAAGTTTAACCCATGGTCTAACACGCCGTGAAACCAAGTAGAACACTCCCACGAGAGATCAAGTTTGCCAACGGCAAACTTCTCTAGTTGTAGCGACTTCAGCACAGACAGACAGACAGCAAAATTTTCCTGTCTCTGTAGACAAGAGCCAACCGCAATAAAAAAAAACTCATGGCCACAGATGATGCTCAGAACAGCACCAAACTTCATCAACAGTACAAATAGGGTCCCAGCACACAATATGAGGTATTAAACATCTGCTGGCTTTGCCTGGTTTCTATTGAAGAGACGAAAACAGAACTCATCCACTCTCCTCCAGCCGCTTGTGAGTTGAAACCCTTGATAAGCTGACAGTGCGCAGTGATACAAAGGGAGAGAAAATAGCGCAAAGCAATTGTGAGGTCTGACTTTTTTGTGGACAACATTTTTTTGATGAAAACGTATTACTCTTTTGAACACATATTGATTTGAGAAGCAAAACACTTTATTTTTGTGACCCCAGCAACTAGCCGAAACTACTTTCCTCAACACCAAAACCTAGCCAGAACTCTGTTGACGGGATGCAGTAGGGGAAAAGTCACCGGTGATGCACGATAACGCTGATGGGGACGTCATACAACTTCATGTCAAAAAATCTGTACTATCCCTTTAAACTTGTGCCAGAATGTGTACTTTTACCATTTTTGCATGTAAACAGTGTCTTTCCCCTCAATCCCCCTTCCGCCCATATCCACAGTCTTCACTTTAACAATCCAGCTATAATTCTGTCACATTGACTAAAATAGAGGTTGCAGACACTGTCTTTATTCCCAGAGCAATTATTTTGATGAACGTGATCATGACCAAAAATGTGAAAATACGACTAAAGTTGTGATAAACCAGAACAATCTTAATCATTGTGCATCTAATTGAACCAAAACAGTGGGGAATAGATGTTAAAAGTGAAACAACACAAGATCCATAAAGAGGGAGGAACAAGAGAAAAGTGAGTGTAAGTGGCACCTGAACGCCTCTGCTGGTGAACTGCTGAACTCTGATCCACAGAAACTGACGAATGTTACTGATGAAACCCGACGTACCTACGGAACAAAGAGGAGGATCTCATAATTTTATTCGCTCCTAATCACACAAACTGTTTTCACACACATTTCTCTCTAAATATGAACACACTTGTGCACCTGCCCCTCCTCCTTGAAGGAACTTCAGCAGCGTGTAGACGCAGACAGTGGCAGTCAGTGAAGTCCAGCTGCTTCCTGCAGAAAGCTCATTCACTGTACACACACAGAACAACATTGTCATTGATTTGGAGTTGTGTTTGTGTCAGTCTGATAAATGTTAGTCTATAAATCACTCTGCTTAAACTCTGATGTCGGTCAAATACTTGACCCTTAAGCTATATATTCACCAGGTTAAACAATGAGTTTAAACTCTCTACAATGCTCCTCAAAGCCAAGGAAAGCTACAGATTCAAGTGGTATAGTATAATATATTATACTTTAAATCCACATCATTTTCCTAGCTGGGATCTATGATCTTGTCCTCAGAGTGGAAACCAACCATACGTCCAGACACAGCCGTTCACACACTCCCCTCTTTGCCACACAGACACATTCTCATTCACATTCATTACCATTTTGTACAAGTGCTGGGAATCAGGTTGAAATGCAAAAAAAACAGACGGAGATAAAGGGAGGAGGGGAGGAAGGAGGAAGACAGAAAATCCAGACAGGGAGAGAGACTCAGTGAGAATAGAAGGGAGAAAATGAGATAAAACGATTGAGAGAAACGAATAAAGAAATGTGTGTATTCTACACTCTTTAACTTTCTAGTATGTGTTTTCAGCAGGGGGTATTTTCAACTCTTTGGCATTGGGTCCTGGAGTCGGAGGGTGGGAGGCGGGGTCGGACCCGGAGACAAAACGTCTGTTGTACCGGTGTGTTAACTCCACGAAAAAGGCCGCTAATGCTGGCTAAGCATGACTGGCAGGAGGGGTGACCTCCCAGAAAACCCTCCGCACACACATATACACATACTCACACATGCACGCGCACGCACACACACAGACACATCAACAACAACCCCCAACCCCCCCACCCCACCCCACCCCCCACCCCTCTCTCTGAAACCTCTTCCACGCCTTCCTCATCACACAAAGCAACGCTCGGCCCCATTCTCGCAGGACTGGCTTATACTTTCATGTAGCTCCAAAAGCCAAACGGGCAGTTTTCTCAAAGGAAAAGCAGCTGAAGACAAACTGAACGCTGACTTCCTCTGAAGTGGAGGCTTCTGGGTCATTGCCTTGTGGCAGAAGCAGTCCTGCGTACAAAATAGCGGACGAAAGATCTTGGCAAATGATGACACATCCTCCAGTTGTGCACCAAAACATATCCTTCATATGTGACAGTAAAGGCTGATGGTACCACCCCACATACATGACCTGACTTATGAGAAACAAATGAACCTTAGTTCATAATGATGTCTGTCATAGTCCTGGATCTAACCAGTACCTGTATGAAGTGACTGGTCAACATTTTTAGGACTTGTTGATTTTGAGCGACTTGTTTCTGTCTTTTGACTGAAGTCTGTTCTGTTTGGTTGCTTCACACAGTATCAGACAGACAATGAAGTATATCAAGACAAATCCCAGGCCATAGACTGTCAAAGAATCCACCTCAAATCACTATTTCCACACCAACAAAAGTTAGTCTGGTTCCAGGCGTCTGTATCACCTCAAACATCTCTGATTTGTCAGGAACCGACTGAATTAAGTGAAACAAAAAGGGGAGCTCAATGTGACTATCGGAGTAAGCAAAAATTTCTGACAACACTTCCAACAACAGCTGCATTAAAAAAGAGTCATAATGAAAATAGTTTTGCATCCGTTGCCAGCAGCGTCCAGTGTGCAGCAGGGAAGGATCTAGGAAGATTAGATTGAAATCCTGCTTCTGGTTATCATGGGATGGCTAAATCCTGTCCACCTTGAGCGTGGGGTTCACTAAGCTTCTCTTCTGACTCTGCTCAACTGTCAAAAATTAGACGAAATGAAGACAGATCCAGATAGATTTGGTATGTATGTTTGTGGAGGTAGACAAACCATGACATATTGCATTTAGACAGCTTATCGGTGTAAGAGTAACCTTCAAATTCAATTCAGGTCAAATCAGGACTGAATGACGACACAAAAGCAGCAAAAGTGCAGTTCAGACACGATGACTCACATACTTCTTCACTGTCGGAAGTGTTAATGTGTAACACATCTTTTGTGACAATCTCACCGCTATTTTTAAGGTAATTGGCCCCACAAACACAAATAAACTGATGGATGGAAGCAGTCACACAGCACCAAGGCTGCCTCTAAACGAAGATCAAACACATTAATAAAAATACCAAATCATTAACCAAAGCAGTATGAGTTTCCTCATATCGTTAAACTGTATTAAAAACACAACCAGTTCTGGCTCAACTCAAAGCTCTGATTGAACTTACACTGTTGACTAGATACAATTCTTATAAACCCTGAGGATGCAGGAAGATAACAAGGACAATCACATGGAGACAAGTTTGACTCTAAAAGATTTGAGCACACTGCCATCTAGAGTTTCAAGAGCATGATACAACAGTTTTGTTTTAGATGTGGTTCAGCTGATTTATCCATGGAATTCTCTGTATTATAAAGATCTATTGCTTTCATGCATCTCAAATGTTATATGTAATACTTTCTGGTGCATAGTTTATTTACTTTAACATTCAATAGGCTGACATACATTTTTGTTTGTATCTGTCTCTCATTTTTCTTGTGAAACAGGCCTCTGTCTTTTTCCTTTTTCTATGTCTCGCACACATTTTTTCAGTTATTTCATAATATGTGAACCAAGACAGATCAGGTTCTTTTGTTCAGTCATTACATTTTTCTGTGTTTTAGTGCTCACCGATGTTCTTGGAGTAAACAGGCACCAGCACATTTACCAGTCGCTCTGCTGCCAGCAGGCCCACACACAGCAGCACAACTCCCTGCAGTGCTGTGGTGCCTTTGGGCCAGACGTACGGCAGCAGCAACCTCACCTTCCTCCCAAAGCCTTGCCAGGCAGAAGGCAAAGAAGAGGGAGTGGAGGAGTTCTGGATCTGTGGATGGAGAGAGAAAATAAGACAATGCACTGATGCTTGGATACTGACCCAAAACAAAACATGGATAACATGATTTTATTAAGGGTGGAGGACTTATCAACCTGTTGACTCTACAGTGTGGATTCATATCCACCAAATCCATCACCAACTTTATGCTTTGCTCCCAAATGCCTAGATTCATGTTATGTTATGTGATAAATACCTGGCTAAGTTTCCTAGCTCTGACACAGAGCATCAAACAGTAGCCAAAAAACAGAAGTCAGAATTAGCAGAATTCCTGTTTGACACATGGAAGGTGAACATTTCTTTCTGAATAGTGAACAATAATCAACAACGTACCTCAACATTTACAACTTCTCTTTTTCCTCCTTGTCCCCTCTTTACACCAATGTCTTCCATCTGATTCACCATCAGTTCACTGTGGTGCAACGCTCATTTCTTCAGCAGCAGAATCGCAAAAATCAACTCACACTCTGCCTCTGGTTATTACAGGATTACAGGCGACTATTTCATTTACTGCAGCCGTATTAGTGGCCGAGAGTTTAACCTGCTGTGATGGTTTTCAAAAGCAGTCGAAGTAACTGCACACACATATGCACATTTCTGTTGTGTTTTGAGCTTTGAGTTTAAACTAGCAGTGGTCAGCAGTTTGCTTTGACCTGGGAGCAGGGCAGTATGAGAGAGAGAGGGGGGGTGGGGAGAGAGAGAGAGAGAGAGAGAGAGAGAGAGAGAGAGAGAGAGAGAGAGAATGCACTATTTATATAATATCCTACAAAATGCCTCTTTATGGTTTGGCATATGGCTTAGTGTGTGGAAATGCTTTCATAATAAGTTCAAACTGGGCTTTCACAACATGCATTCTCATGTTTCTTTTACTTCACTTACACCACCATAAAGATGGACACAAAAACATTTTTATTTTAACATTTGGATTAGACATTTTTCATCAGGTCAGACTTTTAAATTACTTGGAGCAACTTTTATATTTCTACATTCGAATTAAAACCTATTGGCAACAACATTATGAGTCTCCTGAACATCAAATATACCTGAGGGAGAAATCAATCTTAATCAGTTCCTAACCAACTTAATTTGCCTGAGTGAATTTAACTCTGAATCTGTCTAAGTGTGACGGAGGGAAAAAAAAGACTTAAGAAGCAGAGCAGAGTAGTTTGTTAATAACATGGCGACATCTGCTGGTGACAACTGAACCTGCATTTGCATGAAGTCCTCTGGGCATTCAGGTCTGATGATGTGCTGAGCTTGTGCTCAGTGAGTGACAGTAATGATATCATACAGGGCTGATTTTGTGCAATTAAAATTTGAGGTAAAAGAGCATGCATGTCTGAAAACGCCTATTTTGAGATTATTAATGTCAGTTAATTGATGTACTGTATTTTATTTAACACCTCCAGCTCCATTTAGATAAACAGTTTCTACAGAACCGATCATTTAATTAGTCTGTAATAGGGGCTGTTCTTTAAACTGGAGGGTAAGTACTTGCCTTTGTCATCACAACTGCTGCACTATATTGTGTCATGTACTACGGCAGAAAGCTTGGGTGCCCTCTGGTGGGCTTTAGTGGGCATATCAACTTCTACAGAGAAAACAATAAATCCACATCGGAGTCAGCCTGTGTGAGATGCATCAGCCCTGCCAGACCATGTGGATTTATCTAACTCTTCCTCTATTAAATGTAGATACTGGAGGTTTTTGCTCAAATAAAAACGCTAGACTTATACAAATGAAATCTGGTTTAATCATCACCTATGGGCTTCTAGTCCTGTGTGGTGGTTACTGAGTCTGCAGAGCCCCCCTCCCCTGCCTGTATTTTGGTCTTTTGCTTTGTTTTGTTGTGCACAGGTACGTTTCTGGGTGGAGAGTTGGTGTTTTCTCTCCAGCCAATGACAAAGCAAGTGAAGATCCGTGCAGCATGAGTAGGAGGGCTGCTAGTATGGCATCAATTCAGTGCCAAAATCCACACGCATAAAAATCATAATCAGTGCGCATAAAGACTACTGTCTACACGCTCGCGGTCTCAGTGTACACGCTCGCTGTCACTCTCGGTGCCCTCTACTCGCTTGCCTTTGCTGAGTTTTGGCACTCTGGGGATGGGCATTGAATAGACAATCCCCCTTCTTTCTGATTGGTCACTTTAAACGCCTACTGTCTCCAGGTCAGGGCCAATCCGAGGGGGTAGGGCATAGGGCGGGTCACCATGGCGGCAGAACTTGAAAATTGAGAATTGAGGATCAAGATGGTACAATTCGATCGGTCGACATAATCACAATTACTCCAAAGCTGTCCATTAAAATAATAATTGTGACCAATCAGAAAGGAGGTGGATTGCTGTCTATTCAATGCCCATCCCCAGAGTGCCCAAACTCAGCAAAGGCGAGTGCGTAGAAGGCACAGAGACAGCGAGCGCGCAGAGTGACAGCGAGCGTGTAGATGATGGTCTTTATGCACGCTGATATGATTTTTATGTGCGCAGATTTTGGCACTGAATTGACGCCATACCAGTGTCCCAGATCTTATCTCACGAGCACAAACAAATGCAGATGGGACGTGGGGGGGTTAGCTGAGAGTTTTTACGACAGTGTTGTAAATAACAACTCAAAACTGTAGGTGAGCTCTGTAGAGGGAAAAAAAAACAACCAAAACAGCAAAAAAGTGACCAACTTCCATAGTTCCCCTGTTTTGGTATTTGGTATTTATAAGAATGCAACTTAATTGTAAGAATGATGTGTTGCTATGGTTTTATAAGCTAAATAAGGTTGACAAGACCAAGCTTTAAAGTCATGGTAACTGTTTTTAATCATTGAATCGCAGTTGACATGCAACTATTTTGCTTACAGGAGGGAGAGGGAGGAGCAAGATGAATCAGCTTTATCATACAGAAGTTTGGCCAGAAAGCTGCCAGAGCTCCTCAGCCTCTCTCCTCCCTTTCTCTCTCTGGTTATGAAGACCTTGGAAGAAGCTGAACTTTGCTTTCCACAGCTCGTGAACACCTCATGCAAGAAGCCTTTGCAGAAACATGCTGAGACCACTTTCCTCTACATCCTGCTGCCCTGCATCTCTTTGCTCACTGTGGCTCTCAATCTGCTGGTTATCATCTCTCTCTCCCACTTCAGGCATGGATTTACATTTAATATAGATATTGATATATACCACCTTTTAATGAAAATATGAGATTGTTTAATGAAAATTCCTGAAAAAGTTGAATGTATTTCCCATTATAACATCAGTGAATCCAGTACTCATGTGCTCAATACATTTCAGACAATACAAAATAACAAGTATATGTGCTGCACCTGTTGTGCTGTCCAAGCTTTGGACAGACGTTGTTGTGTCTATACACTGTTTATGTGACTGTTCATACAGCTGCAGTTAATAATGTTTTAGGACTTCCACAGCTGCTGGATTAATTATATGCTCAATGACAATATTCTTTCTCTGCAGGCAGCTCCACACCTCCACCAACCTCCTCCTCCTTTCTCTAGCTGTGGCAGACTTTCTTGTGGGCCTTCTGCTGATGCCAGTTCAAATCCTCCTCACAAGGGGCTGCTGGGTTTTAGGGAACATAATGTGTGGACTATTTTACTATGCCTCTTATATTCTAACGTCTGCCTCAGTAGGAAACATGGTTCTCATATCAGTTGACCGATATGTGGCCATTTGTGAACCTTTGCTTTACCCTACTAAGGTCACTCTGAATAGAGTTAAAATCAGTGTTTGTCTATGTTGGGCCTGTTCTCTGTTGTATAATGGTGTGATTGTTAATGGCTTCCTGAAAAATCTAGATTCATATAATTCTTGCTATGGAGAGTGTGTGGCTGTTACTGACTTCATAACAGGAGCTGTTGATGTGCTGTTGACCTTTATTGGCCCCATCACAATAATCATAGTCCTGTATATCAAAGTCTTTGTGGTGGCAGTGTCACAGGCTCGAGCAATGAGGTCTCATATTACAACTGTCACACTCCAGGGTTCAGTTCATGTGACAGCTAATAAGTCTGAGAGAAAAGCAGCCAGGACTCTTGGTGTTGTTGTGGTTGTGTTTCTAATCTGTTTCTGCCCTTACTTTTATCCCTCCTTCGCTGGCCAGGACGTGTCAACCAATGTGGCATTTTCAGTTTTTGGGGTCTGGCTACTTTATTGTAACTCCTGTATAAACCCAATGATCTATGCTTTTTTCTATCCCTGGTTTAGGAGGTCAATTAAACTCACTCTAACACTCCAGATATTCCAGCCTGACTCCTGTGATGCCAACATATTGTAGACAACTTTAAAAGTGTTGTTTTTCCTGTTGCTATGTCAAGCATCCTATTTGTTTTTTGTTTTTCTTTTAATCAAAGTGCAAATATTGTTCATGTCTTTTGAGTCCCTGAATTCAATAACCTTGAAATATCTGGGTCAAGACAGATTTTCTGAAATGCCAATGTATGTGAAATTATTTATTCCTAGTTAATAAACTGAACTATGTCAAAAATGGAACATTGCTCTTTCTTCATTTTGCTTAAGTTGTTTGTTTTGTTTTAAAAACATGTCACGTTTAACTCTTCATTTGAGTCCTTAATTTGCTGTAAAACACAACCAGTGACCAGTGCACAAACATATGCAAAAAAATATATATGCTTGTATTCACTTTTACATATATGAATGATTTTTGACATTGTATTTTATTCTGCTCTACTCTATATTCTATTTTATCTACTGACTATATGCTAATGGATCCTGACATCTTATTATAGCCACAGTTGACTAATGATACTGATCATAGCTTTTTATATTTAATTTGAAGAATTGTTGTTACTAATGCACAGATAAGGAGCACACAGTTGAACATGTAATCTATGATCTGAACTCTACTTGCTTGAAGGCTGTTTTGAGTATGTATATGCACTCAAATTATGTATACAAGTGGTAATGAAAAGCATTTTTCCAGCTTATGTATTCCCACACTTTTGCACATGCTGTTGTTGTCACTTGTTTTGACTGACTTGGTCTGAAGACCACATTCATGTGTACGTTGAACTGTCCTTGACTGAGGATTATCCGACTCTCTTGTTAGTTTTTTATATCTATATCTAAAATGTGTCTTTGGTTCATAAAGTTTGATGAGCAAATGTAGCAGTAGAAAGAAGTGTTAATGGCAGTTCTAAAACCAGCAGTATGGACTGCTTTCTAACATGGCTTAATGCAGCGAAAGATGAGAGATTAGCTCTACACACTATACATGTCCTAGAGGAGCAGGTAATGTTTTCAGTTATTAAGCTAAATTTTACATTATGTTGCTGAGCTGAGAAAAATATGAACATCTTATTTGGTCAAATATCATCTCTGCCTGTAGTGAGATGATGACCAGCAGGTTCAGAACCACAGTGAGAACAGCGATGAGGGACAGCAGACTGTAAGTGAACATGGCCTCTGAGTGAGGACACATCATCTTCCTGCAGGAGTTATTAAACTGGGGAACACAGAGTTCAGCTTCTTCCAGTCCAGGGCCTCCATATTCAGAGAGAGGAGAGGCAGCTGTTAGCTCTGTTGTGTGTTTCATGATGCTCTTCTGATAAATAAATCCACATCAAATACTATTCTGAGGTTTGGGCATATGCGTTTGGCTGTTTTTAAATACCGTATTTTCCGCACTATAAGGGGCACTTAAAAGCCTTTAATTTTCTCAAAAAACGACAGTGCCCCTTATAATCCGGAGCGCCTTATATATGGATCAATTGGTTAATTGGTTGATCCATACTGGTTGTACAAGGCGCTGAAGGCGCTTTGTCAAAATGTTTCAGTATGACAACCCAATAAAAACAATTTAATAATAATAAAATATTTCAGTACGGTTGGGAAATACACGGCGGGGTTTTTCTGTCAATAGTATTTTCTGTTTTATTCAATCAAATACTCAATCTCAAATCTTAATCTTAAACCTCAACGAAGAATGAATGTTTCCAAAACACCAATCCCTTTATTTTTCTAAGCCTTTTGTTAGACTATCCGCCGGATTAGCTATAAAAGGCTAACGATCCTCATATTCCCATTTAAGACACGAAGTCTTATCATTCACACTTGGTGAATCTCTAATCTCACCAACAAGTACGACTGGTAAACTACAAGGTCACACCGCTTGCAGCATTACGGCTACCGTAGTCAGTAAACACCGGTACTGTGCTTATTCACAGTCCTAGTGGATGCATAGTGCAACCCCAGTCAAACGTTTGACTGCAGTATCTTCTATTCTATGCGCCTTATAATCCGGTGCGCCTTAAAAGTTAAGATTTTGGTTTTAGAGTTTACAGCGATGGCAGATTATAAATCTCACATTTTAACAACAGCAGGTAGCCTATCCACTAAAGTACAAAATATACATAAAGAAATTCAATTTGTACTTCTACACACAATATATCACTTCAAGTACTTTCAATGACCCATATCTATTTATAATTTAAAACAATGCTGAATTTTTTCTCAAATTCAAAAAACTTTCAAAGAACTCAAGGATTCACAGGAACCATGTATTTCTATATTTTGTTACGGATTGATTTGGTTTTTGTTAAAACCATTTAAGTCCAATATACCTGACAAAGCCACGGTTCAAAGTCGTGGTAACTGTTTAAATCATTACGTCACACTGGAGATGCATTTGATTTGGGGAGAGGGAGGAGCATGATAAATCAACCTCATGATACAGAATTTCGGCCAGAAAGCTGCCAGAGCTCCTCAGCCTCTCTCCTCCCTTTCTCTCTCTGGTTATGAAGACCCTGGAAGAAGCTGAACTTTGCTTTCCACAGCTCGTGAACACCTCATGCAAGAAGCCTTTGCAGCAACATGCTGAGACCACTTTCCTCTACATCCTGCTGCCCTGCATCTCTTTGCTCACTGTGGCTCTCAATCTGCTGGTTATCATCTCTCTCTCCCACTTCAGGCATGAATCTACAAACAGCCTAAAATACTTCTTATTTGTTGGCTTTGAAAGAATATAGATACTGACTCATAACACCTTTTTAGAAATAAATATAACATCTTGTGATGAAAATTCCAGAAAAAGTTGCATGTATTTCATGTTGGATTACATATGCTTTTACTACTACAATGACCATCTCTTATTATCACATCAGTGGATCCATATATAAGGGTTCTTGCATGTGCTGCACCTGTTGTGCTGTCCAAGCTTTGGACAGACATTGTTGTGTCTATACACTGTTTATGTGACTGTTCATACAGCTGCAGTTAATAATGTTTCAGGACTTCCACAGCTGCTGGATTAATTATATGCTCAATGACAATATTCTTTCTCTGCAGGCAGCTCCACACCTCCACCAACCTCTTCCTCCTTTCTCTAGCTGTGGCAGACTTTCTTGTGGGCCTTCTGCTGATGCCAATTAAAATCCTCCTCATAAGGGGCTGCTGGGTTTTAGGGAACATAATGTGTGGACTATTTTACTATGCCTCTTTTATTCTAACGTCTGCCTCAGTAGGAAACATGGTTCTCATATCAGTTGACCGATATGTGGCCATTTGTGAACCTTTGCTTTACCCTACTAAGGTCACTCTGAATAGAGTTAAAATTGGTGTTTGTCTATGTTGGGCCTGTTCTCTGTTGTATAATGGTGTGATTGTTAATGGCTTCCTGAAAAATCCAGATTCATATAATTCTTGCTATGGAGAGTGTGTGGCTGTTATTGACTTCATAACAGGAGCTGTTGATGTCCTGCTGACCTTTATTGGCCCCATTACAGTAATCATAGTCCTGTATATCAAAGTCTTTGTGGTGGCAGTGTCACAGGCTCGAGCAATGAGGTCTCATATTGCAACTGTCACACTCCAGGGTTCAGTTCATGTAACAGCTAATAAGTCTGAGAGAAAAGCAGCCAGGACTCTTGGTGTTGTTGTGGTTGTCTTTCTAATCTGTTTCTGCCCTTACTTTTATCCCTTCTTGGCTGGCCAGGACAGGACAACTGATGTGGCATTTTCAGTTTTTGGGGTCTGGCTACTTTATTGTAACTCCTGTATAAACCCAATGATCTATGCTTTTTTCTATCCCTGGTTTAGAAAGTCAATTAAACTCATTCTAACACTCCAGATATTCCAGCCTGACTCCTGTGATGCCAACATATTGTAGTAAAAGTGTTGTTTTTCCTGTTGCTATGTCAAGCATCCTATTTGTTTTTTGTTTTTCTTTTAATCAAAGTGCAAATATTGTTCATGTCTTTTGAGTCCCTGAATTCAATAACCTTGAAATATCTGGGTGAAAACAGATTTTCTGAAATGCCAATGTATGTGAAATTATTTATTCCTAGTTAATAAACTGAACTATGTCAAAAATGGTACATTGCTCTTTCTTCATTTTGCTTAAGTTGTTTGTTTTATTTTAAAACCTTTACATTTAACTCTTCATTTGAGTCCTTAATTTGCTATAAAACACAACCAGTGACCAGTGCACAAACATATGCAAAAAAAATATATACATATATTCACTTTTACATATATGAATGATTTTTGACATTGTATTTTATTCTGCTCTACTATATATTCTATTTTATCTACTGACTATATGCTAATGGATCCTGACATCTTATTATAGCCACAGTTGACTAATGATACTGATCATAGCTTTTTATATTTAATTTGAAGAATTGTTGTTACTAATGCACAGATAAGGAGCACACAGTTGAACATGTAATCTATGATCTGAACTCTACTTGCTTGAAGGCTGTTTTGAGTATGTATATGTACTCAAATTATGTATACAAGTGGTAATGAAAAGCATTTTTCCAGCCTATGTATTCCCACACTATTGCACATGCTGTTGTTGTCACTTGTTGAGTTAGAGTTTCCAGCGATGGCAGATTATAAGTCTCACATTTTAACAACAGCAGGTAGCCTAGGGATGTACCAAAATATCAATACTACAATATAACACGATATTTCGTCTTGCGTGCGTTATCGATAGACTGGTGTCAAATATCAATATTTAAACAATAAATATACAGCTGTTCTAAACAGATTCTCTCACAAAACCCTGCTGCAATTTTTATTTACAGAGTCACTACTTCAAGCCTCCATATGATGGCGCTTACCATGAATTAGAGTGGGTGCAGAGGCAGAGTACTCTTTGAAAGGAATGATGCAGTACAGCCTGCTGGAAATTGTAAAAAGAAGAAGAAGAAAATGGTGTAAGGCGGAGGAATAGCAAAACATAACACAAGGACATTGGACATTGTGTGTTGAGAAGAGCCGCTGTGTGCAGTATACACTTTGTTTTACTTGGCTGTCATTCATATGAAATGGATTGGCAATAGGGGTGCACCAATCAACTGGCACAAATTTCCTTAACTTTGCCGGATCGGCGATCCCTTTATGTTAAACCGATCTCATCTACCTCCGCAAAGGTCTAAAAGTCAGCCACTGTCCCCCACTGCTCTGCCATGAGAGAGGGCTGATGCCAGGTCACAGAAGTGCTGCTAAGCGCTGCACAACGAAAATCATGTGCGAGTCGGAGCCCTTCCATTCACACTAGATGCGCATTTCTCTGTGCCAGTCGACAAGCACTTCTGCCCCTTCAGGTGTGTGCGCGTGTGTGTGTTCATCCATCTCTCTCGTGCTCTGTCTGCTTAGAAAAAAGCACACACATCATCGCATTTGTCAATCGCGGTGTTTTATTTTGAAAATCGTTTTCATTTATATTTGAGAGAACTACCTCATGTGCAGGTAAAACAACAAGTTTGTATTGTATTTTTTCACAGGTATTGTTTTTCAATAAAATAAGATTCGAACATTGAAGGTGTATGCTGTCAGTTATATAAAAATCGGTATCGGCCAAAATGAGAATCGGCAGGTCAAGCTTTTTAAAAATTGGTGATCATCATTGGCCAGAAAATTGCAATCGGTGCACCTCTAATTTGCAGTGTTTTGTAATTCATGTGAAATGGATTCAGTGCAGTCAATAAATTCAGAATTTCTTCAGTGACACAGATATCGTGATGCATTGTGGATGAAATTTCTTGCAATATATCGATTATCGCATAATTGCTGTATCGTGATATTATCATTATCGCGGGCAAAATATCGTGATGGTATCTCTCTCTCAAATTGAATTGAAGGCAACTGGACTTGTATTTGTCTGGGAAGACGTTTCGCCTCTTATCCAAGCGGCTTCATCAGTTCCTACGCATCGGTCTTTCTAGTCCACACTAGTCTGAGGTCAGACTAGTGCGGACTAGAAAGTTCCTACGATTCAATTTGAGAGAGAGAGAACAATGACCTGGAGAGAGAACAATGACCTGGATGAATGAGAACATTCACAGACGTGACGGTATCGTATTGCAAGGTACCTGGTGATACCCAGCCCTAAGTTAGCCTATCCACTAAAGTAAAAAATATACATAAAGAAATTCAATTTGTACTTCTACACACAATATATCACTTCAAGTACTTTCAATGACCCATATCTATTTATAATTTAAAACAATGCTGAATTTTTTCTCAAATTCAAAAAACTTTCAAAGAACTCAAGGATTCACAGGAACCAAGTATTTCTATATTTTGTTACGGATTGATTTGGTTTTTGTTAAAACCATTTAAGTCCAATATACCTGACAAAGCCACGGTTCAAAGTCGTGGTAACTGTTTAAATCATTACGTCACACTGGAGATGCATTTGATTTGGGGAGAGGGAGGAGCAAGATAAATCAACCTCATGATACAGAATTTCGGCCAGAAAGCTGCCAGAGCTCCTCAGCCTCTCTCCTCCCTTTCTCTCTCTGGTTATGAAGACCCTGGAAGAAGCTGAACTTTGCTTTCCACAGCTCGTGAACACCTCATGCAAGAAGCCTTTGCAGCAACATGCTGAGACCACTTTCCTCTACATCCTGCTGCCCTGCATCTCTTTGCTCACTGTGGCTCTCAATCTGCTGGTTATCATCTCTCTCTCCCACTTCAGGCATGAATTTACAAACAGCCTAAAATACTTCCTATTTGTTGGCTTTGAAAGAATATAGATACTGACTCATAACACCTTTTTAAGAATAAATATAACAAATTGTGATGAAAATTCCAGAAAAAGTTGCATGTATTTCATGTTGGATTACATGTGCTTTTACTACTACAATGACCATCTCTTATTATCACATCAGTGGATCCTTGTTGTGTTTATACACTGTTTATTTGACTGTTCATACAGCTGCAGTTAATAATGTTTTAGGACTTCCACAGCTGCTGGATTAATTATATGCTCAATGACAATATTCTTTCTCTGCAGGCAGCTCCACACCTCCACCAACCTCCTCCTCCTTTCTCTAGCTGTGGCAGACTTTCTTGTGGGCCTTCTGCTGATGCCGATGCAAATCCTCCTCACAAGGGGCTGCTGGGTTTTAGGGAACATAATGTGTGGACTATTTTACTATGCCTCTTTTATTCTAACGTCTGCCTCAGTAGGAAACATGGTTCTCATATCAGTTGACCGATATGTGGCCATTTGTGAACCTTTGCTTTACCCTACTAAGGTCACTCTGAATAGAGTTAAAATCAGTGTTTGTCTATGTTGGGCCTGTTCTCTGTTGTATAATGGTGCGAATGTTAATGGCTCCCTGAAATATCCAGATTCATATAATTCTTGCTATGGAGAGTGCATAGTTCTTATTAACTTCATAACAGGAGCTGTTGATGTGCTGTTGACCTTTATTGGCCCCATCACAATAATCATAGTCCTGTATATCAAAGTCTTTGTGGTGGCAGTGTCACAGGCTCGAGCAATGAGGTCTCATATTACAACTGTCACACTCCAGGGTTCAGTTCATGTGGCAGCTAATAAGTCTGAGAGAAAAGCAGCCAGGACTCTTGGTGTTGTTGTGGTTGTGTTTCTAATCTGTTTCTGCCCTTACTTTTATCCCTCCCTCGCTGGCCAGGACGTGTCAACCAATGTGGCATTTTCAGTTTTTGGGGTCTGGCTACTTTATTGTAACTCCTGTATAAACCCAATGATCTATGCTTTTTTCTATCCCTGGTTTAGAAAATCAATTAAACTCATTCTAACACTCCAGATATTCCAGCCTGACTCCTGTGATGCCAACATATTGTAGACAACTGTAAACTCCTGTTCTTATGTCACCAGTCAACTGTGTTCTAAATAAGCCCCATAACAAAGGATAAAATGTAGGAAAAATATGACTAACTGATGAGCCAATGTATGTGAAATTATTTAATCCTAGTTAATAAACTGAACTATGTCAAAACTGGCAAACAGCTTTTTTTTCTTCAAGTTGCTGAAGTTGCAAATTTGGTTTTAAAACATGTTATGTTTAACTCTGCATTTGAGTCATTAATTTGCTGTAAATCACATCCAGGGACCAGTGCACAAACATATGTGAAAAAAATTATTTACTTTTACGTATAGTATATGAATGATTCTAGTCTATATTCTATTTTACCTATTGATTATGGGCTTATAGTTGACAATTGATACTCGTCATATCTTTTCAGATTTAATTTGAAGAATTGTTGGCATTCATGAACAGATAAAAAATAAATAACCTGCTGTTTAAGTAACACACAGTTTAACTTTACTTACATGAAGGCCCATACATATGTACTCACATTATGTATAAGAGCAGTTTTACATCCTATACGTATTCCCACATGAAGCACAAGCTGTTCTCACTTACTTTAACTGGCCTTGTCTCAAGACCATGTCCATGTGTACAAACTGTGCTTGACTGAGAATTAACTGACTCTCCTGTTATTTTTTCATATCTCTCTTCTTTGGTTGATAAAGTTTGATGACCACATGTACCATCTATACAGCAGCCTGGGCAGAAGTCTAATTTGCAGGAATAAATCTAAACTCCAGTGTTGGTGTGTGAGGCTTTCTTCATTAAAAGCGTCATTATTGTCCGTAATAAATTTGAAACATGACTCCTTTATCCTCCTGAAATAACTCGCAAAGTTGGAATAGCTAATAGAGAAAATTCAACATCCTGTAATATATGTACAGCATATGTGGCCAGTTACACAGAGGACCCAACGCTGTTTCATTAGCTTGATGAAAACACATATTGGAAGCCTGTAAAGTTGGAATTGAGAGGAATAATGCAACATAGTTATTATTATTTTAGTTTCAAAAAACCCATATAACCCTAATTAAGATGGCTGTTTTACAGTATTTTGTGCACAATTAATATATAATGCACACTGTTGTCTGGGGCATTACCACATGAGTGTGACCAGGAACAGTGTAGAAGGCAGGCTAAATAAAATTATTAGTGGGAGCAACGCAAAATCAACAGGTGGGATTTTAATTATGGCCACAACGTCCAGTTTCAGTAAGACCTATTATATTCCTTAGACACTGACTTACTTTAACCATACATTGTAATGCTTTTGATTGTTTTTGTAATTGTTGCTATGGTGTGTCAAAAACTGATTCAAAAACAAAAACGACGGAAGCCAGTGTTTTTATACAACTAACGTAACTGATGCCTATGTGATCTCACAGATCTCCCCCAGAGACATAGGAAAATTAACATAGTAACTGTTGAATGTGTTACTGAGTCATACTGATACTGTCCAGTATTGTATCAATGTTGTTTTTGTTTATTCCATATGATTATTGTGCAAATAAATATTAAGAACAAAATGTACATTTAATTACTTAACAAAAACACAAACTGGCAAAAGTAAATCATTAAATGATTGTACAGGAATCTGATTAGTGTGACAGCACTCTGAAGTCTGAACTAACAACTAACTGCTCTAATGCCAGTGGCTTGATTTTAGGTAGGACAACCTCGTATGAGAAGCAGATAAAAGTGGTGATTTTTTTTTTTTTTTTTTAATAATCACAATTTCACAATGTCCTTACTGTTTCCTAAAAGCAAGTCCTCAAGTTAAGGCAGGTTTTGTAGGCAACGCTAACAGATTTTGTTTTAACATTAAAATAAAATTAACAACACCAAGAAAGATTTACATATGTAAGTTTGCATTCAATCAATTACATAATATGACTACATGAAACTGGCCAGACTGGAGCCAGGCTGCAGTATCTGAAGAGTTAGAATGTGTTTAATAGCTTTTCTGAACCAGGGGTAGAAAAAAACATAGATGACAGGGTTCAGACAGGAGTTGAAGTACACCAGCCAAATTTCAATAGGTGCGGATGAAGCCCCAACCAAATTACTCTCAGCTGCAACAGCAAAACAATAGTATGGACAGGAGCACAGAAGAAACACAGCTACTACAATACCAAGTGTCCTCGCTGCTTTGATCTCAGATTTCTTAGCTTTCACAGACTGAAGTGTGACAGCAGTAATCTGAGAGCGCATCGCACGAGCCTGAGACACAGCCACCACAAACACTCGCAGATACAAAACTGTAATGATTAAAATGGGGCCTAAAAAGGTCACAACAAGGTCAACAGCTCCTTCAATGTAGCTAACTACAACTATGCATGCTCCATGACAAGTGTTATACTTTCCTGGATGTTTTAAAAAATCCCTCAGTATCCAACTGCTGTGCACGACAGAAAATATCCAACACAGATACACACAGTACTGAACTCTTCTCAGAGTGACTTTGGTGGAGTAAAACATGGGGTCACAAATAGCAATGTAGCGGTCAACTGATATAAGCACCATGCTTCCTACTGAAACACTGACAACGAGGAATCCTAAAAAGTAATGCACACCACACATAAAGTCACCCAGCATCCAGCAGCCTTCATTCTGGAGAAGTAGAACTGGCATCTGCATCAAACCCACAACAAAATCTGCAACAGCCAGAGAGAGGAGGAGGAGGTTGGTGGTGGTGTGGAGCTGCCTGAAAAGAGAGAATACCAACACCAAGCACATCGTTACATGCAGCAGTTGTAGAAATAACTGTTAATGGTAGTTCTGAAATGAGCAGTATAGATTGCTCTCTAACATGGCTTTATGCAGTTAAGTATGACAAATTAGGTCTACGCACTATACATGTCCTAGATGAACAGGTATTGTTATCAGTCATTAACCTAAATGTTACATTTTGCTGCCTAGCTGAGAAAAACATCAACATCTTGTTGACCAAATATTATCTCTGCCTGAAGTGGGAGATAGAGATGATGACCAGCAGGTTCAGAACCACAGTGAGCACAGTGATGAGGGACAGCAGACTGTAAGTGAGCATGGCCTCCGAGTGAGGATGCATCATCTTCCTGCAGGAGTTGTTGAGCTGGGGAAAGCAGAGATCAGCCTCCTCCAGGGCCTCCATGTTCAGAGAGAGGAGAAGCTAATGAGCTCTGACAGCTCTCTGAGTAAAACTTTGTCAAATAGCCAATTTATCTCTTTCCTTCCTCCCCTCCCATGTTTCCCCACTCTCTATCTATCTATCTATCTATCTATCTAATGAACAGCATCTTTCAGGGGACTAACATTACACCGCAATACTCAAGAAATGCCTGGAAAAACTCATACAACCTTTCAGACAACAGCTCTTCATTCTTCATCTGGAAACAGGACACAAGTTAATCTCAATCCATTTTTGACAACTTTGACAACAATGACAATGCAATTCAAATTCATCAGATGATCAAAAACACAATCACCTACACATCCATTCTCTCCTGTTTTAGGTTCAGATTTGCAAAATGTACTTTGAGCAAATCATCATACTGTGTTTTACACTGCAACGTAAAAGGGCTAATATTACAATGAACAATGAAAGTGAAAATACATTGTATTATTGCAGAAACACAAAAATTTAGCAATACCTAGCAAAAGTATTTGTTTCAGGATCAATAAGGTTCTGTCTTACCTTACTATATTACTCTCAATCCTGAGCTTCATGCCAGGCTTAGAAACTGCTTGTCTTCTTAATGGAAAAAGTTGACCTCACATGCACTTCCAAGGGACATATCCTCTGTCAATCAGTGACTTTACAAAGTTCCAACAAGGCTTAAACTGACATTTGTGAGTGTGCACGACAGCTTTAAAAAAGAAAGAAAGAAAGAAAGAAAGAAATCATACTGGAACAAACAATACATTGCATTAACTATAGTTATCACTTGTTTTTTAATTTCAGGTTTCACAGTGGATATCTATGTCCTTTAGCACGATGCAACTATACAATACAGCGGTACCTATCAGTGTAGCTCTTAGGCTAAGATAAACTCAGCTAAGAATCTTAGCCGAGTTTAGCCTCTAGTCCACAATTAAGGTCACAAAAGTAGGTAATTCAATATAGGAGATAAAGCATTACTGACGGTACCAACGATATTACACGGTATATACTTTATGACTCCTAAATAAGTGTGGTGGTCATGGCTTGTTATTGTCATAACATAACAATACTTTATGAACTTGTTCCAACTTTGCCGCTTGATTTTATCCACTAGCTTAATATCTGATCAACCCAGTACAAAAGCTAGATCCGTTTGATACATGAAATTAATCAAAACTTCTTTCTTACGTCTGCAGCAGAGGAAGTGAAACCAGACCAGAAACAACGGAGAAGAGAGATGTTGTCAGACTTTGAAAAATGCCTCCGATGGGGGACGAAAAAAACCGATCATTTGCGATCACGTTCACGTCTCTCATTTGATTGAAGGGGCGGGGAGCAGGTGCCGTAGATACAGAAAATTACTAAAATGCGCCTTCCCCCTCTTCAACTGTCAAACGTTTTATTGCCGGCAGAGTCTTCATTTCACATCACACACTATATCTTGACGTGTCTAGCCTTGTGACATTAAAGCTGGGGTTGGTAATCTTGGAGAGCTAGCAAAAGAGCTAGCAAGATTTGAAAATTGCACTTCCTCTGAGTTCCACCCCGCTCCTCCCCCTCCCGTCAGTGTGTACGTCCAAGCCACGCCCCCACAAACTGGAACGCGCACCCCACGAAAATGAGAAGCGGCAGGAAGAATACTATATATATATATATATATATATATATATATATATATATATATACATATATATACATATATATATATATATATATATACATATATATATATATATATATATATATATATATATACACTATAATCTATTCAACACTAGCGTCACCGACCCGTTTTAAACCCACAGAGAAGCTAATATCAGCATTAGGCTAATACAAGCTACAAAAGTAGCTACGTTAGCAAAAGTTACACATTTCATAAAAATAACAAATCCTCCCCAAAGCAAAGCATATAATTACCTGCCCAACAGAAAGAGAGCAACCTCAGCATCACTTCAAATCCCTCAGTCGACTCTACAAAAGCAACAGCGATGTTTATTTTGGTTTGACGTCTGGCCTTATCCAGAGCCTTTTTGTTAGCAGCCTTTTCAGCCTCCGGCTTTCTCTTCCTTGCCTTTTTCTCGGGGCGAGCCGTTACAAGTAACGGTGGAAGTAGTAACTGGGGCTGCATTTTCTCAGCCATTGCTCATAAATGAGCATGAAATCCGTTCTGCTGTAACTCTGTACGCTGATTTCTTCCGGCAACAGCGACACGTGAAGATTGTGCACAGGCGTCGGAGACAGGGATCGAGGGGGGAGGAGACAGAACTAGACCTGAAGGCATCTGATTGGTTTTTGCTCCTCGCACCGAGGAGCTTGGATTGGTCGGAGTTTTGTCAGTCCTGCAGCTGCCAGAGAGGACTGATGATTTTCGTTCCTTTTTCTGAATACATAATGTATTGATTACTCAAAACGTAACAAAACGTGTTTCTGAACAGGATTACCAACCCCAGTTTAAATGAAGTAAAATAACACGCGAACGAATTTATTGGGGACAACATTTCAAAGCTAATCGGCAAACTCCGCCAGCTAATTTACCAGAATATTCCAGGCTGGCCAGACTCAATCGCCGATCATTTCTCCCGGTGAAAACTTCTCCCTGTCACAGGCGTACGGTGGAGCAGAGTCTTTTTCTCTCTCTCTTTCAGGATACTGCCATCTTCGGTTCGTTACACTTCAAACTGAATGAAATCTTACATGATTTATTCGAGTTCGTCTTAGCTATCGGAGCCGCTGCTTGACAGTTGGGCGGACGTTTTTTTTCTCTCTTTTTAGAAAAGCCGTTTGAACAGCGCGTGCACCGAGGGTGATACATTCAATGAACTTCTGTAAACTATCATTCTCTGAAAAGCACAGGTGCGATGCATTTAATGGACAAATGTAAACTTTGTAAACTATAGGACAGGAGAGAATGTGCGTATGACTCCTTTGAATTTCATGGAGGCATAGGTGGTTGGCAAGATAGCGACGTCGGAGCGGTTCAAACCAGTTTTCAAATCTGTGGTTGTGACTGTTGGTGAATTCAACACCCAAGAATGATGTCTGTCATCTTTGTTTAGCTTTCATGTAACATTTATTACAGTCTTTTCGGGAAATGTACATTTGTATGTTGTTCTTATGGCTGGCTTTATATAACTCTTAGCCCAGGTGTTTTTAATCCTTTTTCAGCTAAAGCAACACATTCACAATCACACATCATATAATAAAGTGGTCCACAGCCATCTTTATTTGCAGCCTTATATTTAAGCTTTCTTTTTGTTTATTTGATTTAATTGTCTTTATTTTTTGCAGAAATTATAATATTCTTCTTCCAAACTGACACGGAAATAAACTCCTTTGTGTTATTATGTTCTGGCCCCATCACATGCAGTTGATAGACTGCAACGGTACAGCTTTTAGCTGGGTCATCCTAAGTATAATATTGATCCTGCACTAACTTCCCTCCACTGGCTTACAAACAAGACAAAACAGTAACTTAAAGAATTAATTTCAAAATTGTAACAATATCTATAAAAGGCTCTATGTTCTTCTTCCAACATATATTCATGATCTTTTGACTTAATGTGTTCTTTATTAATTTTGAGGTTCTGAGGTTCTTACTGGCCATGGAAGGTTAAAGGATACATAATATGCCCCATTTAATAGTTCCCAGGTGTCTTAAAGACATATCTGTGACATGCTTCGGTCAAAATACCCCAAGGATCAAACATCACAGCTCTTTTCATCCGCTCAAAACAGCCTTGTTCAGAACTGTCTGTTTCAGTGCCCTGTCCCTTTAAATGCAAATGAACCACTGCTAGCCCCGCTCCGCCCCACCCCTTCTGCTGGTACCAGGTAGGGGCTGTATTATGCAAATTCAAAAACTAATGACATCATTATCGGACAACTGAGGGAACAGCTCAGAAAACCACATGGATTTCAACCTGTGGAGCCTGAAAATTACATTTTTTTTTTTTGTCAATTCTCACATTGTGGGGCCAGAAGGCAAGTCAAACACCCACATATATGTTACAGAGCCTTCAAAAAGTGATATATGTCCCCTTTGAAGAGAAGATCTCAGTTACTTATACGATAGCCTTATTATGAAAAGTTCTATGTAAAGGTTGTTTTCTTCAACTTTTTGATTCTCCTTGTAACCCTGGCAACATAATACACCAAAACTGCTTGGTGTTTAGTCGGCATAAAGGTCTTTTTCTCACTGTGGAAATATAATTCCCCCAACAATATTGCAATATTAATTTGAACAAGTCTCCGGCTCCAGTCATCCCATTGGAATAAATGTAATCAGGTCACAAAGAATATGTGCCACTGAAACACAACAACAAAAGAGGCATCAGGGTGTCTGAGAGAAACAAACTAACATGCAATTTTGTCAACATGTACTTGCTAAAATAAATAAATTTAGTGTGTTAAACACAACGTATGAATTATTTCCCTTTCTTTCTATATTAACTTGGCCTCACAGGAGCCAGGCTGCAGTATCTGAAGTGTAAATATGTATTTGATAGCTTTTCTAAACCAAGGGTAAAAAAACACATAGATGACAGGGTTCAGACAGGAGTTGAAGTACACCAGCCAAAGCTCAATACCAGCAGATGAAGCCCCCACCATGTTACTCTCAGCTGCAACAGCAAAACAATAGTATGGACAGGAGCACAGAAGAAACACAGCTACTACAATACCAAGTGTCCTCGCTGCTTTGATCTCAGATTTCTTAGCTTTCACAGACTGAAGTGTGACAGCAGTAATCTGAGAGCGCATGGCACGAGCCTGAGACACAGCCACCACAAACACTTTCAAATACAACAATGTGATGACTAAAATAGGGCCTAAAAAGGTCACAACAAGGTCAACGGCTCCTTCAATATAACTAACTGCAACTACACACTCTCCATAACAGGTGTTATACCTCCCTGGATGTTTTAAAAAATCCCTCAGAATCCAACTGCTGTGCACGACAGAAGATATCCAACACAGATACACACAGTACTGAACTCTTCTCAGAGTGACTTTGGTGGAGTAAAACATGGGGTCACAAATAGCAATGTAGCGGTCAACTGAAATGAGAACCATGCTTCCTACTGAAACACTGACAACTAGGAAAGCTAAAAAGTAATGTGCAGCACAGATGATATCACCCAGGATCACACAGCCTTGAATGTGGAGAAGTAGAACTGGCATCTGTAGGAGACCCACAAGGAAGTCTGCAACAGCCAGAGAGAGGAGGAGGAGGTTGGTGGTGGTGTGGAGCTGCCTGAAAAGAGAGAAGATCAACAGTGAGCACATTGTTACATGCAGCAGTTGTAGAAATAAGTAATTAAAAATTTAAGACTAGAAGTATAAATTAGTCTTTAACAGGACTAAATGTAGCACAGTATATCAGATTAGTTCTACGAGTAGTAGTTTATACCATGTAGCAAATGTTAAGAAACAAACGCACAAAGTATAAATGAAAAATCTTCTCATTAATAACCTAAATGTCACATGTTGCATAGCAGGAACCAAAATAATAATAATTTTGTAGGCCATGCAGAGAAATGTTATCTCTGCCTGAAGTGGGAGATAGAGATGATGACCAGCAGGTTCAGAACCACAGTGAGCACAGTGATGAGGGACAGCAGACTGTAAGTGAGCATGGCCTCAGTCAGAGAGTGAATCGTCTTCCTGCAGGAGTTGTTGAGCTGAGGGAAGCAGAGTTCATCCTCCTCCAGAGCCTCCATATTCAGAGAGGAGGAGAAGCTGCTGAGCTCTGACAGCTCTCTGAGTGAAACCTTTTGTCATGTAGCTGATTTATATCTTCCCTTCCTCCCCTCCCATATTCTAATGGCTGATGGCTGAGAAGTAAAACAAGCCAATATTAAGCCAATATTACCAATAGCCATAGTAGTCCTATTCAACTGTAATCCTCTGAGTATGGTGATGTCATATCTATCAGTCTATCAAACTTCACATAGCTGTCCCTACTGGTTTAGTAGTCCAGAGCTGAGTTTCTTTCCCAGTCCAACTCTGAAGCCAACACTGCTTTGGCTGTATCAAAATGGAGAATACTATGATCATCCATACTGACTCAGAACTGTCAATACTACTCCTAAATGCATAACACACTTGATGGGTAAATTATGTTACATGTCTGTTTCCATTGGTTATGGTAACAGCAGCTTACCTGTTGTTATATACCATAAGTCATGAATATGGAGCAATTGTTTTTAACAGCGTTTCTCATAAGAAAGTAGCTGCTATTGTTTCATTGATTTCATTGACCAGTTCAACTTATCATTGGATCCAAGACAACAATGGTCTTCTAACCTTAAAGAAGCACTAACCCCAACCTTTCCTCAGCTGTATTTTTTGTTTTGTTTTGTTTTTGCCTAAATTGAACCAAAACATGACATGAGCCTAACTATGTGTTTATTATGTTACCATGATCATAAAGAGGTGTTGGGGCAATAATTCAGAACATGCTTCTGTGGACTGTATTGATTGATTTAGCGTTCAGTGCTGGGCATCAGTCCTCAAGGGCCTTCATTTTTGGTGTTAACCAGTGGTGAAGGTTTTTAGAGTATGCAGCATGTATGAAATAAGTCTTCTCTGGATGAAACATCAGGTGTATGAGTGTGTGTGTAGCCCTCTATCTGCAGGACCGGCTGGCCCTCCTTTTGGTATTAATTGATGAGTTAACTGTGGTGAGAGCATTGGATAGCAGTCTCGTTCCCTAGTCTACCCCAACATCTGGTTCCCATTCAGGGCTGAGTCTTAAAGAGCATCATGACAGGTCATTGATGTCACCATAGGAATAAAATGTTTTACTACCAACATTATTTCACATTACTTGATTTTCTTACTTGAGTCATTTAACTGGGATAATGGTAGTCAGATCTTGTAGATGTGCAGTCACACAGAAATACTGAGAGCTGAACATTCATTTTCAACATATGGTATTTTAATCCATATTTTCTTTAACTCTTCAGATGATGAGCTGTGTAGATCCACTGATAAAATGATTCAGTCATTCCTTAACATCTCACATGAAACTGGTCTGACTGGAGCCAGGCTGCAGGATCTGAAGTGTGACAATGTGTTTAATAGATTTTCTGAACCAGGGGTAGAAAGAGACATAGATCACAGGGTTCAGAGAGGAGTTGAAATACAACAGCCAACTCTCAAAGTATGCAGATGACGCCCCGAAGAAGTTGTTCACAGCTGCCACAGTGAGGCAATAATATGGACAGGAGCACAGAATAAACACAAGTACTACAATACCCAGAGTCCTCGCTGCTTTGATTTCAGATTTCTTACTTTTTACAGTCTCTGAATGCTGCAGTGTGACAGTTGCAATGTGAGAGCGCATGGCACGAGCCTGAGACACAGCCACCACAAACACTCTCATGTACAGAACTGTGATGACTGAAATGGGGCCTAAAAAGGTCACAATAAGGTCAGCAATTCCTTCGACATCATTACTTATGACTATACACTCTCCATGACAGACTCTATACCTGTGTGGTTCTTTGAAGAAATCCCACATCATCCAAGTACTGTGAACAGCAGAAAACATCCAACACAGACAAACACAGCACTGAACTCTCCTCACAGTAACTTTGGTGGAGTAAAACATGGGGTCACAAACTGCCACATAGCGGTCAACTGATATGAGAACCATGTTTCCTACTGAAACACTGATAATGAGGAAACTTAAAAAGTAAATCACAACACACATAATATCACCCAGCATCCAGCAGCCTCGCATGAGGAGGATTTCAGACGGCATCTGCATCAAACCCACAAGGAAGTCTGCAACAGCCAGAGAGAGGAGGAGGAGGTTGGTGGTGGTGTGGAGCTGCCTGAAAAGAGAGATCAACAGTGAGCACATTGTTACATGCAGTAGCTGTAGAAATAAATGTTATGTTGGGTAATATTATTTTACATATATGATCTGCCCTGCAACATAAAAAAAAAAATCACTGCGTTTAAGTTGTAGGAGCATTTTCATAATCAGTCGATATTTATCACAGGCCCAGACAAGAAAAAGTTACTATGTCTTTAAAGAATGAGTCTCAGTTTTGTAGGTTTTCTCACCATAATCATGGTCATGACTCATTTTCAAAGTAACAGTATATGCTATCTCATCAGAGAAATAATTGTGGATTGATGTACAACTCAAAGCCATTGTATCATGAATCTAACTGGACCCTGTGAATCAAAAATGTTTCAATCAGTAAGGTAAACGTTACATTATGTTGCACTGATACAATCAAAAAACCATGCAGAGAAATATGATCTCTGCCTGAAGTGGGAGATAGAGATGATGACCAGCAGGTTCAGAACCACAGTGAGCACAGTGATGAAGATCAGCAGACTGTAAGTGAATGTGGCCTCAGTCGGTGAGGGCATCGTGCTCCTGCAGGAGTAGTTAAGCTGGGAAAAGCAGAGTTCATCTTCCTCCAGGGCCTCCATGTTCAAAGAGGAGGAGAAGCTGCTGAGCTCTGACAGCTCTCTGAGTGAAAATCTTTGTCATACACCTGATTTATATCTTTCCATCCCCTCCTATATTCAACCATTATCTTCTCAGAGTACGTCATACTCTGGCCATTTCTATCAACCAATCAAACTACCAGCTCCATTATTGTGGTTCTTGCTGCCATCCCTACTGGTTTAGTCCAAGGTAGAGTTTCTTTCCCAGTCCAACTCTGAGGCCCACACTGGTTTGGCTGTATCAAAATGGAGAATACAATGATTATCTAAAGGGATCCAGATTCACCAAGAACTAGCATAACTTCTCCTAAATGCACAATAAGAACATTGTGTGTATGTTTCCATTGGTTACTGGCTACACCAGGCATGTTAGCATTAGCTTACCCAGTGTATGAATGTCGAGTAAATGTTTCTGTCATGAGCTGGCTTTCCGCAAACACTGGTGTGGAGCATAAATGATGCTAGCATAAGCTAAAGGTCAGAAATGGTAACAAAACACCAAAACACCAGGCCTTGATGCAATTTCTCATAAGAAAGTTGTTTCATTGATTCATGACCAGTCCACAACCTTAAAGGGATATTCCGGCGTAAGTTAAACCCATGGTCTAATGCAACGAGACCAACTGAACACCGCCTCCAGAGATGAAGTTTGCCGACTGCAAACGTCTCTAGTCATAGCGACTTCAGCACAGACAGCCAGACAGCAAAACACTGCTGTCTCTATAGCCAAGAGCCAACCGCGATCAAAAAAAGCAAACTCATAGCCACAAACTTCATCAACAGTACAAATAGGTCCCAGCACATGATGTGAGGCATCAAACACCTGCTAGCTTTGCCTGGTTTCTATTGAAAAGAGACGAAAACAGGAAGACTGATGCATTTGGTAATCGACTTGTTAGGGCTTTCACACAAGTAGCAAGCGGCTTGAGGAGAGTGGATGAGTTCTGTTTATGTCTCTTTTCAACAGAAACCAGGCAAAGCTAACAGGCGTTTGGTGCCTTGCATTATGTGCTGGGACCCTTTTTGTACTGTTGATGAAGTCTGGTGCTGTTCTGAGCATCATCTGTGGCTATGAGTGGCTTTTTGATTGCAATTGGCTCTTGGCTACAAAGACAGCAGCATTTTGCTATCTGGCTGTCTGTGCTGAAGTTGTTATAACTAGAGAAGTTTGCAGTCAGCAAACTTGATCTCTCAAGGGGGTGTTCTACTCAGTGTCACGGTGCATTAGACCATGGGTTACATTTACACCAGAATATCCCTTTAAATACATATTTATCATTGTATAACAGTCTTCAAACTGGAAGCACTAACCCTAACCATTCCTAAAACCTGATAAAGTAGTTGTTGTGTTGCCTAAGCCAAATCAAACCATTACATGAGCTCAACTTATTATTGTTACCATGACCATAAAGAGGGGTAGGGGCAATATTTCAGAACATGCTTCTGTGGGTTATCATCAGTGGGTTATTTCTGTTTGGCTGCATCCTGTTCTTCCTTTTTCACCTAAATAAGTATTTAATGATATAATTAACTTTTTTACTTCATTCATTTGAATGGGATTTTTGGCTGGCAGATCACAGAGACATGTAGTCACACAGAAAAAGAGTGAAAGATTCAGGTTGTTGGCTGGAGAAGTGTGTTTGTAAATTCATTTTTGATCATCATATAGTACTGGTCTGCATTTTATTTAATTCTGCAGATGTTGAACAACGTACATTCAGTTCATTGAACACACCATACGAACACCTCCCCCTTCACAGAAATATACCTGGTTTTGCTCAGTCCACCCCTTCCTACATGAACCTGGCCTGACTGGAGCCAGGCTGCAGGATCTGCAGTGTGACAATGTGTTTAATAGATTTTCTGAACCAGGAGTAGAAAGAGACATAGATCACAGGGTTCAGAGAGGAGTTGAAATACAAAAACCACAACTCAGTGGCCACAGATGTTGCTCCAATGGAGCTGTTCACAGCTGTTAGAACAACACAATAAAATGGACAAGAACAGAGAATAAACACAACTACTACAACACCCAGAGTCCTCGCTGCTTTGATCTCAGATTTCTTACTTTTTACAGTCTCTGAATGCTGCAGTGTGACAGCTGCAATGTGAGAGCGCATGGCACGAGCCTGAGACACAGCCACCACAAACACTCTCATGTACAGAACTGTGATGACTGAAATGGGGCCTAAAAAGGTCACAATGAGGTCAATAATTTCTTCAGTATATGTACTCATCATTGCGCACTCACCATGACAGGTCTTATACCTGTCTGGCTCTGTCAATAGATCCCTCATTATCCAACTACTGTGAACAACAGAAAACATCCAACACAGACAAACACAGCACTGAACTCTCCTCACAGTAACTTTGGTGGAGTAAAACATGGGGTCACAAATTGCCACATAGCGGTCAACTGATATGAGAACCATGCTTCCTACTGAAACACTGACAACAAGATAACCAAAAAAATAATTCACAGCACACATAACATCACCCAGCATCCAGCAGCCTTCTAAGATGAGGATTGCAGCTGGCATCTGCATTGAACCAACAAGAAAGTCTGCAACAGCCAGAGAGAGGAGGAGGAGGTTGGTGGTGGTGTGGAGCTGTCTGAAAAGAGAGAAGATCAACAGTGAGCACTGTGTTACATACAGTAGTTGTTGGAATAAGTGTTATCAGGGGACATGATTATATGAATTGTTTTCATCATCAGTTCAAATGTCACAATATGTTGCACAGCATGAACTAAAAAACAGACATTTCATAGACCATGTAGAGAAATATGATTTCTGCCTGAAGTGGGAGATAGAGATGATGACCAGCAGGTTCAGAACCACAGTGAGCACAGTGATGAGGGACAGCAGACAGTAAATGAATGTGGCCTCAGTCAGAAAGGACATCGTCTTCCTGCAGGAGTTGTTGAGCTGGGAAAAGCAGAGTTCATCTTCCTCCAGGGCCTCCATGTTCAAAGAGGAGGAGAAGCTGCTGAGCTCTGACAGCTCTCTGAGTGAAAATCTTTGTCATACACCTGATTTATATCTTTCCATCCCCTCCTATATTCAACCATTATCTTCTCAGAGTACGTCATACTCTGGCCATTTCTATCAACCAATCAAACTACCAGCTCCATTATTGTGGTTCTTGCTGCCATCCCTACTGGTTTAGTCCAAGGCAGAGTTTCTTTCCCAGTCCAACTCTGAGGCCCACACTGGTTTGGCTGTATCAAAATGGAGAATACAATGATCATCTAAAGGGATCCAGATTCACCAAGAACTAGCATAACTTCTCCTAAATGCACAATAAGGACATTGTGTGTATGTTTCCATTGGTTACTGGCTACACCAGGCATGTTAGCATTAGCTTACCCAGTGTATGAATGTCGAGTAAATGTTTCTGTCATGAGCTGGCTTTCCGCAAACACTGGTGTGGAGCATAAATGATGCTAGCATAAGCTAAAGGTCAGAAATGGTAACAAAACACCAAAACACCAGGCCTTGATGCAATTTCTCATAAGAAAGTTGTTTCATTGATTCATGACCAGTCCACAACCTTAAAGGGATATTCCGGCGTAAGTTAAACCCATGGTCTAATGCAACGAGACCAACTGAACACCGCCTCCAGAGATGAAGTTTGCCGACTGCAAACGTCTCTAGTCATAGCGACTTCAGCACAGACAGCCAGACAGCAAAACACTGCTGTCTCTATAGCCAAGAGCCAACCGCGATCAAAAAAAGCAAACTCATAGCCACAAACTTCATCAACAGTACAAATAGGTCCCAGCACATGATGTGAGGCATCAAACACCTGCTAGCTTTGCCTGGTTTCTATTGAAAAGAGACGGAAACAGGAAGACTGATGCATTTGGTAATCGACTTGTTAGGGCTTTCGCACAAGGAGCAAGTGGCTGGAGGAGAGTGGATGAGTTCTGTTTATGTCTCTTTTCAATAGAAACCAGGCAAAGCTAGCAGGCGTTTGGTGCCTTGCATTATGTGCTGGGACCCTATTTGTACTGTTGATGAAGTCTGGTGCTGTTCTGAGCATCATCTGTGGCTATGAGTGGCTTTTTGATTGCAATTGGCTCTTGGCTACAAAGACAGCAGCATTTTGCTATCTGGCTGTCTGTGCTGAAGTTGTTATAACTAGAGAAGTTTGCAGTCAGCAAACTTGATCTCTCAAGGGGGTGTTCTACTCAGTGTCACGGTGCGTTAGACCATGGGTTACATTTACACCAGAATATCCCTTTAAATACATATTTATCATTGTATAACAGTCTTCAAACTGGAAGCACTAACCCTAACCATTCCTAAAACCTGATAAAGTAGTTGTTGTGTTGCCTAAGCCAAATCAAACCATTACATGAGCTCAACTTATTATTGTTACCATGACCATAAAGAGGGGTAGGGGCAATATTTCAGAACATGCTTCTGTGGGTTATCATCAGTGGGTTATTTCTGTTTGGCTGCATCCTGTTCTTCCTTTTTCACCTAAATAAGTATTTAATGATATAATTAACTTTTTTACTTCATTCATTTGAATGGGATTTTTGGCTGGCAGATCACAGAGACATGTAGTCACACAGAAAAAGAGTGAAAGATTCAGGTTGTTGGCTGGAGAAGTGTGTTTGTAAATTCATTTTTGTTCATCATATAGTACTGGTCTGCATTTTATTTAATTCTGCAGATGTTGAACAACGTACATTCAGTTCATTGAACACACCATACGAACACCTCCCCCTTCACAGCAATATAACTGGTTTTGCTCAGTCCACCCCTTCCTACATGAACCTGGCCTGACTGGAGCCAGGCTGCAGGATCTGAAGTGTGACAATGTGTTTAATAGATTTTCTGAACCAGGAGTAGAAAGAGACATAGATCACAGGGTTCAGAGAGGAGTTGAAATACAAAAACCACAACTCAGTGGCTGCAGATGTTGCTCTAATGGAGCTGTTCACAGCTGTTAGAGCGACACAATAAAATGGACAAGAACAGAGAATAAACACAACTACTACAACACCCAGAGTCCTCGCTGCTTTCATTTCAGATTTCTTACTTTTTACAGTCTCTGAATGCTGCAGTGTGACAGCTGCAATGTGAGAGCGCATGGCACGAGCCTGAGACACAGCCACCACAAACACTCTCATGTACAGAACTGTGATGACTGAAATGGGGCCTAAAAAGGTCACAATGAGGTCAATAATTTCTTCAGCATATGTACTCATCATTGTGCATTCACCATGACAGGTCTTATACCTGTCTGGCTCTGTCAATAGATCCCTCATTATCCAACTACTGTGAACAGCAGAAAACATCCAACACAGACAAACACAGCACTGAACTCTCCTCACAGTAACTTTGGTGGAGTAAAACATGGGGTCACAAATTGCCACATAGCGGTCAACTGATATGAGAACCATGTTTCCTACTGAAACACTGACAACAAGGTAACCAAAAAAATAATTCACAGCACACATAACATCACCCAGCATCCAGCAGCCTTCTATGAGGAGGATTGCAGCTGGCATCTGCATTGAACCAACAAGGAAGTCTGCAACAGCCAGAGAGAGGAGGAGGAGGTTGGTGGTGGTGTGGAGCTGCCTGAAAAGAGAGAAGATCAACAGTGAGCACTGTGTTACATACAGTAGTTGTTGGAATAAGTGTTATCAGGGGACATGATTATATGAATTGTTTTCATCATCAATTCAAATGTCACAATATGTTGCACAGCATGAACTAAAAAACAGACATTTCATAGATCATGTAGAGAAATATGATCTCTGCCTGAAGTGGGAGATAGAGATGATGACCAGCAGGTTCAGAACCACAGTGAGCACAGTGATGAAGGACAGCAGACTGTATGTGAATGTGGCCTCAGTCAGAAAGGACATCGTCTTCCTGCAGGAGTTGTTGAGCTGTGAAAAGCAGAGTTCAGCCTCCTCCAGGGCCTCCATGTTCAGAGACGAGGAGAAGCTGCTGAGCTCTGACAGCTCTCTGAGTGAAAATCTTTGTCATACAGATAATTTATATCTTTCTTTCCCCTCCTACATTCAATCATCATCCTCTCAGAAGGCTGAGTACATCATACTTTATGCAAGCCTGAGTTTCTTTCCCAGTCCAACACTCAAAACACCAAAACACCAGGCCTTGACAGAATTGCTCATAATAAAGTTGTTGTTACTCTTCCATTGATTCATGACCAGTCCACAACCTTAACTGCATATTAATCAGTGTATCGAAGACGACCACGGTTTTCTAACCTCAAGGATGAGCAAACCCTAACTTTCCCTAAAACCTAATAAAGTAGTTTTTGTGTGTTGGCCAAACCAAACATGACATGAGCCTAACTATATATTAATTATTGTTACCATGACCATAAAGAGGTGCAGGGGCAATAATTCAGAACATGCATCCCTGATCTCTATAGACGTCCTCCTTTAAACCGACAGTCATGTAGGTGAAGGAGGACAGGGGTTTATGATAGGACGGACTGTATATGAGTGTGGCCTCAGTCGGTGAGGGCATCGTGCTCCTGCAGGAGTTGTTAAACTGGGGAAAGCAGAGTTCATCTGCCTCCTTCAATCTACACACTCATCTGTGGCTTTTTCATTGTTTTGTAAACATTCACAGGGCAGGGCTGCTGGGTTGAAAATATCACATGCTGCCTGTAGAGGGAGCACCATGGCCACTTCTGGTGCTTTGCCATTCAATCTAAGTATTTGTAAAGTCTGTCAGAGACCCTTTGACAGCAAATATAACTTTTTGAGAAAGTCTTTGGAAGCTTTGTGCACCTGGATTTGTCCAGGTTCTTTCATTTTGTCTGGAAAACACTATCAGACATGTTGTATGATTCTTAAGTCAAACAGCATTACCGAGTGTCAGCAGTTTCCACAAAGTCCCTTTAAGTTTATTACTATTATTATTATTATTCTTCGAGGACCTCTCTGTATTTGGTTGTGTTGATCATTCCTTCAGTCAGGGTTTCAGTAGGGGGGGTGTAAATAACAGCAGAGAAGGTTAATATTTTGATTCATCACAGTGGAGAATTGTTTTCAGATGCTCTGTAAAGGCAGTGGGCAAACTTCAGGTATGGCTGAGAGGCCCAGTCATGTCAGCAGAGGATTTCTGTCAGAGAGACTGTTGGGTAATTTGTTCTTATTGTGACTGGATCTAGGAAGAGTCCTAATGGTTGCAAACATATTTTTCAAGTTTAAACTTGTGAAGGTATTTTCTGTTTTCATATCAAACGAGGTGTTTGTGTAACACTGTTATTTCAGCACCAGGGACAGTGTCATGGTTTCATCAGCACAGTGAGGCTGTGGCTGCAGGGGGAGGGGGGAGGGGAGCAACAGTTTCTACAGATGTGTTTATGAATGCAGTGGAAGAGTCAGTCAAATTAGCAGGTCTACTTGACAAATACACTTATAATCCATACAAATGTAATGGTATAATCAATATAAATCATGCCAGTGTAAGATATGAGATAAACATAGTAATTCTTTGACACATTGCAGACTAGTTTTTCTGCTGCAGCAAACAGCTGAGCTGCAAATAAATTCATATTTGAAGAACATACAGTGTTTTTCCCATAGTCCTTTAATTCTCCAGACGTTCAGCTACAGTGTACAGTGAATTGCAGAATAAATACGTACAATTTCAATATCAATGGCACAGAAACAGACAGCCAGTCTGTCACTTTCTACATCATATTTGTCTGACTGGAGCCAGTTTGCAGTATCTGAAGTGTGATAATGTGTTTAATGGCTTTTCTGAACCAGGGATAGAAAAACACATAGATCACAGGGTTCAGACAAGAGTTAAAATACAACAGCCAACTCTCAGTGGCTGTAGACGATGCCCCAGCTGAGTTGTTCACAACTGCAAGAGCAACACAATAATATGGACAGGAGCACAGAAGAAACACCACTATTACAATACCCAGAGTCCTCGCTGCTTTCCTTTCAGATTTCGTACTTTTTACAGTCTCTGAATGCTGCAGTGTGACAGCTGCAATGTGAGAGCGCATGGCACGAGCCTGAGACACAGCCACCACAAACACTCTCATATACAAAAGTGTAATGACGAGAATGGGGCCTAAAAAGGTCACAATAAGGTCAACAATGTTTTCAGCAGGATCATCTAGCACTATACACTCTCCATGACAGACTCTATACCTCTCTGGGTATTTGAGGAAATCCCTCATTATCCAACTACTGTGAACAGCAGAAAACATCCAACACAGACAAACACAGCACTGAACTCTCCTCACAGTGACTTTGGTGGAGTAAAACATGGGGTCACAAATTGCCACATAGCGGTCAACTGATATGAGAACCATGCTTCCGACTGAAACACTGACAACAAGGAAACTTAAAAAGTAAATTGCAGCACACATAACATCACCCAGCATCCAGCAGCTTTGCATGAGGAGGATTTCAGATGGCATCTGCATCAAACCCACAAGGAAATCTGCAACAGCCAGAGAGAGGAGGAGGAGGTTGGTGGTGGTGTGGAGCTGCCTGAAGAGAGAGCATATCAACAATGAGCACATTGTTACATGTAGTAGTTGTGAAATATGTTAACAACATGAAGAAGTGCATTGCAGTGTCACAACTGTAAACGCATGTATGCATTCAAAAAAAAACATTATTTCTGTGAATTATTTAACTCTGTAACCTAAATGTCACATGATGTTGCATGGAAGAAACAAAAGTATAAACACTTTGTAGATCATGTTGAGAAATATGTGTCTCTGCCTGAAATGGGAGAAAGAGGTGAAGAGCTGCCTGAAAAGAGAGAATATCAAAACTTCATCACAACATTACATTAAGCATTTTAACTGGAACCTGTAAATCAAAGACATTTTCATCATTATTTCAAATGTCACAATATGTTGCACAGCATAAACTTAAAAAAGACATTTCATAGACCATGTTGAGAAATATGATCTCTGCCTGAAGTGGGAGATAGAGATGATGACCAGCAGGTTCAGAACCACAGTGAGCACAGTGATGAGGGACAGCAGACTGTAAATGAATGTAGCCTCAGACGGAGAGGGTGCCGTCCTCCTGCAGGAGTTGTTGAGCTGGGAGAAGCAGAGTTCATCCTCCTCTAGGGCCTCCATGTTCAGAGAGGAGGAGAAGCTGCTGAGCCCTGACAGCTCTCTGAAAGCTTTCTTTGTTGTACAGATAATTTATCTCACTCCCTCCCCTCCCATATTCAAATGTTAAATATTCAGAAACCTGAGTACATCACCCTGCATTAGTCTGTCTACAGTATATGCCTCATGTATAATAATCTAGTAGCCTTGTGTCTAATTTACAGGTGTTGCTCAGTGCTAACAAGATCAAAGAATTGCATTTTCAAACTGTTCACTGTCATAACCCCAAATGGTCTCACCTGTTGACAATGTTAAGTGCGACTTAACAATCAAAATAAAGTTTACATAAAAAGATGTTTACTCTTCATTGGTAAAACCCAAAACAGGGTTACGGTGTCTGGCTGAAACCAGTTAAGAGCTTCACTGTTACAAAACTGTACATCGATTTGTGGATTTTTATGTTCTATAAACATTTGTGGTGGAAACCTCAGGCAACACTGCAGGTTGAAAACATCATGTATTGATTCAGATAAAGCTTTTAAGTCTCAAACGTTTTACATTTTATTAAGTTGTGTTAACATGGTTGGCATTTATATCAAAATTATTGTGTCTGTTGCCTAAACTCAGATAAAATAAAGTTATATTACCTTCATGAAATTAGCTTGTTAATGTCATGTTTCTAAACCTTGAGTTCAGTCTTTCAAATCCCCTTTCTTAACCATTATCATGCTAAAATCCAGATTTTTTTAAGATTGATCCAAAAAGTCTTTACTATGTTGTATGTATTGCAGTAACTAAATAATATCAATTGAAAAATTTGGACTCTGACTTAGATAATTATATAACTAATTAAATAACCCTTAAAAATTCACAATTAAATACTAATAATAAAATTCTTCAGCTTTTTTACAACATCCTGAATGTGCTTCTTAAAAGACATGTAGACACCAACTCTATGTGTTGATCATGTCTCGTTAAATTTTCTTTGCTCTTCTTGAAGTGGTGAAGAGCACTGGTTTTGTTTTCCCAGAATTTATAATACGAAGGCAGATTTCCAAATCATGGGAATGTCATTTGATAAAAGCGTTGGATTAGAAATGCGACACAGAGGCTTTGCTTTAATCTCAGTTGCCAGTTTTAAAAAGAGAGGCTCTCAGTTATTTGGCCTGGCTGGAGTTCTTTTAGAGCCTTTAAAAAAGTGCACTGGGTGGCAGACTAATTGAGTTATGGTGAGCGGACAATGACTTGATGGTCTTCCAGACTTTCTTTGAGACTATATTGGAGGCTATCAGATAGAACCAGGGCCAGAGCCAATAGGGTCAAGGCCAGGACCAAATAGGCCAATAGAGGCTAGAACTGAACATAACTGTATTAGAATTGCTATAAATCATAGTGATTGATGCAAACTGTTAGATAGTATTTTTTTGGAGTGTACTGCCTGTAGAGGGAGCACCATGGCCACCTCTTGTGCATTGCCATTCACTAGGCACTGTAAATTATTCAGATCCTTTCTGTCTGTCAAATCCCTTTTGACGGTAATAACAGCCTTCTGAGGAAGCCTTTGAAACCTTGGTACACCTGCATATGGCCACTTTATTTCATATTGTCTGCAAAACCTTAAACTCCACCAGTGCCTGTTGTCTTTTTTTTGTCTGTATACTGAACTCGCTGCAAATTAGAGTACGGTAGATTTATTCAAGGTTGTTAGATTATAGATTAGGGATAAAGTTGCAGATGAGTGATTTGAAGTATTTTTTTTTTTTTATCATCACAACACAGATTTCTTTTCTCATGCTCTTTAAAGACAGTGGGCTAACTCCATGTACTGCTGAGGCCCTGTCATGTCAGCGGAGGATTTCTGTCAGAGAGACTGTTGGGCATTTTGACCTGAGTTTATCTGGAGAAAGGAAGAGTCCCAGTGGTTCCAAACATATTTCCAACTGCTGGTGTTTTCTGAAATTGTTGGTATGTTGTCTAGCTGCATGTGTCCATCCATGCAAATCTAATGGTATAATGAATAAAATGATCACAGTGTCAGATATGACATAAACATACTATTTTAAATATATTACAAACTCGTCCTTCTGCAAATACATCCACATTTGATGAACTACACAAGAATAATTTTACTATCAGTGAGAAAGAAATGATCTCAGCCAGTCTGTCACTTTCTACATTATGTTTGTCTAACCGGAGCCAGAAGTGTCACTGTGTGTCTTCTGAACCAGGAGTAGAAAAAAATAGAGTATGATCTATGGCAAGGCTTTCCAACCAGATTTGGAAATTAGATCACACATGATGAGCATGTATGACCACAAACAAAGAGCATTATTTAGAAGATATATGTAAATCCACTGAATATATCTGGTTCAAAGTGTGATTAATTTTAACAACACAAAAAGATAATTGGTTTCAGGTTTTGTGGTTTGGTTTTTCCTCACCATCTCTCTCTCTACATGAAACCGGCCTGACTGGAGCCAGGCTGCAGTATCTTAAGAGTAATAATGTGTTTAACAGATTTTCTGAACCAGGGGTAGAAAAACACATAGATCACAGGGTTCAGACAGGAGTTAAAATACAACAACCAAAGCTCAATGGCTCCAGTTGACGCCCACAGCGAGTTGTTCACAGCTGCAAGAGCGATACAATAATATGGACAGGAGCACAGAATAAACACAATTACTACAACTCCCAGAGTCCTCGCTGCTTTCATTTCAGATTTCAGGGGTTTTACAGTCTCTGAATGGTGGAGAGAGAAAACTGCAATGTGAGAGCGCATGGCACGAGCCTGAGACACAGCCACCACAAACACTCTCAGGTACAAAAGTGTGATGACTGAAATGGGGCCTAAAAAGGTCACAACAAGGTCAAAAATTTCTGCAGCGTAATTGCTGGAATATATACACTCTCCATAACAGAAGTTGTACCTGTTTGGTTGTTTGAAGAAATCTCTCAGAATCCAACTACTGTGAACAGCAGAAAACATCCAACACAGACAAAGACAGCACTGAACTCTCCTCACAGTAACTTTGGTGGAGTAAAACATGGGGTCACAAATTGCAATGTAGCGGTCAACTGATATGAGAACCATGCTTCCTACTGAAACACTGACAACAAGGTAACCGAAAAAGTAATTCACACTACATATGAGGTCACCCAGCATCCAGCAGCCTCGCATGAGGAGGATGTCAGACGGCATCTGCAGGAAACCAACAAGGAAGTCTGCAACAGCCAGAGACAGGAGGAGGAGGTTGGTGGTGGTGTGGAGCTGCCTGAAAAGAGAGAAGATCAACATTGAATACAGTGATGCACAAGTATTTAGAAAACTACACTTGCACAGAGATTTTCCAATAACCAGTTTGCATTCATCAAAGGCCTAAATAAGAAAACATTAATCCTATGTAGACCTGTTATTTATTTCCTAGAGGAGACAGTTTGTGAACATATGTAAGTCTGATATAGTGAGAAATCCTTTTTAAGTCATAAATTGGCCGATAAATAACCACAGTTACACAGCCTGCTAGCTCAGGTTCATTCCTTCATGGACCTAACTGGAACATGTAAATGAAAAGTGTTTTCATATATAACTCAGACATGTTACATAGAAAGAACCAAAATATGAACAGTGTGTAGGCCATGCACAGAAAATTCTATCTCTGCCTGAAGTGGGAGATAGAGATGATGACCAGCAGGTTCAGAATCACAATGAGCACAGTGATGAAGATCAGCAGACTGTAAATTAGCATGTCCTCTGAATGAGACAGTATTGTCTTCCTGCAGGAGTTGTTGAGCTGGGAAAAGCAGAGTTCAGCCTCCTCCAGGACCTCCATGTTCAGAGAGGAGGAGAAGCTGCTGAGCCCTAACAGCTCTCTGAGTGAAACCCTTTGTCATACAGCTGATTTATCTCTTTCCTTCCTCCCCTCCCACGTTCACATTTTAACTATTAAAGGGTTAATGGCTATGGGTAAGAAGTCAACTAGCAAACATTACCAATAGCTAAACTGTAACTTAAAGGGATAGTTCAGTTTTTCTGAAGTGGGGTTGTATGAGGTACAAATGGCCAGTAAGTATAATATCTGCAGTAGAAAGGTCTCTGCCCCCCCCCCCAAGTAGTACTGGTGCCTCATGCTGCAGGGAGACACAGGCAGTGAATGGTTGTAAATGGGGGACGATTAATCAGCGTATATTTACCACTTACCAGAAGTGCCGTCTCAAAATAATACACCAGTTCAAGAGTATGATATAAAGTGTAAATTTACAATGCATCAGCTGGTGGGGAAAAAGTTAGTTTATCTGGAACTAATCATGCAGGCAGGCTCTGAGATGCACTGGATCAATCTGTCTATCAGCTGTTTCAGTATTCATCCGCGCAGCATTTTAGCATCAGTAAGCTAAATGCTAACGTGGGACTACAATAGAAAACAGCTAGCATTTGTTAGGTAAACTCTAACTTAAAGGGCCATGCCCACCACAGCGTCTATTTTCCATACAGATCCTATGAAGTTCGGCGCTCACAGCGCTCAGCGTCCTGAGTGTAAAAGAACCAATGCTCTCTCTCTTTCGAACAGCGCAGCACTCCTCAATGTCACTTTTCCCACACTGACCAATCAAAATCAAGAAGGGGTGGGTCAGTTTAACTTTTTTTTTTACTTATTATTTTTCGCATGTGTCTGCCATCAAAAATGGACAGTAAGGGCCGGGATGAAGTCATATTGACAACATACCAGTGATAACCCCCCCCCAAAGAACTGGTTTTAGTGGATTTCATTACAGTCTCTTCCTACATGAACCTGGCCTGACTGGAGCCAGGCTGCAGGATCTGAAGAGTAACAATGTGTTTAATAGATTTTCTGAACCAGGGGTAGAAAAACACATAGATCACAGGGTTCAGACAGGAGTTAAAATACAATATTAAAATCTCCAGGTCTGCAGATGTCGCTACAAACATGTTGTTCACCTTAACAAGAGCAACACAGTAATATGGACAGGAACACAGTAGAAACACAACCACTACAACACCCAGAGTCCTCGCTGCTTTCATTTCAGATTTCTTAGGTTTTACAGTCTCTGAATGCTGCAGTGTAACAGCTGCAATGTGAGAGCGCATGGCACGAGCCTGAGACACAGCCACCACAAACACTCTCAGATACAAAAGTGTGATGATTAAAACTGGACCTAAAAAGGTCACAACAAGGTCAATAATTTCATCAGCATAACCAGTCATGACTACACACTCTCCATGACAGGTTTTATGCCTGTCTGGGTCTTGGAAGAAATCTCTCATTATCCAACTACTGTGAACAGCAGAAAACATCCAACAGAGTAAAACACAGCACTGAACTCTCCTCACAGTAACTTTGGTGGAGTAAAACATGGGGTCACAAACTGCCACGTAACGGTCAACTGATATGAGAACCATGTTTCCAACTGAAACACTGACAAGGACATAACTTAAAAAGAAAATCACAGCACACATAACATCACCCAGCATCCAGCAGCCTTGATAGATGAGGATTCCAGCTGGCATCAGCAAAAAACCCACAAGGAAGTCTGCGAAGGCCAGAGAGAGGAGGAGGAGGTTGGTGGTGGTGTGGAGCTGCCTGAAAAGAGAGAAGATCAACAGTGGGCACATTGTTACATACAGTACTGTTCAACATAAATGTATGAACAACACATTAAAAACATTGGTAAATAAATCAAATTCCGATTGTAAAAACATTTTCATTTGCCCACTTTGGATATCGTAGAGTAGGCCTAGGTCAAAACCCTTTCCTCACAGATCCAACCGAAACATACAATAAAACAAGATTTTCATGAGCAACGTTAAAATGCTTTTGCATAATTGAAACAAAAAAACTAGTCATTTGAAAGCCATCCACACAAATATGATCTCTGCCTGAAGTGGGAGATAGAGATGATGACCAGCAGGTTCAGAAGTACAATAAGCACAGTGATGAGGGACAGCAGACTGTAAGCAAATATAGCCTCTGTGTGAGAGAGCATCGTCTTCCTGCAGGAGTTGTTGAACTGGGGGAAGCAGAGTTCAGCCTCCTCCAGGGCCTCCATGTTCAGAGAGAGGAGGAGCTGCTGACCTCCAACAGCTCTGAGTAAAAGTGTTTGTCATACAGATAATTTATATCTTTTCCACCTCCCCTTCCGTATTCAAATTGATTCAGAAAGCAGATTATGTCATCCATCAATCTATGTATGTTGGAAACTACTTCAACAACCTGTATGTTTGCTACACAACTCAGGATATCATGCACTTGAGGTCATCCTGATAGACAGAAGACAGATGGGCCAAGGGGTCAGATCACAGACAGGCCCGCATGAAAATCAACCCCATCAAGTCAAGTCAAGGAACAACAACACGTTCTGTGGATGGTGAAAGAATCCCTTACTGGTGGAAGAACCCGAGAGAAGCCTCGGCAGACTCAACATGGCTGACCTCTCTGACAAGAACATGGCTCAACTGACAACACCCAACTTCAGGATGCCCTGCACAAGATCGACCAGTGCTTCCTGCCAGGCAAATCTAAGGTTTGCTGTTATCTGTTACCAGTTTACTGATGCTTGATGTAGCCCCTGAAACTGAGTGACATCACCTTGACAATTGTCCTGAAATCAGAGGCAAAAGCCAACAACTTCATCTGGAAGTGGCTTGGCCTCCCTCAATGTCTCTCCACCAAAGCACTCTTTGGGAGAAATACCCTACAGCTTCCACTTCAGCTTGGGGGTCAAGAAAAGAGAGGATGAGGGTTAGGGATGCACCGAAATGAAAATTTTTGGCCAAAACCAAAAATGAGTAAACACTTGGCCGAAAACTGAAACCGAAACACCGAAACACCGAAATGAATAATTATGCCAATTTTTAGCTGGCCTACCATTGATATTATGGCAGTGACTGTGCACTGACCTCGCTAAATCAAGGCATTGCAATTACATAAATTAATATTCATGTTTCAATGAAATCAATTACAAAATTATGAAAACATTTATTTAGCACTGATATTCCAACAATACAAAATAAAATCAAATTTTACCTCTAATAATAACCTACAGGCCTATAACTGACTGGCCTATTACTGGCTGCTGAATGGTTGTAAAATTAAATGTTATATAAATATATACATAAACTTAAGTGCAGTAGCAGCATGTCTTCACACACTGGCTGTACACAGTGATACGTTGTTTATTCAGAGAGGAGGAGAAGCTGCTGAGCTCTGACAGCTCTCTGAGTGAAACTCTTTGTCATACAGTTAATTTATTTCTTTCCTCCCTCCCCTCCCATGTTCAGATTTTAACTATTAAAGTGGGTAAAAAGTTCAACTGACAACATCCAACTTCAGGATGCCCTGCACAAGATCGACCAGTGCTTCCTGCCAGGCAAATCTAAGCCTTGCTAAGGTATATATATATACACAATATACACATGACTATTGAACTGACAATTTTTTGCCCATCTGTTTATCTTACAAATGTATTGATCACTAGATAGCAATGGCTTGGAATGAAGTTGGTTTGATGTTTAAAAAAAAAAAGTAGCTTTGATGTAGTTAAAGTACTCCTGTCATTTTATTGTAGCTACGTTTCTCTGGTGGGGAGCTTCAGTGTAGTGAAGCTTCATTTTATGTAAAATAACTTGTAGCCTAACTCACTTCATTTTCCAAGTAGCTTCCCCAGCACTGCTCAGTCTGTAGAACGAAACCCACTGACATTGGTGAGCTAAACTTATTTTGAGCTAAGGGCAGAAATGAGCTGACATTAATGATCTTAACTGTAACTTGGGACTAAAACAGGAAACCACATCTTACATTAGTTCAATAAACTGTAATGTAAGGCTTGAGTTTAAAAAGATAATTCAGATAAAGGTCCTGAGTGTAATAAAAGTCTCATTTGCCCTGGAGTGGGAAATAAATATTGGCTGATCTTTAATTGTTTTTCATCTGTTTGTTTCATCATTTACATAAACTGTTCATCCCCAGTAAACTGTGAAGCATGTTGGGCTTTGCTAAAGATGCTTTAAGATCATGATGATTTTACACAGTTTCCTATGAAGTTAGAATAAAATGTTATTTTTAGCTCTTCTCACGAATTAATGCACAAAAAAGGACAACTGACATGTAGCTTTATCTATTCAAGAAGCAAAGCATTATGTCTCAGTCAAGTAAGTCACTGATGCTTGAACTGGAATAAAAAAAAAAAAAAAAGGCTCGATATGACATGTGGCTTCTATCTCAGATTATCATGACCTCAAACTGAAAGTGAATTACAATCATCAGAGTGATACTGGTTGAGATAATAATTAAAACTGTCAATTTGGTAATTGTCTTCTCAACCTTTTTCTTTTGCATTCACAGCTTTAAAGACAGAGTTGACGATTCATCCTCTCAGCAAAGGCACTTTGTAAATATTTTCATATAGTGGTGACAGAACATGCACGTGTTTTCAAATACCTCATTGTTGGGAGGAATTTGATAATGTACTGCATACTGAACAAAATATATGTGTGTCAACTTTTTTTTTTACTTATTATTTTTCGCATGTGTCTGCCATCAAAAATGGACAGTGAAGGCCTGGATGACGTCATATTGACAACATACCAGTGATAACAACCCCCCACCACCACCCCCACAGAACTGGTTTCAGTGGATTTCATTACAGTCTCTTCCTACATGAACCTGGCCTGACTGGAGCCAGGCTGCAGGATCTGAAGAGTAACAATGTGTTTAATAGATTTTCTGAACCAGGGGTAGAAAAACACATAGATCACAGGGTTCAGACAGGAGTTGAAATACAACAGCCAAATCTCAATGGCTGCAGAAGACTCCCCTATTGGGTTGGCCACAGCTGCAACTGCAACACAGTAATATGGACAGGAGCACAGTAGAAACACAACTACTACAACACCCAGAGTCCTCGCTGCTTTCATTTCAGATTTCTTAGGTTTTACAGTCTCTGAATGCTGCAGTGTGACAGCTGTAATGTGAGAGCGCATGGCACGAGCCTGAGACACAGCCACCACAAACACTCTCAGATACAAGAGTGTGATGACTGAAATGGGGCCTAAAAAGGTCACCGCCAGGTCAAAAATTTCTTCAGCATATTTGCTGAAATATATACACTCTCCATAACAGGAGTCATACCTGTGTGGCTCTGTGAGGAAATCCCTCAGAATCCAACTACTGTGAACAGCTGAAAATATCCAACACAGACAAATGCAGAGTTGAACTCTTTTCACAGTAACTTTGGTGGAGTAAAACATGGGGTCACAAATAGCAATGTAGCGGTCAACTGATATGAGAACCATGTTTCCTACTGAAACACTGACAACTAGGTAACCGAAAAAGTAATTGACTGCACATAGGGAGTCACCCAGCATCCAGCAGCCTCTGAAGAGGAGGAATTCAGACGGCATCTGCAGGAAACCCACGAGGAAGTCTGCAACAGCCAGAGAGAGGAGGAGGAGGTTGGTGGTGGTGTGGAGCTGCCTGAAAAGAGAGAAGATCAGTATGAAAATCAATAACAGTGACTGTTAGATACAGTAGTTGTAGAAATAAGAGTTATAATCCTATAATCAGCATTGTGATTCAACTTCATCACAACATTAGAGCTGCAAAAGCATTTTCAAATAATACATTTCCATTCATCAAAGGCCTTAATGTGAAGACATCATTTCTTTTTTTTTGCAACTATCTGAAAAGCACTAAAATCAGTTATGTTTCCGGGGTCAAAGCAAATCTTCATATTGGATCAAACTGGAACTTGTAAATCTAGCATGTTGTCATTAGTAACCTCAGTAACACATTATGTTGCACAGAAGGAACCAAAATATAAACTATAGGCCATGCAGAGAAATTCTATCTCTGCCTGAAGTGGGAGATAGAGATGATGACCAGGAGGTTCAGGAGCACAATGAGCACAGTGATGCAGATCAGCACGGTGAAAAGGAGTGAAGCCAGCGCATGGTGATTCATTGTTATCCTGCACGAAATGTTCAACTGGGAAAAGCAGAGGTCAGTTTCCTCTGAGGCCTCCATATTCAGAGAGAGGAGAAGCTGCTGAGCTCTGACAGCTCTCTGATTCAAACTACTGGTCGTACAGATGATTTATCTCTTTCATTCCTCCCCTCCCATATTCAAAATTGAACTATTCTGGGCTGACTATGTCATACGTTGGCTACATCTACCTACTTGTAGGTAACTGTAATAACAAAAACAAAACAAAGGCCAAATAAAATGACTGATAAAACATTTCCCAGCATCTTAATGTCATTAAGTTTGATATAAGTGAGATGTCCAGTGTGGCAGGAGAAGCAGCCAGATTGAATTTCTGATGTATATTTATTTATTTATGGTTCTCTTGAGACTTTCTTGAGAAGCTGATGATGTTTTCACCCACATCTCACTGTGTTACTGCAGTGACATCTCCATCACTTCCTGTCCAGGTCAAACTGGCACACATGTGCTTGAGTGCCTGCCTGGGAGTGGCAGCGGCTGGTCTTTCAAGGTGGGGAAGTTCATTTTTGGCCTACATCATAAAATGTGTCCATTTATTTATACACCCCCTTGGTAGCAAGGCTCCATATTGACCTCCCAAGAAAGGGGACCAGAGGGTGTGCTCCAACTACTGGGGGATCACGTTGCTCAGGCTCATTTGGAAAGTTTATGCCAGGGTGCTAGGAAGGAGGCTCCAACCAACTGTTAAGCTTGTATTAAGGAGAAGCAATTCTGTCTACATGTGTTTTGTGGACTTATGACCATGTCCCCTGAAGGACACTGTGGAGACCCTGGTGCAGGCCCAGAACAAACTGGATAGATTGTGCGTCCCACCTGGTCTGGGGATGCATTGGGATCCCACTGGAGGAGCTGGGAAGTGTTGCTGGGAAGAAGAACATCAGGGACCGTCTGCCTGACCTGCTGCCACTGTGACCCGACCCTGAATAAGATGGAGGGGGAAAAAATGGATGGATAGATAATTTATATAAGCATTTACCTCTGCCTTGACCTCATCTACATGTATTCATTCATTTATTTATGTATTTATATATTTCATTCTTACTTTACCTGTTTTTGTGCCTGTGTGTCAGGTAGGTCGGTGGTCTAGCACCTGACACCTGGACTTGACAACTTATCAACTTCAAAATTAGATTTACTGATTATTCATCACCTTTTATTTCATTTTCTGGTAAAATCACAAGCAACAGATCAAGTGACTTTTTACACAAACGTTGGCTACTTTCTTCAATCAATAAGTACTTCCATAGATAATCACAGGAACACCACAGCTTCCACTAACTATTTACTTCTCTATATCTAGATTTCTAAATGTATTTCTCTCTTGTTGTTTTTTATTGTATACGTGTAGTTCTTTATTTTGTTTGTCATCATGTTAATTTGTTTTTTTGTGATGAGTTTATTAGGTTTCACCAGAAACCACCTCATAACAGATCAACTGATTTCTAGACTAACCTTGCTGACTTTTCATGAATTAACACTTAAATGAACACAACAATACTGCGACCAGTGTTGCGCCTGAAAGCGTTCACTGTGGCGTTTGTGAACGACGCTCTCTCACAGTATAAGAGTGTGCCAGATTTCCAGGCAAAACCCAGCTAAAACACACGGTAAACAGAAAAGCAGAAAAAGCACCTCATCTGGCAACACCAGTGCCGTGTCTGTGCTGCTGCTTCTCTCTCTTCAGCCTGGTGTTTGGCTGCACTTTGTATAAAAAGAGTTCAACATGTGAAGATCTAACCTCCATCTGAGCCAGAGCACAAACTGTAGCAGTGTGTGTGTGCCTCGACTAACGAGCATTGGTCACCAAACTTCAAAATGTGCATCCCATAGTGCGTATCCAAATGGCACTCCTAGAGTCCTACATCCACCAAGTGTCACATACATCAGATGACTGGTTGTGTAAACTATACGGACTGTGGCAATCGCTTTGAAAAATAACAGCTTGCAGCAACGTATTGAAAAAAAAAAGAACTATGAACCAGTTCATTTTAAAATGTGTGGACTGAACTTTGAACTGGTTCATGTTGACAGTGAATTTTCCCAACACTGACTGCAATGTAGAAATAAAGAAATAATCAATAATCAAATTACTTTCATTTTTATGCAGTTAATGATCTCCTTCTGCATTTATTTATTTACAACTCTGTTCATGCTTTTACCATTGTTTTTCCAGAACGAAAAACTGGATTCATTCAGGTTTAACAAGATCAAAGTGTATTCAATATCACAACTCCCATAATTAGGAATTACACCTCCCAGACTGTGTCACCTGCACCGTAAATCAAAAGTAACATTAAAAAAACCAAATGTGAAGTGATGGGAAAAAGGGAAAAAAGAAAGGGAGGGAGAAGGGAGAAAGGGAAAAAGAACTGGTTTCGGTGAAATCACCTGTCTACATGAAAGGCCTGACTGGAGCCAGGCTGCAGGATCTGAAGAGTAACAATGTGTTTAATGGACTTTCTGAACCAGGGGTAGAAAAACACATAGATCACAGGGTTCAGACAGGAGTTGAAATACAGCAACAACATTTCAATGACTGAAGATGTTGCTACAAACACGTTGTTCACCTTAACAAGAGCAGCACAGTAATATGGGCTGGAGCACAGAAGAAACACAACTACTACAACACCCAGAGTCCTCGCTGCTTTCATTTCAGATTTCTTTGCTTTTACACTGTGTGAATGCTGAAGTGTGACAGCTGCAATGTGAGAGCGCATGGCATGAGCCTGAGACACAGCCACCACAAACACTCTCAGATACAAAACTATAATGATTAAAACGGGGCCTAAAAAGGTCACAACAAGGTCAATAATTTCTTCAGCATAACCACTCATGACTGCACACTCTCCATGACAGCTTTTATACCTGTCGGGATCTTGGAAGAAATCTCTCATTATCCAACTACTGTGAACAGCAGAAAACATCCAACAGAGTAAAACACAGCATTGAACTCTCCTCACAGTAACTTTGGTGGAGTAAAACATGGGGTCACAAATGCCATGTATCTGTCAACTGATATGAGAACCATGTTTCCAACTGAAACACTGACAATGACATAACCGAAAAAGAAAATCACAGCACACATAACATCACCCAGGACCCAGCAGCCATGATAGATGAGGATTCCAGCTGGCATCTGCAAAAAACCCACAAGGAAGTCTGCGAAGGCCAGAGAGAGGAGGAGGAGGTTGGTGGTGGTGTGGAGCTGCCTGAAAAGAGAGAAGATCAACAGTGAGCACATTGTTACACACAGTACTGTTCAACATAAATGTATGAACAACACATTAAAAACATTGGTAAATAAATCAAATTCCAATTGTAAAAACATTTTCATTTGCCCACTTTGGATTCATCAAAGGCCAAAGCAGGAAAAACACTGTGTCTATTAAATACTTATATCGTAGAGTAGGCCTAGGTCAAAACCCTTTCCTCACAGATCCAACCAAAACATACAATAAAACAATTTTATTCATGAGCATATTTCATGAGCAACATTAAAATGCTTTTGCATAACTGAAACAAAAAAATAGTCATTTTGAAAGCCATCCACACAAATATGATCTCTGCCTGAAGTGGGAGATAGAGATGATGACCAGCAGGTTCAGAAGTACAATAAGCACAGTGATGAGGGACATCAGACTGTAAGTAAATATGGCGTCGGTGTGAGAGAGCATCGTCTTCCTGCAGGAGTTGTTTAACTGGGGAAAGCAGAGTTCAGCCTCCTCCAGGACCTCCATGTTCAGAGAGGAGGAGAAGCTGCTGACCTCCAACAGCTCTCTGAGTGAAACTAATTGTCATCCAGATAATTTATATCTTTTCCTCCTCCCCTTCTGTATTCAAATTGATTCAGAAAGCAAATTATATCATCGATCAATCTATGTATGTTGGAAACTACTTCAACAACCTGTATGTTTGCTACACAACTCAGGATATCATGCACTTGAGGTCATCCTGATAGGCAGAAGACAGATGGTCCAAGGGGTCAGAACTCAGACAGGCCCGCATGAAAATCAAGCCCACAAAGTCTTGCAGCCTTTCGATCTGGAAAGGGGCAAGGAATAACAACACGCTCTGTGGATGGTGAAAGAATCCCTTACTGGTGGAAGAACCCGAGAGAAGCCTCGGCAGATTCGACATGGCTGACCTCTCTGACAAGAACATGGCTCAACTGACAACACCCAACTTCAGGACGCCCTGCACAAGATCGACCAGTGCTTCCTGCCAGGCAAATCTAAGGTTTGCTGTTATCAGTTACCAGTTTACACTATACTGATGCTTGATGTAGCCCCTGAAACTGAGTGACATCACCTTGACAACTGTCCTGAAATCAGAGGCAAAGGCCAACAACTTTATCTGGAAGTAGCTTGGCCTCCCTCAATGTCTCTCCACCAAAGCACTCTTTGGGAGAAATACCCTACAGCTTCCACTTCAGCTTGGGGTCAAGAAAGCAGAAGGTGAGGGTCTTATTCAAGCTGAGAGACACACCAGACCCGGCTATCCAAGCTGATGATCCCCAGGTCCACCAAGAAGGAGACGAAAGATCTCATCATCTCCAAAGTTGCCAAGATGGATGAGGAAGGCTACAAGATTACAGCTGTGAGCCAACAACAACAAGGCAGATGGACCACTTGGGAGGCTGTGACCAACAGGACCATCACTTGGGCTGACATGTGGAGGACACCCCAGGCAAGACAGAGTTTCTGGATAAGGGCCATTTACCACATCCTACCCACCCCCAGAACCTTCACATCAGGTATAGCTCAGAAGAACCCTGCCAGCCCAGTAACACCTCAAACCCAAACATTAAGCACATCCTCTCTGATTGCAACACAGCGCTGTCACAGGGCAGGTACAGATGGTGGCATGACAAGGTCATGGCCAGGTCAAGGCCAGCAAAGACACTGGAGGCCCACAGGCTGGAAGTAAACATGGCCAACCCACCTACAGGTCAGAGGTGGATCTTTTCACTATTCAGTCATAATTGCTGGACTGTCACTGTATTCTGATAGTAGAACATGAAATGGGTCATTTAGGACCAAGTCCAACTCCTCTGGCTCCGCCTACAGCCTGTAATCATATTTGCAAAAATCCAACGCTCCCGGTGTTGTTCCTCCACTTAGGGAGAGGGAGCAGGAGCAGCAGCCAATCACAGCTCACAGAGGCACTGCAGACACCCCCCCATCATGAGTAATCATGGAATCATTATATTTAGGGTTATGGGTTATTTATTATAGTGAGCACAAATCATAGTCAGTCAAAACACACGAGTTTTGTAATCTCTGACTTTAACCCGTCTGAGTGTATTGAGGACAACGTAGGCATGAACTATGATGTGTGGAAAAATGACTGATTTCAATAAAACCATCACAGTCTTTGTGCACATTAAAGTGGCCTGATTGAAGCAACAGAGCAACAAGTCAGACAAACTGATGCAGATGTTGGTGTGTTGTCTGTTTGCATATGCTTTCTCAGGTTTAACTCACTACTACTGAGGTCACTACACGACATTTAACCTTTAACAGCAGCTACTTCACTTCTTCAGGAAACTATGGTCGCTGGGAGCATTGCTACAATATGTCTCTTAAAAAAACCTGAGACGACTTGATGTTTGGGACAATTACATATCAGACGAGGTGTTTGTGTGGCACTGTTACTTCAGCACCAGGGACAGTGTCATGGTTTCATCAGCACAGTGAAGCTGTGGCTGCAGAGGGAGGAGCGAGGGGAGCAACAGTTTATACTGATGTGTCTATTTGACAAATATACTTATAATCCATACAAATGTGATGCTGTCATGAAATACATGATGACAGTGTCAGAGCTGACAAACAACAGACTACTTCTTTGACACATTACAGACTACAGGTGTTGGCCCACAGTGAACAGTGAACTGCAGGATCCTATTCTATTCTGAAGAAGAATGATTTTGCTTTCATGACAAAATCATCTCGGCTGCCGGTCACTTTCTACATATTAATTTTCATTAGACAAAAAGAAAACTGGTTTCAGGTTCTGTGTGGTTTGTTTTTCTCATCACTGCCTCTCTCTACATGAAAGAGGCCTGACTGGAGCCAGGCTGCAGGATCTGAAGAGTAACAATATGTTTAATGGCTTTTCTGAACCAGGGGTAAAAAAACACATAGATCACAGGGTTCAGACAGGAGTTAAATACACCAGCCAAAGTTCAGTGGCTGCAGAAGACGCCCCAATTGGGCTGTTGACAGTTGCAAGAGTGAAACAGTAATATGGACAGGTGCAAACAATAAACACCACTACTACAACACCCAGAGTCCTCGCTGCTTTGATTTCAGATTTCTTACTTTTTACAGTGTGTGAATGCTGCAGTGTGACAGCTGTAATGTGAGAGCGCATGGCACGAGCCTGAGACACAGCCACCACAAACACTCTCATGTACAGAGCTACGATGACTGAAATGGGGCCTAAAAAGGTCACAACAAAGTCAATCATTTCTTCAGCATATTTAATTATGAATTTACACTCACCATGACACGTTTTATACCTGTCTGGTTGGTTAAAGAATTCCCTCATCATCCAACTGCTGTGAACAGCAGAAAACATCCAACAGAGTAAAACGCAGCACTGAACTCTCCTCAGAGTGACTTTGGTGGAGTAAAACATGGGGTCACAAACTGCCACATAGCGGTCAACTGATATGAGAACCATGCTTCCTACTGAAACACCAACAACAATGTAACCAAAAAAGTAAATCACAGCACACAGGAAATCACCCAGGATCCAGCAGCCTCGGAGGACGAGGGCTACAGCTGGCATCTGTACAAAACCCACAAGAAAGTCTGCAACAGCCAGAGAGAGGAGGAGGAGGTTGGTGGTGGTGTGGAGCTGCCTGAAATGAGAGAAGATCAACATTGAGTACATTGTTACATGCAGCAGGTGTCAAAATGTTATTAACAGCTGCAACAGCACTGTAACAATATAAATGTACATATATAACAACTAAGTGCATTTTCAAATAACAAATTTGCCTTCATTTCTAAACTAAAGACATTATTTCTATTTATCAATCATATCCTAGAGAAAAGGCCTCGTTCAAAGCTCTTTCCTCATAAACTGAACCAAACATACAAGTAAAAAACGTTTTCATCAGTGACCTAATGATGATTTTCTGTTGCATAGCTGGAACCAAAAAACGAATCATTTTGAAAGCCATGCAGAGAAATGTTATCTCTGCCTGAAGTGGGAGATAGAGATGATGACCAGCAGGTTCAGAACCACAGTGAGCACAACGATGAAGGACATCAGACTGTAAATAATGTGTCTGTGTGAGAGAGCATCGTCTTCCTGCAGGAGTTGTTGAACTGGGGAAAGCAGAGTTCAGTTTCCTCCAGATCCTCCATATTCAGAGAGGAGGAGATGCTGAGCTCTGACAGCTCTCTGAGTGAAACTGTGTGTCATCCAGATAATTTATATCTTTTCCTCCTCCCCTCCCATATTCAAATTGGTTCAGAAGGCAGATTATGTCATCCATCTGTCTGCCTGTCTGCTGAAGAGCGCTATAATCACTCAGGGTGAACTTCTATCACTGTGCCATTAGCAGAGTATTGACCTACAGCTTCTAAGTGAGGCAAATCAGGAAAATCATTGGGACCACTCCGCTGGAGATCAGCAGCACTATCCTAGTGATGTGCAGGGTGATCTGTAACTGGGGGGTTGGGTCCGTTCGGGTCAGGTCCAGGTGGGTTAAGAAATGTTCACGTTATTGATGGGGCGGGCTGGGACAAGATATTAAAGATTCAAAAAATTACAGAAAATCATGAAAGCACCAAGCAGCGGCCACAACAAACAGAGAAATGAAGAGTGAAGATGGAAGAAGAGGTGAGGGAGAAATTACTGCTGCGAGACTACAGACGGTTTCCAGTGCCACTCTAAGGGCTGTTTTCAAGCACCTTTTAAAGGCCGTATTCAATGGCACATTTAATGTGTGGGCTATTTCATAGTGGTGGGTGCAGGTTGGGGCGGGTTGTGAAAATAGATGCAGTGGTGCAGGTCAAATTATTTCATAAATGCAGGACCCGCTCATCACTAACTACACCACCCGGTGCTTACGCCATGTGATCAGTATCACCTCCTCCACCTGCTGCCCTCCGGGAGGAGACAGGCTACAGGTCCATCCACGCCACAACCACCAGACTGTCCCACAGCGTCTACGGTATCAGTAGCCAAGAATTAATGCTAGTGAGATGTGCTGCGTCAGGTCCAGGCCTCAACACCCATGGGTCGGACTGGGTTTTAATTTTCCAGCCTGTTGAGAACTCTATAGTGGGCTTCCACAGATGATTTATATACCACGTATTCTTTATTCATATATTTACATATTTCAAGACTTATGTATGTATTTAGGATTCTCTGCAATGATGGCTTTAACTTTGCAGTGTTGCCAACTTAGCAACTTTAAATCTAGATTTTGTGACTTCTCAGATGATTTTGTCAGAGTTTTACTAAAAATCACCAAGTAAATCAGGTGTTTCTTTGTAGACAAACCTCAATATAGAAAAACCTGAATGTAGAAAATAAAATAAAATGAATAATTTACTTCTACATTTATTTATTTATTTACCAGTCTATTCATGTGCATGCCATTGTTTTTCATCGAAAGAAGATAAAAAAAAAAGAAGACGTCACTCAGTCTTAACAAGATCAAAGTAGGCCCCATATCACATAACTAGGAGTCACAACTCCCATACTGTGTCGCCTGCAGACAATGTTGTAAACCAAAACAAACATTATGATGACGAATTACCTCCTGGTTTCTACTGAGGCTGAAAATGTTCAACTGTACTTCTACTAGATCTAAATGATGCTTTCCAGGCTACAGATTTCAATATGCACAGCTCATGTACCTCACAGGGGCATCTGATATAGATCCTTCATAAAATAAATCATCTGTGGTGACCATGATTGTGTATATGGCCTATATGTGATTAACTTGATTGGAATTGTTTCACAGTGACTTGTCTCTATTTCCCTTATGTTCCTGACTGTGAACTGTGTACATTCAGTGTATTGAGGACAACATGGGTAGAAATTGTCTACATGAAACTGGCCTGGCTGGAGCCAGGCTGCAGTATCTGAAGACTAACAATGTATTTAATGGCTTTTCTGAACCAGGGGTAGAAAGAAACATAGATCACAGGGTTCAGACAGGAGTTAAAATACAGTAATAAAATCTCAAGGCCTGAAGACGTCGCTACGATCAAATTATTCACGTTATCAAGAGCTGCACTGTAATATGGACAGGAACACAGAAGAAACACAAGTACTACAACACCCAGAGTCCTCGCTGCTTTCAGCTCAGATTTCTTAGGTTTTACAGTCTCTGAACGCTTAAGAGGAACAGCTGCAATGTGAGAGCGCATGGCACGAGCCTGAGACACAGCCACCACAAACACTCTCAGATACAAAAGTGTAATGATTAAAACAGGGACTAAAAAGGTCACAACAAGGTCAACAATTTCTTCAGCATAATTGCTCATAACTGCACACTCTCCATGACAGCTTTTATACCTGTCTGGGTCTTGGAAGAAATCTCTCATTATCCAACTACTGTGAACAACAGAAAACATCCAACAGAGTAAAACACAGTACTGAACTCTCCTCACAGTAACTTTGGTGGAGTAAAACATGGGGTCACAAATAGCCATGTATCTGTCAACTGATATGAGAACCATGTTTCCTACTGAAACACTGACAATGACATAACCCAAAAAGTAAACCACAGCACACATAACATTACCCAGAACCCAGCAGCCCTCTAAGGCGAGGATCACAGCTGGCATCTGCAAAAACCCCACAAGAAAGTCTGCGAAGGCCAGAGAGAGGAGGAGGAGGTTGGTGGTGGTGTGGAGCTGCCTGAGAACACAGAATATTAAGAGTGAGCACATTGTTGCAGAAATACAGGTAATTAACAGCTGCAACAGCACTCTAACAACATAAATGCATACATCACGACTGTGGAGACATTTTCAAGTAACAATTTTGCATTCATTTAAGGCCTAAAAAGACATTATTTCTATGTATTTATCATGTCCTAAAGAAAAAAGGGCTAATTTAAATGTTTTCATTAGTAAATTTAATTTTGAATTGCTGTGGCATAGCTGGAAGAAAAGAACCATTGATTTTATAGGCCATGCAGAGAAATACGATCTCTGCCTGAAGTGGGAGATAGAGATGATGACCAGCAGGTTCAGAACCACAGTGAGCACAGTGATGAGGGACAGCAGAAAGTGAAAAAATATGGCGTTGGTATGAGAGAGCATCGTCTTCCTGCAGGAGTTGTTGAACTGGGGAAGCAGAGTTCAGCTTCCTCCAGCACCTCCATATTCAGAGAGGAGGAGCTGCTGACCTCCAACAGCTCTGAGTAAAAGTGTTTGTCATCCAGATAACTTATATCTTTTCCTCCTCTCCTTCCAAATTGATTCAGAAAGCAGATTATGTCATCGATCAATCTATGTATGTTGGAAACTACTTCAGCAACATGTATGTTCACTACACAGCTCAGGATATCATGCACTTGAGATCATCCTGATAGGCAGAATACAGATGGTCTAAGGCAGTGGTTCTCAACCGTTTTTCAGTGATGTACCCCTTGTAAGGTACTTTTTCAGTGAAGTACCCCATAACCAGTGTAAAGCATTTCTGGTTTAAAAAAAAAAAAAGACGTAAAACACTGTCTGTTTTATTAAACTTTGTAACTGCAAACCTCTGCAAAATTCTTTGGAATTGAAAATGTAAAAAAATAACCTTTTTTTTTTTTAATATATAAAATTCATCTTATGAACTTATATAACACTTATATTTTATTGAAATATTTATGAAATAATATTAATAATGACTTTTGAATTGATGCTACTTTTTAAACATATATATATATATATATTTTTTTTTTTTAAATCTCACGTAACCCCTGGAGTCCCTCCGAGTACCCCTATTTGAGAACCACTGGTCCGAGGGGTCAGATCTCAAACTGGCCAAAGACTCCCAGCCATACAGTCCAATATGGTTGATGTCACTACCCTCCTCCAAACGGCAGCCTGCAGATCAGGACTCCTTAAACAGCTGGAGGAGATACTAGCATGGGCATGCATGAAAAACAAGCCCACAAAGTCTTGCAGCCTTTCGATCTGGAAAGGGGCAAGGAATGACAACACGCTCTTCACTGTGGATGGTGAAAGAATTGCTTACTGGTGGAAGGACCCGAGAGAAGCCTGTCCCACAGCATCTACGGTATCAGCAGCCGAGAATTAATGCTAGTGAGATGTGCTGTGTCAGGTCCAGGCTTCAACACCCATGGGTCGGACTGGGTTTTAATTTTCAAGCCTGTTGAGAACTCTATAGTGGGCTTCCACAGATGATTTATATAACCATGTATTCTTTATTCATATATTTACGTATTTCAAGACTTATGTATGTATTTAGGATTCTCATTGTGGTGTTTGTGAACGACGCTCTCTCACAGTATAAGAGCGTGCCAGATTTCCAGGTGAAAACCCAGCTGAAACACACGGTAAACAGAAAAGCAGAAAAAGCACCTCATCTGGCAACACCAGTGTCGTGTCTGTGCTGCTGTTTCTCTCTCTTCAGCCTGGTGTTTGGCTGCACTTTGTATAAAAAGAGTTCAACATGTGAAGATCTAACCTCCATCTGAGCCAGAGCACAAACTGTAGCAGCGTGTGTGTGCCTCGACTAACGAGCGTCGATTATCGGTCAGAACAAACTTCAAAATGTGCATCCCATAGTGCGTATCCAAATGGCACGTCCTAGAGTCCTACATCCACCAAGTGTCACATACATCAGCCATGTATTCTTTATTCATATATTTACATATTTCAAGACTTATGTATGTATTTAGGATTCTCTGCAATGATGGCTTTAACTTTGCAGTGTTGCCAACTTAGCAACTTTAAATCTAGATTTTGTGACTTCTCAGATGATTTTGTCAGAGTTTTACTAAAAATCACCAAGTAAATCAGGTGTTTCTTTGTAGACAAACCTCAATATAGAAAAACCTGAATGTAGAAAATAAAATAAAATGAATAATTTACTTCTACATTTATTTATTTATTTACCTGTCGATTCATGTGCATGCCATTGTTTTTCATCGAAAGAAGATAAAAAAAAAAGAAGACGTCACTCAGTCTTAACAAGATCAAAGTAGGCCCAATATCACATAATTAGGAGTCACAACTCCCATACTGTGTCGCCTGCAGACAATGTTGTAAACCAAAACAAACATTATGATGACGAATTACCTCCTGGTTTCTACTGAGGCTGAAAATGTTCAACTGTACTTCTACTAGATCTGAATGATGCTTTCCAGGCTACAGATTTCAATATGCACAGCTCATGTACCTCACAGGGGCATCTGATATAGATCCTTCATAAAATAAATCATCTGTGGTGACCATGATTGTGTATATGGCCTATATGTGGTTAATCTTGATTGGAATTGTTTCACAGTGACTTGTCTCTACTTCCCTTATGTTCCTGACTGTGAACTGTGTACATTCGGTGTATTGAGGACAACATGGGTAGAAATTGTCTACATGAAACTGGCCTGACTGGAGCCAGGCTGCAGTATCTGAAGACTAACAATGTATTTAATGGCTTTTCTGAACCAGGGGTAGAAAGAAACATAGATCACAGGGTTCAGACAGGAGTTAAAATACAGTAATAAAATCTCAAGGCCTGAAGACGTCGCTACGATCAAATTATTCACGTTATCAAGAGCAGCACTGTAATATGGACAGGAACACAGAAGAAACACAAGTACTACAACACCCAGAGTCCTCGCTGCTTTCAGCTCAGATTTCTTACTTTTTACAGTCTCTGAACGCTTAAGAGGAACAGCTGCAATGTGAGAGCGCATGGCACGAGCCTGAGACACAGCCACCACAAACACTCTCAGATACAAAAGTGTAATGATTAAAACGGGGCCTAAAAAGGTCACAACAAGGTCAACAATTTCTTCAGCATAATTGCTCATGACTGCACACTCTCCATGACAGCTTTTATATCTGTCTGGGTCTTGGAAGAAATCTCTCATTATCCAACTACTGTGAACAGCAGAAAACATCCAACAGAGTAAAACACAGTACTGAACTCTCTTCAGAGTGACTTTGGTGTAGTAAAACATGGGGTCACAAATAGCCATGTATCTGTCAACTGATATGAGAACCATGTTTCCTACTGAAACACTGACAATGACATAACCCAAAAAGAAAATCACAGTACACATAACATCACCCAGGATCCAGCAGCCCTCTAAGCCGAGGATTACAGCTGGCATCTGCAAAAACCCCACAAGAAAGTCTGCGAAGGCCAGAGAGAGGAGGAGGAGGTTGGTGGTGGTGTGGAGCTGCCTGAAAAGACAAATATTAAGAGTGAGCACATTGTTGCAGAAATACAGGTAATTAACAGCTGCAACAGCACTCTAACAACATAAATGCATACATCACGACTGTGGAGACATTTTCAAGTAACAATTTTGCATTCATTTAAGGCCTAAAAAGACATTATTTCTATGTATTTATCATGTCCTAAAGAAAAAAGGGCTAATTTAAATGTTTTCATTTGTAAATTTAATTTTGAATTTCTGTTGCATAGCTGGAAGAAAAGAACCATTGATTTTATAGGCCATGCAGAGAAATATTATCTCTGCCTGAAGTGGGAGATAGAGATGATGACCAGCAGGTTCAGAACCACAGTGAGCACAGTGATGATGGACAGCAGAAAGTGAAAAAATATGGCCTCTGTGTGAGAGAGCATCGTCTTCCTGCAGGAGCTGTTGAATTGGGGAAAGCAGAGTTCAGCCTCCTCCAGAGCCTCCATATTCAGAGAGGAGGAGAAGCTGCTGACCTCCAACAGCTCTGAGTAAAAGAGTTTGTCATACAGATAATTTATATCTTTTCCTCCACCCCTTCCAAATTGATTCAGAAAGCAGATTATGTCATCGATCAATCTATGTATGTTGGAAACTACTTCAGCAACATGTATGTTTGCTACACAACTCAGGATATTATGCATTTGAGATCATCCTGATAGGCAGAAGACAGATGGTCTAAGGCAGTTCTCAACCATTTTTCAGCGAAGCACCCCATAACCAGTGTAAAGCATTTTTGGTTTTAAAAAAAAGACATATAACACTGTGTCAACAATGTTTTATTAAACTTTGTAACTGCAAACCTCTGCACAACTCTTTGGAATTGAAAATGTATAAAAATAACTTAATAAAAAAAAAATTACTTAGTTATAAATAAAGATTTGTGCACACAAAACAATCAACTTAAAGTGTCCTCTTTTAGGTTTATAATAAAGATATGTGTTTAAAACTGAATTTATGAACTTGATTGTTGATAAATAAACACACACAAAAATCAATACTATATTTGTGCACAGAAAATGTTTACAAAAAAGAAATCTTATGTATCTAATGTTCTTTAAGAGTCAAAACAAGACTGGCATATTAAACTTGCAAACTGTTGGCACTGATGATTGCATTGTTTTAGTGAGAGATTTGTGCTTGTGCTTCACTAAGGATCTCAGTCAGTCTTGGTGGCAGGGAGCCAACTGTTCATCTAGCTCTTCTCCAGGCACAGTCTGTTTCTCTGCTTTGTTTTTATCACAGTTATTGCAGAGAATGGGGCCTCTCATAAATATGTGGAGGCAAAGGGTAGTAGCTTCTCCAAAGCTTTCTGTTCCAGGTCAGGGTGCTCCTGCTTCACATACACCTAAAACTGTGTGAATGTGGATGTGGCAGACTTCATCTGGAGGCCACAGTCAGATGACCCTTCCAAGAGTTTTTGGTGATCAGCAACTGCTTCTGTTTGCTTCAGACAAGAGAAAGGGGTTTCTGACCCAATCCAGCTGTGCAGATTTCTCTATGTCAGAAAAGTAGGAATGAAAATTTTGAATCAGGTTGGTCAAATGTCCCACTACGACAGACTTGACTGGAGCTCTGTTCACATCCCACCAGAGATAAAATCATCTACCTGAGAAAAGCAGGTGAAAGTTCACTGTGCACAGGCCCCTCTCCACAGCTTGGCTTTCTTCAGGAAGCCGCCCACCTTGTCATAGAAATTTAAAATACTGGTGTCTTTGCCCTGTAGAGACATATTCAGTTCATTCAGTTTGCTGAATATATCTGCCAGATAGCACATCTTTACCAGCTAGTCTGTGTCCTGGAATAAGGTGGCATGGGGGGGATTTGTGCTCAGTCAGAAAGGTGGTTACCTCGGGTCGTGACTCCAACAACCAGATGAGTATTCTTCCTTGAGAGAGCCAGTGCACTTCTGTATGGAACAGTAGCTGTATGTGTTCAGCTCCCATATTTTCACAGAGGCGGCGAAAAAGGCGTGCATTAAGTGGCCTCGACTTGATTAAGTTGACCACTTTGATGGTGTCATTTAAAACATCATTAAACTCAGGGCTCATTTTCTTGGACACAAATGCCTCCCTGTGTATCACACAGTAAGTCCGCTTCACGTCAGGATTTTCATTTTAGTATGCGTGCTATGAGTCCTCTTGCGCTGCCCATCATTGATGCTGCTGCGTCCGTGCAGATGCTGCCTCAAGATTTCCAGCTGACTCCAAAAATATCCTCTCCTGTTGTTTTCCCTTTGACAGTTTTGCAAAATAGTATGCGCTCATCAATATCGCCAGTATCGACATATCTCACAAAAGCAACAAGTTGTTCATTTCCACTGACATCTGTGGACTCATCCAGCTGAAGGGAAGTTTTGGTTCAACTTGCTCGACAATGTCTGTTCCCATTTTTTCTACTCTAAGGCAAATGGAGTCATTTGACAAGGACACAGTCTTGAATTTCTCCGCTATGTTTTTGTCCAGCATCATCTCAGCCAGCACAACAGCAGGGCACGTACCAGGCTGGGTCAAACCATCCTGGAATGGGGAAGACTAATGTATTTTTGAGAATAATGAAACTGAATAGCCTACTGAATATAAAATTCAGCTTATGAACTTATATAAGACTTATACTTTATTGAAATATTTGTGAAATAATATTTATAATAACTTTTGAATTAATGCAACAAATCTATTCATGCGCATGCCACTGTTTTTCATCGAAAGAAGCAGAAGAAGAAGTAGACTTCACTCAGTCTTAACAAGATATAAGTAGGCCCCATATCACATAATTAGGAGTCACAACTCCCATACTGTGTCGCCTGCAGACAATGTTGTAAACCAAAACAAACATTATGATGATGAATTACCTTCTGGTTTTTACTGAGGCTGAAAATGTTCAGTTCTACTTCTATTAGATCTAAATGATGCTTTCCAGGCTACAGAATTCAATATGCACAGCTCATGACCCTCACAGGGGCATCTGATATAGATCCTTCATAAAATAAATCATCTGTGGTGACCATGATTGTGTATATGGCCTATATGTGGTTAATCTTGATTGGAATTGTTTCACAGTGACTTGTCTCTACTTCCCTTATGTTCCTGACTGTGAACTGTGTATATTCGGTGTATTGAGGACAACATGGGTAGAAATTGTTTACATAAAACTGGCCTGACTGGAGCCAGGCTGCAGTATCTGAAGACTAACAATGTATTTAATGGCTTTTCTGAACCAGGGGTAGAAAGAAACATAGATCACAGGGTTCAGACAGGAGTTAAAATACAGTAATAAAATCTCAAGGCCTGAAGATGACTCTATGAAATTGTTCACCTTAACAAGAGCAGCGCTGTAATATGGACAGGAACACAGAAGAAACACAAGTACTACAACACCCAGAGTCCTCGCTGCTTTCAGCTCAGATTTCTTACTTTTTACAGTCTCTGAACGCTTAAGAGGAACAGCTGCAATGTGAGAGCGCATGGCACGAGCCTGAGACACAGCCACCACAAACACTCTCAGATACAAAAGTGTAATGATTAAAACGGGGCCTAAAAAGGTCACAACAATGTCAACAATGTGTTCAGCATAACTGCTCATGACTGCACACTCTCCATGACAGCTTTTATACCTGTCTGGGTCTTGGAAGAAATCACTCATTATCCAACTGCTGTGAACAGCAGAAAACACCCAACAGAGTAAAACACAGTACTGAACTCTCCTCAGAGTGACTTTGGTGTAGTAAAACATGGGGTCACAAATAGCCATGTATCTGTCAACTGATATGAGAACCATGTTTCCAACTGAAACACTGACAATGGCATAACCAAAAAAGTAAACCACAGCACACATAACATTACCCAGAACCCAGCAACCCTCTAAGGCGAGGATCACAGCTGGCATCTGCAAAAACCCCACAAGAAAGTCTGCGAAGGCCAGAGAGAGGAGGAGGAGGTTGGTGGTGGTGTGGAGCTGCCTGAGAACACAGAATATTAAGAGTGAGCACATTGTTGCAGAAATACAGGTAATTAACAGCTGCAACAGCACTCTAACAACATAAATGCATACGTCACAACTTTGGAGACATTTTCAAGTAACAATTTTGCATTCATTTAAGGCCTAAAAAGACATTATTTCTATGTATTTATCATGTCCTAAAGAAAAAAGGGCTAATTCAAAGCCCTTTCCTCATAGATTAAAAAAAATGTCTTCATTAGTAACCTAAATATGAATTTCTGTTGCATAGTTGGAAGAAAAAAAAACTATTGATTCTATGGGCCGTGCAGAGAAATATGATCATCTCTGCCTGAAGTGGGAGATAGAGATGATGACCAGCAGGTTCAGAACCACAGTGAGCACAGTGATGAGGGACAGCAAAAAGCGATTAAATATGGCCTCTGTGTGGGAGAGCATCGTCTTCCTGCAGGAGTTGTTGAGCTGGGGAAGCAGAGTTCAGCCTCCTCCAGCGCCTCCATATTCAGAGAGGAGGAGCTGCTGACCTCCAACAGCTCTGAGTAAAAGTGTTTGTCATACAGATAATTTATATCTTTCCTCCACCCTTTCCAGATTGATTAAGAAAGCAGATTATGTCATCGATCAATCTATGTATGTTGGAAACTACTTCAGCAACATGTATGTTTGCTACACAGCTCAGGATATCATGCACGTGAGGTCATCCTGATAGGCAGAATACAGATGGTCTGAGGGGTCAGATCGCAGACAGGCCAAAGACTCCCAGTCATACAGTCCTATAGATGAGGTCACTACCCTCCTCCAAACAGCAGCCTGCAGATCTGGACTCCTTAAACAGCTGGAGGATATGCTGGCATGGGCCCACATGAAAATCAAGCCCCTCAAGTCTTGTAGCTTCTCGACCTGGAAAGGGGCAAGGAATGACAACACCCTCTTCTCTGTGGATGGTGAAAGAATCCCCTTACCGATGGAAGAACCCGACTCGACATGCTGACCTCTCTGACAAGAACATGGCATCAAATGACACAACCCAACTTGCCAATCTCTGCCAATCCCAACTGACCAGGACTTGCAGAGGATAGGGAGCAGTGCCAAAAAAGATGGTCCAAAGCCACCAAGAAGGAGACGAAAGATCTCATCATCTCCAAAGTTGCCAAGATGGATGAGGAAGTCTACAAAGAAGTCTATCATTAGGTGGCAAGTCACAGTTAGTGGCTGACCTTGACCACCAGCTGACATTCCCTGCAGAGGTCAGCATGTCATCCCTACACTGGATGAGGTTGCATACAAGAGAATGTAGAATGTGTCCACAAGCAGGGTGAAGACATTCAGTTTCCCAGTGGAAGTTGTGTGCGGAGCTTCATTGGGACATCCACACAATAGCTCCTGAAAACTCATAAGCTGCGTTTCCACGATGGAGGTTCCTGGGAAAGAAAAGGGGTAAGGAACTTTACAGGAACTGTCCTCTCACTCAGCCCTCTCGGCTGTCGTGTCTCCACTGCAGAGCAGGCCCCGCTGGACTCTTGAGGTGATGTTATCATTGTGCAACAGATTTGCTAATCATGCAATTGCTGCGCGGCAGTTTTTTACTGCTCTTTTTTTTTTTTTGAATAATCCAGGGCTTTAAAAATGCTGTTTAGATCGCTGCGTAATGGGTTAATGACAAGGTCATCTGTTTTCATATTATACATCACTGTCTTCTTTTATTGTGCTTGTTGTTGTTTTTCCGGCTGTGCAGACACTTTCTACTCATGCTTTTCTTGTGTTGAGTTTTAAAAATGCTGCTTATTTTTGAGCTTTCTGTCTGAGTACATATCCCAAGGCAGGGACTCATTTAGCCCCTGTAAAAGTTCCAGGAGATGGTCTTTCACGGGCGGTTCTTGTTATGGAGAGACGCATCAATGGCCCTGGGCCCGTAAAATTACCCCTAAGTACCTGCAGTGGAAATGCCATGCAGAGCATGGGTGCTTTTAGCTCTGGCTCTGGAGGAAAGACAGAGCATGGGGGAAGCAGCCTCCCTAACGCCGCCTCATCAATCACCCCAAGATGTTCCGGGAATAATGGGGCAAAGCATCCAAGAAGGGGTTCCTCCCAGCTGATAACCGTGCAGTCTGCATAATTGCACCCCCGTAGACACTGCAGTAACACATTGGGAACCTCCCTAATGGGCCCCCTTCTAGCCGGCTTGCTGCGGCTGAAGCAAACAAAACAAAATGAAGCCAACATACGCAACATATGCACATGAAAAGAAAAGAAAAGGAGGATGATAAGAAAAAAACGAGACAGTGTTAAGTGGGAGGTGTATCTGTTTCGCTAAAAAAGTAGTGATGCCATCTTGTCCCAGTCCCACCAAGCATCAGAATGGTTTACTGCACATTAACAGCTAACGTTAAACAGTAGACCAGCTTCTAAACTCTGGAGACATACCGATATATATCTGTTTGAATTTGTTTACACAGAGCAGGTGTATAAAATGATGACATAAGCTGTGATGCCAATATCTGTGTACATACAGTCTTTGGTACATAGCCTATGCATACAATTAGTTTGTCCTGTGCTGCCAACGACAATGTTTATTTCTCCCAGTGGCAGAATAATGCATTTGTTGTCAAATGCTAACATTAATACCGACATCAATTCTGCTATCAGTATCAGCTTGGGCCATCCAAACTGGAACCATTTGTATTTGGAAGAGGAAGATATTAATTCCATACAGATCTGAAACGTTGAGTGCTTGTGTAGGACGCACAATTCTGTACTTGCCTGAACATATACTATATTAAAGTGTTATTTATATCATGTATGTAAAGTTTGTTTTTAGTTTTGGTATTTTGTTACATTTCACGTTTGTCTTGATTTTGCTTGGTGTGTGTGTGTGTGTGGGGGGGGGGGGGGGGTTACATGGTCCCTCTTGCCTGGGGCCCCCAAGGTGTCTAGAAACGCCCCTGATCTGCAGTGCAACAGGCAGAAATGCCAAGCAGGTAAACTACCTGTGCTTACATCTGTATATATCTATTTATGTATCTAGGTTATGCATTATGTGGTTTCTTTGTGCTGCCTCAATTTTTAAATGGCGATGAAATATATGTACAAATGCATGATTAACCCTTTGACACCTGGAGTATCATGTGATACATACAATTTTTGAGGCTTCTTTATCATTAGTGTCATACTTTTTCTTCATGTATATAACAAAATTTTTACAGAAATTGTGAGCAATGCATTTTAAAAATGCTGGATATATTAACTATCATACGAATGAAAATTAAAAATGTGTGAATATAATTTGATAAGGCAGGCGTCAAAGGGTTAAACTAAGTAAATTAATTCTGATACCATAAAATGTTATTTCAGTAGTTAAGCATTTGTTGACTTATGTATTGAAGAATCGCAACATGTATTTTAATTACGTATGAAACTATGAATGTATATATCTACATATATCTACATTTCTTCCTGCATTTGTTTCTGCATTTCCTTGGGTTCTTTATTTGTTCATTTCTTGTGTCTATATATTCGTTAATTTCAAGATCTATTCATTAACTTGAACCCTATGCATGTGTGGCCTCTGTGCTTAAACTTGACGGAACTGTTTCAGAGTGACTTTTATCTGGAGAGTCACTTCACACAGAGAACCTACATTTAATTGATATGATTTGGTTTTGCCTGTTGTGAAAATGTGGTTCACATGTTTACAAAAAACAAAACAAGTTTTTGTTCTCCAAAATGATTTTCATATATAATTACAAACAATCAGCATTGTCAGATAAACACACAAAACATATAAAATCTTATTCAATCAGAATAAAACAATTCTGTCCATTTTTCTAAATTTGGGAAAAAGAACTGATTTCTGTGAAACCATCACAGGCTCTGTCTACATTAAATTTACATGACTGGAGCCAGGCTGCAGTATCTGAAGAGAAACAATGTGCATAATAGCTTTTCTGAACCAGAGGTAGAAAAAAACATAGATCACAGGGTTTAGGCAGGAATTAATATACAAAAATGAAACCTCAAATGCTATATTTGTCGGTGCAACATAATTGTTGGCCTCAACAAGAACAGCACGAATATAATATGGACAGGAGCACAGAAGAAACACAATTACTACAACACCAAGAGTCCTCGCTGCTTTCAGCTCAGATTTCTTTGTTTTTACAGTCTCTGAATGCTGCAGTGTGACAGCTGCAATGTGAGAGCGCATGGCACGAGCCTGAGACACAGCCACCACAAACACTCTCAGATACAGAAGTGTGATGACTGAAATGGGGGCTAAAAAGGTCACAACAATGTCAATAATTTGTTCAGGATCAGTAGCAATCACTGTACACTGACCATGACAGGTTTTATACCTGTCTGGTTCTTGGAAGAAATCACTCATCATCCAACTACCGTGAACAGCAGAAAACATCCAACAGAGTAAAACACAGCACTGAACTCTCCTCACAGTAACTTTGGTGGAGTAAAACATGGGGTCACAAACTGCCATGTAACGGTCAACTGATATGAGAACCATGTTTCCTACTGAAACACTGATAAGGACATAGCCACAAAGAAAAACTGCACCACACATAACATCACCCAGGGTCCAGCAGCCTCCAAAGATGAGGATTTCAGCTGGCATCTGCAAAAAACCCACAAGGAAGTCTGCAACAGCCAGAGAGAGGAGGAGGAGGTTGGTGGTGGTGTGGAGCTGCCTGAAAAGAGAGAAGATCAACAGTGAGCACATTGTTACATACAGTAGTTTATGAAATACAAGCTACAAAAGCTGTAATTCTGAATGTATAAACAACACATCAACAACATTAATAAATCAATCAAATTACAACTGTAAACACATTTTCATACAGCTGCTTAGAAATCATCAAAGGCCTAAACAGAAAAACAGCATTTCTTTTTAGTATTTATACCGTACAGAGGTTAGGCCTAGTTCAAAGCCTCATCAATCCAACCAAAACATACAATAAGAAAAATGTTTTGAAAAAATATGATTTCATTTCTATTGCATAACTGGAAAAAATGAATCAGTGTGTGTGTAGTATTTTATAAGCCATGCACACAAATATTATCTCTACCTGAAGTGGGAGATAGAGATGATGACCAGCAGGTTCAGAACCACAGTGAGCACAGTGATGAAGGACAGCAGACTGTAAATGAATATAGCCTCTGTATGAGAGAGCATCATCTTCCTGCAGGAGTTGTTGAACTGGGGGAAGCAGAGTTCAGCCTCCTCCAGGGCCTCCATGTTCAGAGAGAGGAGGAGCTGCTGAGCTCCAACAGCTCTCTGAGTGAAACTGTTATCATACAGATAATTTATATCTTTTCCTCCTCCCATTACATATTCAAAATGATTCAGAGGGCAGATTATGTCATCTATCAGTCCATCTATGTATGTCTTACCCCTATTGTGGTTTCTTTGTATTACCTCAACTTACAGATGGTGATGGAGTAAGTGCATTAATAAATGTACAAATACAGGATTAAATTCATTTTGTTACTTACTTACTTACTTACTTATTTGACTTATTTATTGAGGATGATGTAGGCGGACCTGGGTGATGGAGCAGGCTAGAGTTGAGCCTGCCATGTCAGAGAAGCTGCTCAGAAGGTGGACATTGGTAAAAGAAACACTGGCAGGTAGAGAATTTCCAAAGTTACCCAAAGAGGGGTGATAGCAGCATTGAAGGCTGACAAAGACACAGCAACAACAACGCTGAAAGCTTAGGTGGACTCACAGAATGACACCTTGAAAGAGCTGGCAGACGTGGCTCATGGCTCTTCAGATACAGTGCAGAAACTGGAGGACAAGGTCATAAAACTTGCCGGGCTGAAACTATGTCAGAAAAGTGCCTCGACCCACATGGTGCTTGAAAAGACAAAACCGTACGAGTAACCAAAGATCAAGAGGGGGAAAGAAAATGGACACGAAACATCTTAGATGCTTAAGGAAGAGTTGAGACTGGAGGAACTGCTGCTTTGGAGAAGCCTCAGTGATAACCTGACACCTGATTGTCAGGATTCATTATTATCACACGTAAAAAGATATAATAAAGACACTGATGTCCATTGAAGAGTTAACATTCTAGGGCACATGGAAAGAGCCTGAGACACAGCCACCACAAACACTCACAGATATAAAAGTGTAACAAACTATAGTAAAACGGGGTCTAAACAGGTCACAACAAGAGAAGTATCTTGCACTGTAAATGAACCTCAGTTTCAGAGAGAGCATCAGCAGCTGTGGAAAGCAGAGCTCAGGTCCTACAGGGCCTCCACATTGGCCAAAAGAACAAATCCAGATTGAGATTCAATGACTCCATCTTTGGCTTCAAATGACACATGTAGTCTTAGTTCCCTCCTGTGAAACTTTGATTTGGCTGAACAAAACGTGGAACTGGTCAAGTGACTTTTTGAATGAATGCTGCAGTGGTAATAATGGACTGGATCCAGTGTTTACCCTACATTCTTCATTCACTAGCGGTGCACTTCCAAAATGTCACATGCTCATTAATATGAACAGACTACTAATAAAATATGTAAATTCATATCATATCAACATACAGCAATTTAATCATATTTATCAAAATACATAATAACCCGTTCACAGAAAGAAAGAAAGTCTGCCAACGTGTCTTTTTACATGAAACTGGCCTGGCTGGAGCCAGGCTGCAGTATCTGAAGAGCAACAATGTGTTTAACTGCTTTTCTGAACCAGGGGTAGAAAAACACATAGATCACAGGGTTCAGACAGGAGTTAAAATGCAACAACGAAAACTCAAGGGTTGATGAATTCATTTCAGAGAAATTGCTTGTAGATGTAACAGAAGAAATATAATATGGGCTGGAGCACAGAAGAAACACAACTACTACAACACCCAAAGTCCTCGCTGCTTTAAGCTCAGATTTCTTTGCTTTTACACTGTGTGAATGCTGAAGTGTGACAGCTGCAATGTGAGAGCGCATGGCACGAGCCTGAGACACAGCCACCACAAACACTCTCATATACAGAACTACGATGACTGAAATGGGGCAAAAAAAAGTCACAACAAGATCAATAATTCCTTCAGCATTGCTATATGTGACTACACACTCTCCTTGACAGATTATATGCGTTTCTGGTTGTTTAAGGGAATCCCTCATTATCCAACTACTGTGAACAGCAGAAAACATCCAACACAGACAAACACAGCACTGAACTCTCCTCACAGTAACTTTGGTGGAGTAAAACATGGGGTCACAAACTGCCACATAGCGGTCAACTGATATGAGAACCATGTTTCCTACTGAAACACTGACAAGGACATAACCCAAAAATAAAATCACAGCACACATAACATCACCCGGGATCCAGCAGCTTCCAAGGATGAGAATTCCAGCTGGCATCAGCAAAAAACCCACAAGGAAGTCTGCAACAGCCAGAGAGAGGAGGAGGAGGTTGGTGGTGGTGTGGAGCTGCCTGAAAAGAGGGAAGATCAACAGTGAGCACATTGTTACATGCAGCAGCTGTAGTCATCTTGTTTTATAATACCAAATGTATGAACAACGCTGTAACATCGAAAGATAATACTCAAATTACAACTGTAAAACAATTTCCAAATGATGAGTTTGGATTCATGAAAGGCCTGAAGAAGAAAACATTATTTCTACATGCATGTATAGTGCAAAAAAGTCCTGGTCCAAAACCCATTGAACTGAAATACACAACTAAAAAATGTTGTCATTAGTAACCTAATTATGATTTTTTTTTTTTTTTTTTTTTTTTTTTTTTTAGCTAGAACCAAAACAATAAGTATTTTATAAGCCATGCACACAAATATGATCTCTACCTGAAGTGGGAGATAGAGATGATGACCAGCAGGTTCAGAACCACAGTGAGCACAACGATGAAGGACATCAGACCGTAAGTGAATGTGGCCTCTGTGTGAGAGAGCATCGTCTTCCTGCAGGAGTTGTTGAGCTGGGAAAAGCAGAGTTCAGCCTCCTCCAGGGCCTCCATGTTCAGAGAGGAGGAGAAGCTGCTGAGCTCTAACAGCTCTCTGAGTAAAGTGTGTCATAAAGTTAATTTATGTCTTCTCCTCCTCCCCCTCCATATTCAAATTGTCTCCATCTATCTATCTATCTATCTATCTATCTATCTATCTATCTAGTGGTGATAAAGCATACATGAATAAATCAATGTAACATAAAATGCCATTTATATAGTGTTATGTTTTCAAAATCAATCATTTCTACATGTATTCTTTTTTACTTCTTTATTTTATAAATTGTAGTATCAATAAATGTATTAATGACTTTATTGAAGTATTTAGTATTTGAAAGTATTCTTATGTTGTGCTCTTTATTTACTTATTTTTGTGTCTATATGTTAATTAAGCTTTTCTGCAATAACTCATGTATTTATTCCTTTTAATATACTTTAATTCCCCACAGTCTGCATATTAACCTTAGAGCTTTATCTTTGAAGTGTTGCCAACTTAACAACTTTCAAACTAGATTTTGTGACCTCTCACCTAGTAACAAATCAGGTGACTATCCTTGACAACCTTGCTTACTTTCCATAAATAAAATGATTAAATGAGTGAAGCAAGGCTTCAATGTAGCAAAGCACAATATACAAAAACAGAAATAACCCTTTTAAATAGCAGGGTTACCCATGTACCCATTTTATGCATTTAAAAAGTTATTTCTGCAGTTATTTATTTACAAATCTATTCATGCTCATATCATTATTTGTCCTCAATGGTTGTTGAGTTGTATAGGGAACACTCTAATAAATGATAGTAAGCAGCTAAATTGGCATATTTAACCAATTTCATTTATTTTCATTTTCAAATGCTTGTTCATCTTTGACCCAAAAGCAAGTTGCCACATAACTGTGACTGAATCGGAATAATAAAGATGCCAGTGCTTTGAACTAGCAGCTGCAGGTATCTTAGCATAAAACAAGGTTTAGACAGATTGCGAAAGCAAGAATTACATTTCTTTTGGGGGGATTTTGGCCTTTACTCAGTGGGATATTTGAGAGGAAATGGGGAGGCAGAGAAACGGGGAATGACATGCAGCAAAGGGGCACCAGGGGATTTGAACCGGGGCCGCCTGCAGTGAGGGCTGTAGCCTCTGCATATGGGGAGCCTGCTCAACCCAATGGATTATATGGCACCCCAACAATTACATTTCTTTACTGTGTGCCAAAACCTGATTCAGAAATGTTCTGCAGGCAGCCATCAAGGACATCTGATGTCCAAAAAGGAAACATACAGGTACTTAGTTACACAAGTTGCCATAAAAATGACAACCCCTCCAATAATGTAGGAAAATATCACTGAACATAGCAGTTGTAGAAATAAATGTTAAGACATGTCTTGTGTAAGAGTTGTATTTCTGAATGTATGAACAATACTATTGATCAAATCATGTTACAACTGTAAAACATTTTCAGATGTTCAGTTTGGATTCATCAAAGGCCTAAATAAGAAATTATAGTTGCTATGTTATTTATATCATGGAGCAGAAGGCCTAGTTCAAAACAAGTACTTTTTTCATTAGGTAACCTGAATATTAGGGGTATGCCAAAATATCGATACAACAATATATCGCGAAATTTCGTTGTGTGGTACGTTACCGATAGACTGCCGCCAAATATCTTTATTTAAACAATAAACATACAGCTGTTCTAAACAGATTCTCCCACAAAACCCTGCTGCAAGTTTGATTTACAGAGTCACTACTTCAAGCCTCCACATGATGGCGCTTACCATGAATAAGACTGGGTGCAGAGGTAGCGTACTCTTTGAAAGGAAATGTGCAGTTAAAACTACAAGTTTGTATTGTATTGTTTCATGGGTATTGTTTTTCAATAAAATAAGATTCGAATATTGAAGGTGTATGCTGTCGGTCATATAAAAATTGTCCAAAATCGAAATCGGCAGGTCAGGCTTTTTAAAAATCAGTGATCATCATCAACCAGAAAAGTGCAATCGGTGCATCCTTAATTGAAAATGTTTTGTTATTCATGTGAAATGGATTTAGTACAGTCAATAAATTCAGAATCTCTTCAGTGACACAGATATTTTGGTGTATCGTGGATGAAACTTTCTGCAATATATCGATGATCGCAGAATCGCTGTATTGTGATATTATTGTTATCGTGGACAAAATATCGTGATAGTATCGTATCGCGCGGTACCTGGTGATACCCAGCCTTACTAAATATACATTTCTGTTGCCAAGCTGGAACAACAAAAAATAATCTTTCAATAGGCCTGGAGTCATTGTCTAGCGTTAATGATATTTAGAATTTGTGTCGGGTTCAGGCCGTGAAATTGCTGACCCGTGTCAGGCCAGGCCGGGGCTGGGCTCGGATACCACGGTCCAGGGCTGGGCTCGGGCCGATGTTTTGGGCCCGTGCAGGGCTCTGTAATAGACACACTGATCATCAGCATTTTAGCCATGCAATGATAGTGCACGTCTTTGTGGTGTTTAATTAAGTGCTGATACAGGTAGGTAGTGTTGCCCCGAGTGGTAGCAACAGCACCAAGGCAGGTTCTGTCTTCACTGACAGCTCCGCTCTCCCTTGCATGTCATGGAACTGGCTGTGCCTGTGTGACAGAATCATGTTTTATCATATCGCAATATGGCAAACACAATTAATCATTCAGCCCTTTCACAGGCAAACAACATTATCTGGTAAACAAACATGTATCTACATAAAACTGGCCTGGCTGGAGCCAGGCTGCAGTATTTGAAGAGTAACAATATGTTTAATAGCCTTTCTGAACCAGGGGTAGAAAAAAACATAAATCAAAGGGTTCAGACAGGAGTTAAAATACAACAACGAAAACTCAATGGGATAAGAACTTCCCCCAACCATATCATTCACAGCTGCAACAGTAGAACCATAATATGGACAGGAGCACAGAATAAACACAACTATTACAATACCCAGAGTCCTCGCTGCTTTCATTTCAGATTTCTTGCTTTTTACACTTTCTGAATGTTGAACAGCTGCAATGTGAGAGCGCATGGCACGAGCCTGAGTCACAGCCACCACAAACACTCTCAGGTACAAAAGTGTAATGATTAAAACAGGGCCTAAAAACACCACAACAAGATCCATGATTTCTTCTTCATGACTACTGATCACTACACACTCACCATGACACGTTTTATACCTGTCTGGGTCTTGGAAGAAATCACTCATTATCCAACTACTGTGAACAGCAGAAAACATCCAACAGAGTAAAACACAGCACTGAACTCTCCTCACAGTAACTTTGGTGGAGTAAAACATGGGGTCACAAACTGCCATGTAACGGTCAACTGATATGAGAACCATGTTTCCTACTGAAACACTGATAATGACATAACTAAAAAAGCATATCAAAGCACACATAAAATCACCCAGGACCCAGCAGCCTCGAAAGATGAGGAATGCAGCTGGCATTAGTATCAAACCCACAAGGAAGTCTGCAACAGCCAGAGAGAGGAGGAGGAGGTTGGTGGTGGTGTGGAGCTGCCTGAAAAAGGAAAATACCAGTGAACATAACAGTCGTAGAAATACATGTTATTAAGAAATGTCTTGTGTAAGAGTCGTATTTCTAAATCTATGAACAACACAGTTGATCAAATCACATTCATCACTGGATTCAGAGGCTTCAATACATCATTCATATCCAGGAGGAGAAGGCCTAGTTCAAAGCCCTTTCCTCATAGATTCAACCAAAACAAACAAGTACAAGTGTAACCTAAACATAAATTTCTGTTGCATCGCTGGAAGAAAAAAGCTAATATTTTATAGACCATGTAGAGAAATGTTATCTCTGCCTGAAGTGGGAGATGGAGATGATGACCAGCAGGTTCAGAACCACAGTGAGCACAATGATGAAGGATATCAGACTGTAAGCAAATATAGCCTCTGTGTGAGAGAGCATCATCTTCCTGCAGGAGTTGTTGAACTGGGGGAAGCAGAGTTCAGCCTCCTCCAGGGCCTCCATGTTCAGAGAGAAGCTGCTGCCTTCTGACAGCTTTCTAAGCAAAACTGTTCGTCATACAGATAATTTATCTTTTCCTCTTCTCCTCCCATATTCAAATAATTCAGAAGCCAGACCATCATCACTATCATCTATTACGCCTACCATGCTTTCTGAGTTATTTGCGTTCCTTTGTGGTACCTGTGTTGACTAGATTTAAACATGGCGATCAAGTATAAATTCATAAAAAAATGTGTAATGAAATGATTAAACTTTCTGAGCTCATTTTGGTGATATAAAGTGCTATTTGGATTGGTTTACTTTTGTTGATGAATATATGTAGGTATTTTAGTACTCATTTAATGATCGATTTATTCACTCATCTTAAAGAGGAACTATGCAGGATGTTCCTGTGGCTATGCCTGCCATCCGAATGGCACTGCATCTGACCTCAAACTTCAGGCCCATGGGTGGAGGCTGCATGTAGCTTTTTTGGGCTGGACCTGAACAGGCCCCATGTGTCATGGCCACCAGATGCCTGCCAGTGACCTCCCTTACCAGGTCTGGGAACAGAGGAAGGCCTTGGTTTCCCTATTCAAGGTTGCAGTGCTCATACACTGCCTTTTAATTTGAGGTTTGTTCAGTTTTGCAGGAAATCTATCTCCCAGGACCTAAAGTGGGCACACAGCCTATACAGTTGACACCATCATCAATAAACCTGGAGCAGACCTCAGGCTTCCCACTGAGAAACTAATATGCAGTTTGGCTCAGCTGGACCGCATGTCTTTTTTATTTTGCTGATATTTAACACTGGCCCGGATCAGGCCGAAAAAACAGATGATTGATCCTGCTTGAGAGTCCGAGAGTCCAGGGAAACTGTGGCTTTTATCTCTGGTGATTAGGAGTGTGCCAAAATATCGATACAACGATATATCGCGATATTTCGTCGTGCGGTACGTTATCGATACACTGCCGCCAAATATCGATATTTAAACAATAAACATACAGCTGTTCTAAACAGATTCTCTCACAAAACCCTGCTGCAATTTTGATTTACAGAGTCACTACTTCAAGCCTCCACATGATGGCGCTTACCATGAATAAGACTGGGTGCAGAGGTAGCGTACTCTTTGAAAGGAAATGACGCAGTACAGCCTGCTGGAAATCGTAAAAAGAAGAAGAAGAAAATGTCGCAGGGCGGAGGAGTAGCAAAACGTAACACAAGCACATTGGACATTGTGTGTTAAGAAGAGCCACTGTGTGCAGTATACACTTAGTTTTACTTGGCTGTCATTCATGTGAATTTGATTGACAACAAGGGTGCACCGATCGATCGGCGCCGATTTCCTTAATTTTGCGGGATCGGCATTTCTTTTATGTGAAACCGATGTCATCTACCTCCACAAAGGTCTGAAAGTCAGCCACTGCCCCCCTCTGCTCTGACGTGAGAGAGGGTTGACGCCAGGATGCGGAAGCACTGCTAAGCGCCGCGCAACGAAAATCGTGCGCGAGCCGGAGCCCTTCCATTCACACCAGACACATTTCTCCGTGCCAGTCGATAAGCACTTCTGCCCCTCAGGTGTGTGTGTGTGTGTGTGTGTGTGTGTGTTCATCCATCTCTCTGGCGCTCTATCTGTTTAGATACTGACAATATAAACACCTACATCATTATTTTGAAAATCGTTTTCATTTATATTTGAGAGAACGACCTCATGTGCAGGTAAAACAACATGTTTGTATTGTATTGTTTCACAGGTATTGTTTTTCAATAAAATAATATTTGAATATTGAAGGTGTATGCAGTCAGATATATAAAAATTGGCCAAAATCAAAAATTGGCAGGTCAGGCTTTTGAAAAATCAGTGATCATGATTGGCCAGAAAATTGCAATCGGTGCACCCCTAATTGACAATGTTTTGTAATTCATGTGAAATGGATTAAGTGCAGTCAATAAATTCACAATTTCTTCAGTGACACAGATATCGTGATGTATCGTGGATGAAATTTCTTGCAATATATCGATTATCGCAGAATCGCTGTATCGTGATATTATCGTTATCGTGGGCAAAATATCGTGCTAGTATCGTATCGCGAGGTACCTGGTGATACCCAGCCCTACTGGTGATCACATCCTATTATCATAAATAGATAACTATGGTGAGAGATTGTGAAAAAATGAACTTAAGTTTCCTTATTCTATGCCAAAACCTGGTTCAGATTCAGAACTGAGTTTCTGCAACACAGACCAGTAAACACACAATATATACAAATTTGTAAAAGAAATGATTTCCCTGACTTTGAGCTGTGTTGATTCAGTGTACTGAAGACAGAGTTGTCCGTGGCAGGCTTGGAGTCCTCTCTCCATCACATGTCCTTGTGATCCAAAGGAACCTCCAGCCAAGTCACTTAGACTCCACCTTCGTTGTTGGGATCGTCCATCTTGGCAGTTAACTATGCTAATTAGCTGAACGGCTAATAACACCATCAACTTGGCATCTACTGCTGACCTGCTGCTCACACAACATGCACACATTTTCAAGGGCTAGTGGTCTTGTACTTAAATGTATATAGCGCATTAAGTGACGAACCACAACTTTTGTTTGTCCACCGCCAACAGAGCTCTGCCAACTGCTGCTAGCTCACATACTTTCCCCTCACTCAACACTTGTGCCTTGTTGAAGCCCCGTCCCCCAGCCATTCACAATGCAGGAAGAATGACATGAATTTCACTCAGCCAATCAGCTCAAATGTAGCAGCGGTAGGTTACAACACAAACCATAGACACATATACTTACACTACTGTCTGTTTACACTTACTGCTGCCTCTGCTAGCACTGTACCAAGATGGCGGCGCATTAGGCATGTCAACCCTGAAGTTACCTCACTAAGCCCAAATCCTGCTTCATAGTATGTGCCCATATGGTCTGAGAACAGCAACACAACCACATATATCTGTTCAGACAGATTGTGAAATCAAGAATTAAATTTCTTTTGGAGGGATTTCGGCCTTTACTCAATAGGATATTTGAGAGGACATGGGGAGGCAGAGAGACGGGGAATGACATGCAGCAAAGGGGCACCAGGGGATTTGAACCGGGGCCATCTGCAGTGAGGGCTGCAGCCTCTGCATATGGGGAGCCTGCTCAACCCAATGGATTATATGGCACCCCAACAATTACATTTCTTTACTGTGTGCCAAAACCTGATTCAGAAATGTTCTGCAGGCAGCCATCAAGGACATCTGATGTCCAAAAAGGAAACATACAGGTACTTAGTTACACAAGTTGCCATAAAAATGACAACCCCTCCAATAATGTAGGAAAATATCACTGAACATAGCAGTTGTAGAAATAAATGTTAAGACATGTCTTGTGTAAGAGTTGTATTTCTGAATGTATGAACAATACTATTGATCAAATCATGTTACAACTGTAAAACATTTTCAGATGTTCAGTTTGGATTCATCAAAGGCCTAAATAAGAAATTATAGTTACTATGTTATTTATATCATGGAGCAGAAGGCCTAGTTCAAAACAAGAACTTTTTTCATTAAGTAACCTAAATATACATTTCTGTTGCCGAGCTGGAACAACAAAAAATAATCTTTCTATAGGCCGTGTTCAGGCCATGAAATTGCAAAGGTGTCTAGGGTTAATGACATTTATAATTTGTGTCTGGTTCAGGCCGTGAAATTGCTGACCTGTATCAGGCCAGGCCGGGGCTGGGCTCGGATACCACGGGCCAGGACTGGGCTCGGGCCAACGTTTTGGGCCCGTGCAGGGCTCTATGTTAGACACACTGATCATCAGCATCTTAGCCATGCAATGATAGTGCACGTCTTTGTGGTGTTTAATTAAGTGCTGATACAGGTAGGTAGTGTTGCCCCGTGTGGTAGCAACAGCACCAAGGCAGGTTCTGTCTTCACTGACAGCTCCGCTCTCCCTTGCATGTCATGGAACTGGCTGTGTGACAAAATCACGTTTTATCATATTGCAATATGGCAAACACAATTAATCATTCAGCCCTATCACAGGCTAACAACATTGTCTGGTAAACAAACATGTATCTACATAAAACTGGCCTGGCTGGAGCCAGGCTGCAGTATTTGAAGAGTAACAATATGTTTAATAGCCTTTCTGAACCAGGGGTAGAAAAAAACATAAATCAAAGGGTTCAGACAGGAGTTAAAATACAACAACGAAAACTCAATGGGATAAGAACTTCCCCGACCATATCATTCACAGCTGCAACAGTAGAACCATAATATGGACAGGAGCACAGAATAAACACAACTATTACAATACCCAGAGTCCTTGCCGCTTTCGTTTCAGATTTCTTACTTTTTACACTTTTTGAATGTTGAACAGCTGCAATGTGAGAGCGCATGGCACGAGCCTGAGTCACAGCCACCACAAACACTCTCAGGTACAAAAGTGTAATGATTAAAACAGGGCCTAAAAACACCACAACAAGATCCATGATTTCTTCTTCATGACTACTGATCACTACACACTCACCATGACACGTTTTATACCTGTCGGGGTCTTGGAAGAAATCACTCATTATCCAACTACTGTGAACAGCAGAAAACATCCAACAGAGTAAAACACAGCACTGAACTCTCCTCACAGTAACTTTGGTGGAGTAAAACATGGGGTCACAAACTGCCATGTAACGGTCAACTGATATGAGAACCATGTTTCCTACTGAAACACTGATAATGACATAACCAAAAAAGAGTATCACAGCACACATAACATCACCCAGGCCCCAGCAGCCTCGAAAGATGAGGAATGCAGCTGGCATTAGTATCAAACCCACAAGGAAGTCTGCAACAGCCAGAGAGAGGAGGAGGAGGTTGGTGGTGGTGTGGAGCTGCCTGAAAAACGAAAATACCAGTGAACATAACAGTCGTAGAAATAGATGTTATTAAGAAATGTCTTGTATAAGAGTCGTATTTCTAAATGTATGAACAACACAGTTGATCAAATCACATTACTGTAAAACATTTTCAAATATCCAGTTTGGATTCATCACTGGATTCAATGGCTTCAATATATCATTCATATCCAGGAGGAGAAGGCCTAGTTCAAAGCCCTTTCCTCATAGATTCAACCAAAACAAACAAGTACAAGTGTAACCTAAACATAAATTTCTGTTGCATCGCTGGAAGAAAAAAGCTAATATTTTATAGACCATGTAGAGAAATGTTATCTCTGCCTGAAGTGGGAGATAGAGATGATGACCAGCAGGTTCAGAACCACAGTGAGCACAATGATGAGGGACAGCAGACTGTAAGCAAATATAGCCTCTGTGTGAGAGAGCATCATCTTCCTGCAGGAGTTGTTGAACTGGGGGAAGCAGAGTTCAGCCTCCTCCAGGGCCTCCATGTTCAGAGAGAAGCTGCTGCCTTCTGACAGCTTTCTAAGCAAAACTGTTGGTCATACAGATAATTTATCTTTTCCTCTTCTCCTCCCATATTCAAATAATTCAGAAGCCAGACTATCATCACTATCATCTCTTACGCCTACCATGCTTTCTGAGTTATTTGCGTTCCTTTGTGGTACCTGTGTTGACTAGATTTAAACATGGCGATCAAGTATAAATTCATAAAAAATGTGTAATGAAATGATTAAACTTTCTGAGCTCATTTTGGTGATATAAAGTGCTATTTGGATTGGTTTACTTTTGTTGATGAATATATGTAGGTATTTTGGTACTCATGAGTTGAAATACAGGAGCGAGGTCTCAATCCCATTAGATGAAACTGGGGCCAAAGTACTCACAGCTGCACGGGTAAGGCAATAATATGGACAAGAGTACAGAAGAAACACAACTACTACAACACCCAGAGTCCTTTCATGTCACATTTCTTTGCTTGTACACTGTGTGATATTCCGGCGTAAGTTTAACCAGTGGTCTAACAGACCGTGACACCGAGTACAACACCCCCTCCAGAGATGAGGTTTGCCGCCCGCAAACGCCTCCAGTTGTAGCGACGTCCGCAAAGACCGCACCGTAGCAAAACACTGCTGTTTATTTCAACACAAGCTAACCGCGGTCAAAAAAGCCACGCGTAGCCACAAATGCTCAGAACAGCACCAAACTCCATCAACAGTACAAACAGGGTCCCAGCACATAATATGAGGCATCAAACATCTGCTAGCTTTGACTGGTTTCTATTGAAGAGACGAAAACGGAACTCACCCACTCTCCTCCAGCCGCTTGCTAGTTGTGGGGAAAGCCCGGACTCTCCTCCTTACTTCAGATAGTAGTATTTCATGATCAATGTGCTCCTTGGTTTTTCTCATTGAATGTGCATTTTAATTTACAGTATCTCACGAGCACTCACCCATACAGAGTTGTCTGTGGCAGACTTGGAGTCCTCTCTCCATCACATGTCCTTGTGATCCAAACAAACCTGCAGCCGAGTCACTTAGACTCCACCTGCGTTGTTCGGATCATCAATCTTGCCAATTAGCTGAACGGCTATTAACACCATCAACTAGGCATCTACTGCTGACCTGCGGCTCACACGACATGCACACATTTTCACGGGCTAGTGGTCTTGTACTCAAATGTATATAGTGCATTAAGTGACGAACCGCAACTTTTACCGGTCTAACGTCAATTCTCGGTCTTTTTTCCACCATTGTTTGTCCATGGCGGGCGGAGCTCTGCAAACTACCGCTAGCTCACAGACTTTCCCCTCGCTCAACACTTGCGCCTTGTTGAAGCCCCGCCCCCCAGCCAATCACAATGCAGGAAGAATAACATGGCTTTCATTCAGCCAATCAGCTCAAATGTAGCAGCGGTAGGTTACAACACAAACCATAGACACATATACTTACACTACCGTCTGTTTACACTTACTGCTGCCTCTGCGAGCACTGTACCAAGATGGCGGTGCTTTAGGCATGTCAACCTACAACCTAAGTGCATTTAAAGTGGCAGAACTTGTATGTAGAACAACATGTGAGCAGGCAAAGAAAATGAATTCGCAACTAAAGTTGGACAAAAATTAAGATTATTTATAGTTAGTTTAAATTGTCCTGTCTCCCCCCTATTGTCACTAGGGGGAGGGGAGGGGGTGATATTGGTCTCCACTGGAACTTTAACTTTGACTTTGTGACAGGCCCAAGACAACATACGAGGGTTTAGTAGGAGGAAGTGATTAAATAATAATCCTATTAGATTGTTTTCATTCACACTGATACCCAGGGGACAGATATGAAATGAAATGTGGTAAGCTGGCTCTGTGAGAGCACGCAGCACTTTATGGGTGATGTTACACATGGTATTCTTACTGAGGGATTCAGCATCACCCACTGAATACATAAACTCCGGCTTGTGTCATAGAGTTTGAGCAGCTGACAGAGGTTTATCCGTCCCAGAGTTAACCCTGAAGTTACCTCATTAAACCCAAATCCTGCTTCATAGTATATGCCCATATAGTCTGAGAACACCAACACAACCACATAAACTGCTCATAACAGGGACAGATATCTGAGGCTCCCAAACCAGATGCGCTCATCCCCATGTGTCACATCCTGCACTGTCCAGCAGTGGCAGGTGACGATCCTTTTCCTGCATTTGCGAATATATATCTATGTATAATATATGACCTAAACTTGTTAGTTCCACCACAGACATTATGTTGGCTGTGAGGAAACACATCCTGCTGATACTGAAAAGGGAGGAAAAGCTCTGGCCACTTGATGGTTATAAACAAGTGTTTATATAGTGAGGATTGTTTCAGACAAATTTTCTTGTTTAAAAAATGTTAGTGAAGTTTTCCTGATGAAGGGAATAATAGTCCTAAACATAAACCACAGCTTTGTGCTGGGTTTTTTGCTCAAGCAAATATGGAAATATAGTTTGGCCTAGAGTTGTCTGTTTGTTTGCTCCTGTGTCACCCCTGGGTTTCAAAGATGAGTTCAATTTGACTTATGAGTATTATATTTGAGATAAAATCACATGCTGTGAACTATTTACAAAGACAAAGGGAATGTGGAGGTGGAACTTGAGCCATGATTTCAAGTTTAGTTCTCTCTGTGTTTTTAATAAATGTAATATTTGCAGAATAATTTTCTCTTGTAATGACAGGGAGTTGAATCATTGAAGTAAAACACCGCCTGCGATCACTGTACTGTAACTGATCTGACACTGAGGTTTGTTTCAGTGATAAAGTGGTTATACTTATGTTTGAATCATTATTCACATCAATCTATGTGCATATACATGCAGGGTTTACCAAATGCAAAGTGAACAAGATTAATCAGGAGTTTAATGTATACACATACACATATGGTACAGTTAAGGAACAATAACAGGTTTCACTAGAGCGTAAATATTGGTGTCACTTAATCAAGAACATCTTAGGTCAGATAGCACACTTCTTGTACCCCTGTGTGTCATTATAATAGTTTAACATCACGGGAACCAGGTTTCAGTATCTGAAGTGTCAGAATGAGTTTTATACATTTTCTGAACCAGGGGTAGAAGAAAGCGTAGATGACAGGGTTCAGACAGGAGTTAAAATGTGCCAGCCAGAGCTCAAAGGCTACAGACGAAGCATCTACTGAGGTGTCTTCACCTATCAGAGCAGGGTAGTAGTACGGACAGAAACAAATCAAAAACACAAGCACAACAATGCCAAGAGTGCGGGCTGCCTTAATCTCTGTTTTCTTCACTCTCCCAGCCCCTGAACGTCGCGTTGTCTGAGCTGCAATGTGAGAGCGCAAAGCTCGGGCCTGAGACACAGCCACCACAAACACTCTCATATAAAGAAGCGTGATGAGAGTAATGGGTATAATAAAGGTGAAAACAAGGTCAACAACCCCTGCAGTGTTATTGATGACAACCACACACTCTCCCAGACAGGAGACAGACCTGCCTGGCTGTTGCAGGTGATCATATAAGAGGATGATCCTATAGAAAACAGAGCAAATCCAACACAAACAAACACTGATCTGTGCTCTTCTCTTAGTCACTTTGGTGTGGTAACACAGAGGGTCACAAATAGCAATGTAGCGGTCGACTGAGATAAGCACCATATTGGCTACCGATGCAGAGGTGATAACATAGTCCACAATGTAATACACAGTGCACAGAATGTCACCGAGAAACCAGCATGTCTCAATATAGATGATTTCAACTGGCATCAGCAGGAGGCCCACAAGAAGGTCTGAGACAGCCAGAGAGAGGAGGAGGAGGTTGGTGGGAGTGTGAAGCTGCCTGGAGGAAGCAAATAAGCAACATATTTATCAGTTATTAGAAATATCTACAAATAATTCAAGCAGATGAAACCAGACCAGAAACGAGTATCATCACGAAACACATGTACTCATCCAGCATCCATTCGTTTCTACAACAGTCAAACAACCACACGATAATCCTGTGTCTCGGTGTTAAAGGCAATTAGATGATTATCTCTGCCTGAAGTGGGAGATGGAGATGATGACCAGCAGGTTAAGAACCATGGTGATAAAAGAAATGGTGGAAAGCAGCACATAAACCAGCGTGGCCTCGTTTTGCGGCTGTGTCGGCTTCTTGCAGGAGATGTTCAGCTGTGGGAAGCAGAGTTCATCTCCTTCCAGGGCGCCCATCATCAGAGAGGAGAGGCTGCCGAGCTCTGGCAGCTTTCTGCCCACAACCCTTTGTCTTTCAGCCCTTTTATTGACCCCCCCCACCCCATCCCACTCCATGACAACCACCCCCCTTTCCTCCACAACACAGCAGCTACATCATGTTTTTTTGTTTTTTTCTGTAAACCTGCCCCGTTTTCTTTGACCAAACATTTCCTAAATATTCTGTAGGCCGGTCAAAGTAAAGGATTCATTTCACTTAACTGATCACGAAACAGATAATAAAAGTTACGTGCTGAACAATATGGTGGACACAGCATGTGGCTGAGGTTGTTCGAACTTAGAGTAATGGGGCTTTTTTACCTCTGATGCAAAACAAACTTGGAACCATTTCCATAGTTGCTCCATCATGAACTGATCCAACAGCCACAACCTCTGAACCTCCTACTCATGTTATTATCACAAGATCATGTTATTGTGATGACTTATTGTTACTAAAGGTTAAAGAATTGAACAACTGTCTTGATGTGGCCTGAGAGCTGGACATCATGCTGCAAGTTACTCCTCAGGGTCAACAGTGGTGTTGCAGCAGAGAAACCAATGTCTTCATGATCGTAATTATAACAGATGTGTAAAATTAGGGCCGCACGATTCATCTTGTTTTCATCGTCATCGCGATGTCAACATCCACGATAAACACATCACAAAGGGCGCACCTCACACCTGTAACCTGAGACACACCGCTCAACGTAACAACAACAATGGTGGACTTCCGTTGGGCCCGGTCCCTCGGACACTGCGCCTGAAACGAGTCAATCAGCATTTTTGTACTGTTAAGTCGGCTTCCAACGTTTGGAGTTTGTTTACAGTGCGCAAGCTTGACATATGTACTACAGTGTATTGAGTCATTTTCAGAAAGACACAGGAGCTGTATGGTTAAAACGCACACCTGGAAATTTGTTTATTTACAGTGTCCATCGCACATGGGACATTTTGTTGATATCGTGCGGGCCTATGTAAAACCCTGGCAGCACAGGATTAGATGGTTACCAATAACCAAGACGGCTTTATGTTTGTAAAACTTTACCAGAGGCTAAAAAGCTTGTGATGTGAGGGAGAGGTCAGTGCGTGAGCTGTCGACTGCACAGTGCAGAGGTAAAGTGTCGAGATATAAAACATCATGTGGACAAATCTTTATCCATGTGTACGGGAACATGCTTTAAGCCCCGTAAACAACTGTTAGAACAAATCCATGTTATGCTTTTCAAACTTAATGTCAGAGTGTGTGGATTATCCAGACAGACCAGAGAGTGCCAACATCAACTAACACAAAACTTGTGTTAGAAGTTAGTGAAATGTTTGTTTGTACTTGCTGGAGTTTGCGTCACCTGTTGCCGTGTGCTGTGGTTGCATCAGACATGTTTGTGGTCACAACAGATACAGACACAGAAATCTGTGTAAACACTGACTGTAATTAGATTTGATGAAAGGATGTTGCATCATGTTAGAGTTTGTTTTCTTTGCACTTGTGTCATTATCTGACACTCAGGTTGGTCACAGAGGTGCACAGCCATTAGCAGCAGCAAACACGCTGAGAGCCGCTCAGCGCCCAGAGGCAAATTAAATGTGAAAGTAAAGTTTGTTTCCGCCTGAGAATTAATCTGTTCTCTCTTCTGAGGTGTGTGTGTGTGTGTGTGTGTGTGGATAAACTTTGGTTTGAAACTTTTGTTGGAGGACACTTTGACCAGTCCTCACAACTTTGTCAGGCTGCTTGAGATTTACTTATTGTGCAAACACTATGATTCAAAGGGACATAAAGCTGCGGGGCAACACTAAAGCTTCAGGGCAGTAGGGTTTGGGTTCAGTTAGGGCTGTAGTTACAGTAAGAACAAAGACTCGGTCAATGACTCTCCCCACTAAAGCAGATCGGGCCAAAGGAAATGGGCTGGTGGTTGTCACTGTGGGGCCTCAGCTTCAACAGTGTGCAACCCACATGAAGACAGGAAGAAAGACAAAGGAAAGACAGGGAAGTCAAAACAAGAGAGGGGACAGGTGAAACCAAGAAAGTCCAAAAATCCAAAGGCCAATGTCCCTCTCCATACGCACCACAGATGGTGGGTAGGATATCAAAGCAGTGTCAGGTCCAGGCTTAAGGCCAGGTGAAAGGTCAGGATTAGGCCCCAAGGCTATAGTTACGACTATGGTTGGTGGGTTAGGGTTGGTGTAAGGCTGGGGATACGGTCATGGTTGAAGTGCTGTGGTAGTACAAGTACACACTTGTTCCACCATCAAGGAACCACAGAGAATTTGGGCAGCTATTGGTCAAGGTAGGATTCAAATACGTTTCTGACCTCACAGACTCACAGGTGTTGAGGTAAGACCATGAAGGTTCAGGACTTTCTAGCAGACATTTTGAGGCCTTTATGCACACTTCCTATAGGTCTGCAATTCTGCAGACTTTGCCTGAGGGGATTACCCAGAGTTCATAGCTGGTGATGAAGCCTGAACTTATAGAGTCAAAACCAACAATTGCAACTTTGCAACTTCCAACATAAAAGGAAGGTACCATAAATCTGTGTGGGTTCAGGGTGGAGGTCTAAAGGTGGAAATAAAAAACCCAAACCCACATCTGTACACAACACGTGCAGTCACTGACCAGGTAGGGTTTGTGAAGGTTTCAAGCCGTAACCAATTAGCTACTGAGAAGCTACTGATATCAAAGTAGACAGTGTCTGGATTGTGTCTACTGTGTGTCACCAACCGCCCCCATCAGTTCCTGGAGATTCGACTGCCATCGATAAAGGGAACGTTTGATTTATTAAAAAATAACACTGACACTAAACACAGATGTAAACATAGACAGAGATACCACAACATCTCTCAGTCCCATCAATGCACCACTGCAATATATATTCTTCATTGATGTGTATGATCAGCATCTACAGGTTCAGTGCATTATTTCATGCCACGCAGCAAATAAACTAATTTGCCCAAGTTTATCACGTGCTTCAGACACACATTTCATAGATTCTTCATATGATCTTGTTAAAACAGATCATTCTGTACTGTCACAGATGGACATATCCAGAGTGTGTGTACATATAGATAGTGTATTCTCTGTGCAGTACAGCATGTACACAAAGTGAATCAGGATTATAACTTCTACAAGGCCGATGCCACTGGAGATAAGTGGCCCACAGACTGTATGTTCATTATTCAGTGATTTCTGTGATCAGCTTCTTTCAACACCGATTACGTCATCTGTTCACTGTTTTGGGGGAATTGAATAGTAAATGTTTCAAAGTAATGATGTAATGTCAGAATATCACGATTCTGTCACTTTATTTACTGTTAACTGTGAAGTTAGTGACAATTGCATCATGTATGATTCCCTCCTCTCTTGCACTAACACCTCTGATTGTTTTGGTGTCATGTGACACCAATGAAAGAAGGTGTGAACAGTCTCTGAGCTTGAGACACGGCTAGTGTGTGTGTGTGTGTGTGCGTGTGTCTGTGTGTGTGCCCACGTGTGCTAAATTCTATTTTCTTGATTAAATTTATATTTTATCATTTTCTGAGTTGAACTGTTCTCTTTGTTTAATTATTTGTGTGTGTTGATGTGACAACACTGCATCAGCTTGTTTTGTTTTGTCTTCACACCTTTGATTGCATTGATGTCCCCGTCAGGTCTTTGTGGAGACAGGTGTGAAAACCACAGAGGTGCATAGCTATTAACTGTGTTAGCGCAGAGGCAGCGGTCTTGGTAACAGAAAGTGTATGTATTTGTTTGTGCTATGACAACAGTAAACACTGCTGAATGTTCTGATTTAATGAACACTCGTGGGGACCCAACAATGCTGTGCACTGACTGATATTTGATATGATGTAAGACAGGCAAGTAAGATGCTTGCCTGTCTTACATCATATCAAATATCATCATTGCTATGATGAAACTTTCTGAGAAGTTTGAACTTGGGAAACAATGAAAAAAGATTTACAAGCTGGATCTCATTCCTCAGTCCTACGCCTTCGTCTTCCTTTACAAGATGAGACACCACGACTGTCCCATGACACGTCATCATATGCATCATAATGTATTAATATCAGACAAGCCGTAAAAAAGTTCAACTACTTCACTACAACTGGACTTTATTCACATTTTGGGCATTTTAATCTGTATCAGACATGAAAACATTCAGAGATTTGTTGTCCCTCAAAGCGGAATTTGATCTGAACAATTAAAAACACAATGAACATTAGACAATGGACATTATTAAGACTTCATAAGCAAAACTGATCAAGTGCAACTCGAACTGTCATTAAAAAGTCACTGAAGAGTGTCAATAAAAAGAGTGACTATTTGTTGTTGCTCTATATGGCCTATGTCCCTTTTTTTTTTTTTTTTTTTACATTTTTTTGCTTTAAAATAATAATTTCATAATTCTTTAAATCAATTGATTCACCATGTCCTTTAAAATCAAACTATATGATTGATGAGCGAATCCTTTTTTTCACACTTTTGGATAAATGACCGCTTGTGTATTTATCAATGCACTCATGTAAACGTCACAAAATATCCAGAGCCTCTTATCTTCACTATATTGTAATGTTGTAATGCTGATTTTTATACAAATGGTGGTTATTATACCGTCTCTTATCATCACAGGATATATGAAAACACAGAGTCATGCAGATTCTCCATGCTGCCTGCTCACAGCAGTTTGGCCTCACAGGAGTTGGTCTGCAGTATCTGTAATGTCACAATAATTCTAGTAGATTTTTTAAACCAGGGGTAGAAAAGGGCGTAGATGACGGGGTTTACACAGGAATTTACATACATCAGAAATATCATTAAGACCTCGGTTGAAGAGCCAACCAAGATGTTGTGGCCTGTGAGAGAGACACAGTAATATGGGCAGTAACACATCAGAAACACAACTACAAGGATACCGAGTGTCTTTGCTGCTTTCATCTCAGATTTGTTCACTTTCACAGCTGTCGAGTGCTTTACAGATGCAACATGAGACTTCATGACACGAGCCTGAGACACAGCCACCACAAATATCCTCATATACAGAACTATGATGACTGAAATGGGAAAAATGAAACCGACGACCAGGTCAACAGCTCCTGTGATGATGAAAACACATTCCCCAGCGCAGGAGATATGCCTGCCCGGTTGCCTCAGGTTGTCAAACAGAAGGAAAATGCTGTAGACAACAGAATAAACCCAACACAGGAGAACACATGCTGTTCCAGTTCTTAGAGTGAATTTAGTGGGGTAATGCAGTGGGTCACAAATGGCTATGTAACGGTCAACAGATATGAGCACCATGCTTGTTGCAGATGCAGAGATTGTGATGGCAGGGAACAAGTAATATATTGCACACATTAGGTCACCCAGCATCCAGCAGGCCGCTGTCATGAGCATCTCAACTGGCATCACCAAGAGGCCTACAAGGAAATCTGAGACAGCCAGGGAGAGGAGGAGGAAGTTGGTCGGCGTGTGGAGCTGCCTGCAGTGAGAAAACATCATCACTCTCATGTTCACATCAGTGAAGCTATGCACAGGGCAACAACATATCAACACCACATAATTCAACATCTAAATCTTCCTGTCAACAGTGTGAATATGGTGCGAGCAGTATGTGCCTGAAGTGGAAGATGGAGATGATGACCAGCAGGTTGAGAGCTGCAGTGAGCACAGAGATGACGGACAGCAGGATGTAAAGAAACACAGAGTAAGGAGGCTCTGGCTTCCTGCAGGAGGAGTTGAGGAGCTGTGGAAAGCAGAGTTCAGCCTCGTCCATGGCTGAGCTGCTGAGCTCTGGCAGCTGTCTAACCAAACCTCCTCTTTTCTCTTGTTTGCCAACCCACCTTTTTCACACCTCTTGACCTCCCTCCTCCTCTTCCTCTCCCTACTCACTCTGACTTAGCAACAGCACAGCTTTGCTCAATGGCACTTCGGTGAGATTCCTCAGAGAGATCTTTTACAGTGCATTGAGCCATTTTAGGTTGAAAAAACAAGTGAGGTCGATTTTTCTGAGCTTTCGCCCGGTGAATAAATGCATCAACCAGTCATGTAGCGTGAAAACGAGGTATATCACAACACCATGATAACAATGTCCCCATCCTGTCTTGTTTGACAGGGGACACAAACTTTACAAAGACAGCGAAATGAAGGACAGTGTGTGGTGAAGCATCGCCGCACAGCTCGCCCGTCAGGACAGTGATCAGACAGCGAGCTGCTGTGTTGGATAGAGTAAAGTTGGTACCAAGACGACAGTGGCACAGCAGGTGTTGAATACGTGAGGGATAATCAATGAGTGGTTGTGTTAAATGGATTTAAGGCACAACATGGAGGCAAAGAACCACCTGACACAAGGTGAAACTTTGGTTTATAATTGTTCGGCTGTTGCATATTCGCTTCGCCGCCAGTGTGAATGGTTTCGATGCAAAATATTCGCTGCTGAATATTTCGCAATTTCGTGTCTTTTATTCGTCACAGTCCTGGTGTGTAAGGGCCTTAAAGCTTCAGCTGGCAACATGTATTTAGTGATAACTGCTGGAACTGTCACTACGTTCTGATAGTAGAACATGAAATGGGTCATTTAGGACCAAATCCAACTCCTCTGGCTCCGCCTACAGCCTGGAATCGAATTTGCAAAAATCTAACGCTCCAGTTAGGTAAGGGGGGGCATGAGCAGCAGCTGATCACAGCTCGTATATGCGCTGCAGACACCACCAGCTACATGGCAATACGTTATTTTGACTCATACTTCTTCACAGGCCTGTTGAGAGACTGTGCTTCACTGATACATCTCTGACTCCCTTCCCCCGCCCTGTTGCACCTGGATGGGCTGGATGAATTTGACACTGCATATGGATCCCACCATGACTCTGCCCACCCCCAACCTGACAAAAGATCTAACCGGCCAAAACAACCAAAAACACCTGTGTGGGCGTGGAAGGCCACTGATGCCTCACCTGCTGCCATTGTTCAGGAAATCAGATCCAGCAGTAATTACCTCTATGGACATGTCAATCAGTATCTTTGAGTGGGGGCAGGGAGGGGGGCAGCAGAGGAACATGATATGACCACCTCTCTCTGTGGTCACCTTTAGCTGTGCGCACCTGTCACATGGATCATTGTGGTGGAGCCGTCAAAGACGACCGACACCGTGTAGTCGGAGACCGATAACATCTGGTCCTTAGAGAGCTGCACACCGTGCGCCACCTGAGCCGTGGCGTTCAGCATCAGCACTTCATCACAGACACAATGTGGGGGAGACAAGTCCACAGTGACTCACCACATGCACAGTGCTAACATGCTACAACAGTTTTAGCACAAACAGGATGTCATAGGGCAGAGTGTGGTGATCTGCCCTCTCGTGGCTGGATGGAGGAAATACACAGCTTTGCATGGTACAGCTTGAGTTTCATTACTCAAACATGATGTAATGAGTGTACAGGGCTGTGAATTGAAGGCATGCATGTGTTTTGTGAATGTTGATGTTTTGTAAATGTTGATGACATGATGACAATGATAATTTCCCTCCATTTTCTCTGTCCTAGTCTCTAAGCAGTGGTAGAAGGTCCAATTAAAAGTGGCACCCACCACAGAGGGCCCGTTTTCACTTTAATCATCCCAGAATTTCAGTGATCGTTTTAGTGAACATCATAGGTTCACTAAAATCATACTGATCATAGAGAAATATTTCCATGTTTTCTTGCCCTGTGGATGTGATGTAAGGAAGTCGAGCAGCTCCCTCTCTGTCCATTTACATGTTTACTCTCCAGCAGAGAGAAGTCATTCTCACACTTTTTTTGTGACCTTTTGTTTTCCCAACCTGCCTCCTGCTGCAGCACATACCAGCTCACAAATATGCTGTAATTACCTTCCATTACAAGCTGACAGCGTCAGGTGTCAGACAAATTAATTCCTCGTCATTGAGATAACAGTTAAAGGAGACATATTCTGCCCCTTTTCCACAAATTAAAACAGTTCCCAGGTGTCTTAAAGACATGGCTGTGACATGCCTCGGTCAAAATACCCCAAGGATCAAACATTACAGCTCTTTTCATCCGCTCAAAACAGCCCTGTTCAGAACTGTCTGTTTCAGTGCTCTGTCCCTTTAAATGCAAATGAACCACTGCTAGCCCCGCCCCACCCCATCTCTTCTACCAGTACCAGGTAGGGGCTGTATTATGCAAATTCGAAAACTAATGACATCATTATCAGACAACTGAGGGAACAGCTCGAAAAACCACATGGATTTTAACCTGTGGAGCCTGAAAATTACAGATTTTTTTTTCAATTCTCATATTTTGGGGCCAGAGGGCAAGTCAAACACCCAGATATATGTTATAGAGCCTTCAAAAAGTGATATTTACATAATATCACTCCTTTAATAATAATAATATGCATCTTGGAGAGTGTTTTACACACAATAAGATTCACAATAAGAGACATGTGGTGGGGAATGTATAAGAGTTTTAGCTTTAGGGAAGGACTCCGACACAGGTGAAGCTCAGGAGTGTCCGACCTGTCACACACTGATCCAACTTTATGCCATGTCACGCACAAGCATCACCGAGGCTCAAAGTGCACAAACAAGCAAACACACAAAGCAACAGGTGGACGTTGTTGTTCAGTGTTTTCTGCACAACAGGGTTGTGTGGGTTCTCAGGCTTGAGAGCCTGTGGGCCGACTGTCAGCTCCAAGAGTTTTCTGTCCGACCCTCTGTCGTCTCCTTTCCTGAGGCCTTTCCCTGATTTTCCTGCAGAGATGATGAACCCACAGCAGCAACAACAGTAACAAGCTGACATCTCTTAAAAGGCACCCGGCAGCTTTACATTATATTTTTATGATATCATCTACGGGTCATTTGGGTTGTGTACATAACAGTAGCACAATATAACCCTAATATTACCAACATTACAGATTTATTTGTTTTTCATATAGCACATTCTGTCACAAAGTTACAAGGTGCTTTGACAGATAAGATCAAATAAAAACATGGAAAATCCAGTGTAAACTCATTGTGTTTTAGAACAATAAGATATAGAACAAAGCAAAATGTAAAGTAGGTACACCAACTACATGCCTGGGGCGTTAAAAAGGCCTTTTTATATATGTAAATCAGTTATATGTATGGTGGTCCACAATTACTTATCTTTGGGGGTTGATGCTTATGTAATGTTTCTTATCAGGCCAAGGTGTCTATGTACAGTAGACACCATGAACGGCATGAATGAATGTTGTTATAGTAAAAGAGTTGCTACCTCAGATATTCTAATGTGTCCAGATCACTCCCCTCTCTCTCTCTCTACAGTATGCTGGTGTCACAGGAGTCGGGATGAAGGATCTTAAATGTGACAATTAACTTGACAGACTTGACAAACCAGGGGTAACAAAAAGCGTAGATCACCGGGTTCAGACAGGAGCTGAAATAAAACAGCCAGATCTCTATGGGCACTGACAGGACACCAAACCACGATTCCTCACTTACGAGAGAGGAGCAGTAATACGGGCAGAGGCAGGACAGAAACACCACGACTACAACACCCAGAGTCCTCGCTGCTTTCATCTCAGATTTCTTCACAAACAAAGTCTCTGAACGTTCAAGCGCTGCGATATGTGAGCGCATGGCACGAGCCTGAGTCACAGCCACCACAAATATCCTCATGTACAGAACTATGATGACAGTGACAGGACCAATAAAGGTCAGAATAACATCAACCACTCCTGCGATGTAGCTGATGACGATCACACACTCTCCGGCGCAGGAGTTATACCTGCCCGGCTGCGTGAAGTTCTCCTTCATCACCATGCTGTTGTACAGCAGAGAGCAGAGCCAACACAGACAGGTACACACTGAGACTCCCCTCACTGTCACTTTGCTGGGATAATGCAGAGGGTCACAAATGGCCACGTAGCGGTCGACCGATATCAGCACCATGGTTCCTACGGAGGCCGAGGTGATGATGTAATCTAAAACACCGTACAGGGTGCACATGCGGTCGCTGAGGAACCAGCAGCCGTCTGAGAGGAGGATCTGAAAGGACATGAGGAGGCCCACGAAGAAATCTGACACAGCCAGAGAGAGGAGCAGGAGGTTGGTAGGAGTGTGCAGCTGCCTGCAGTGAAAGAGGAGCATCGTGGGTATTACTGTCTCTACATCATCACATAACAGATATGATCCACAGGTAAAAGCAGAAATCAGCACTGAGATGTACGTCCAGCAACCAGATCAAATCACACACACACACACACACACCAAACGTTTCTACACAACTGCACTTGATGAAATCACTGTTTGTGTCTACTTGAAGTGTGAGATGGAGATGATGACCAGCAGGTTGAGAGCTGCAGTGAGCAGAGCGATGGACGACAGCACCATGTAAACGAGCACAGTCTCAGTGTCGGAGCGCCTCTGCTTCCTACAGGAGGAGTTGAGGAGCTGTGGGAAGCAGAGCTCAGTCTCCTCCATCGTCAGAGAGAAAGATCCTGCTGAGCTGCTGCAGCTCTGTGACCAAACCTCTCACTCACACAGACAATTTATCTCTTTCCTCAACGTCATCCACCTGTGTTGTCACTCATATAGTGACAATCATCAGAGTGATTGTGATCAAAATCATGAAAAACAGATCATTTCTTTACTTTGATCACAATATGGTCTACAATACAATACCCAAGGTCTTCGCTGATTCAGTTCAGATTTCTTAGGTTTTACAGCCTCTGAATGCTGAAGTGTGACAACTGCACCAGGCATGAACCTGAGACCCATCCACCGCAAATACTCTCAGACAGGCTAGGGGAATAACGGATGACATATAATGGCGTTAAATTATTAGAATACAAATCAAAGGTAACTGTAATCCGTTACAGTTAGGGAAAAAAATATGTAATCAGATTACTGGTATATTTGAAAAGAACAGGGATTACTAGTACAATGCGGTAGACATGGATACAGTGTGCACGCATAGCGACAATTAACGACACAATACCACAACAAACCAACACGTGAAACAACCACCCACGCAGCCTCGATCTGTGTGTAAGTTACCCCAATTTCCACATGCCATTACGTCTACGTCTAAATGTGAGAATTGGCAAAAAAAATCTGTCTTGCTCCACAGTGATTTGCTTTGACCAATGCATGTCACAGACACGTCTTTAAGACACCCGGGGACTATTTTAATTGGTGGAAATGGAGCATGATAAAGTAACCATCCCAACCTTGCTCTCTGATTCATAGGTTTAATGACTAGAATTGGGCCTAAAAAGGTCACAACAAAGTCATACCTGTGCAGTTCTCTGAGGAAATCCCCCAGAATTGTGACACTACTGTGAACAACAGAAAATATTCAACACAGACAAAAGCAGAGTTGAACTGTTTTCTTCTTGTTTTACCAACAACATTTACTTTCTCACAGAATAATCTCCCACATTTCTTCTTCACTGTAGCTCAACAATGTTTTCGTTTGCCCCTTTCTAAAAATCCATCGGATCATCATCATCCAACTCTCTGTCCAAACTCTCCACTGTGGAAATGGTTACAAAACCATCATTTCAATACTGCTGTTTGCATGTGTTGTCATTTAGGCAATTACTCCTGGTGGATCACATGCAAAACGTGCACCAACCAAACACGCAATATTTTATCAAGAGGATGCAATTAAGTACTCTTAATTTGGGATCATAGTACATCAGGCCCTAAGAATGAAAAATGACAGAAACATAAAGGGAACTTGGTGTCAGATGTTGTCATTTACATACTTTACATTTACACTTTCTAGATTTGATGATTCCCTGTGAACAACATGAACTTATAGATCAGCTGTCATCTCAGTCTCTCCACAGCCTCTCTACAGTACATTGGCCTCACAGGAGCCAGGCTGCAGAATCTGCAGAGTCACAACCAGTCTGATAACTTTTCTAAACCAGGGGTAGAACAAGGCGTAGATTATAGGGTTTAGACAGGAGTTAAAATAGAAGAGATACAATACAAAAGATGAAGATGAGTCATTGAGTAAGTTCTCTCCTGCAAGAACAACACCATAATATGGACAGAAACACAACAGAAACACAGCTACAAGAACACCAAGAGTCCTGGCTGCTTTCAGCTCAGATTTCTTTGTGGTCAGAGTCACTGAGCTCTGCAGTGTGACAGCTGTAATGTGAGAGCGCATGGCACGAGCCTGAGACACAGCCACCACAAACACTCTCATGTACAGAACTATGATGATGGTGATGGGGAGAATAAAGGTCACAACAAGGTCAACAGTTCCTGCTGTGAAGTCAACGACAATCACACATTCTCCATAACATGAATGTGTTTGTTTGGATGAGTCAGGTCGTCCTTTACAATGAGACTGTTGTAGAAAACAGAGCAGAACCAACACAGACAAACACAGAGCTGAACTCTTCTCTCAGTGACTCTGGTGGTGTAAAGCAGAGGGTCACAAATAGCTATATAACGGTCGACTGATATCAGCACCATGTCTCCTACTGATGTGGAGGTGATGACGAAGGAAACAAAGTCATACAGAGAACACATCACATCACCAAGAAACCAGCAGGAGGATTTTCGTAGGATTTCTCCCGGCATCAGCAGGAGGCCAACAAGGAAATCTGAGACAGCCAGAGAGAGCAGGAGGATGTTAGTGGGTGTGTGGAGCTGCCTGGAGGAAGAAGAGAAAAATATCTGTGATCAAACAAGGCCTCATATCTACGTGACAAAACATGAGCTGTTTCAATACGTTGTCTGATCTACAACAAGAATCATGTCAGTAAGATCAAGTGTAAGCAACTTAAAAACAGTTTAAAACCAGCAGCAACAGAGAATATAAATCTTGTGCCAAGGTGCAACAAGATCATAGATGATTCTCCTTGTCAGATTACAGAAGCTGTTTTCAAAGTTAAAACATCATAGATATAAGTGAGAAGTTTTTCTGCCTGAAGTGGGAGATTGAGACGATGACGAGCAGGTTCAGAGCTACAGTCAGTACAGAGATGGAGGAGAGCACAATGTTAAAGATCAGAGCTTCAGGCCAAGGAGATGTGGGCTTCCTGCAGGAGGTGTTGAGGAGATGTGGGAAGCAGAGCTCTGCTCCATCCTCAGCCTCCATCCTCACAGAGCTGCAGCTCTCACAACTCTCTCAACAAAACTTGGTCATATAGAGGTGGACTCTGACTGTCTCTCCCTTTCCTATCCCTCTCTTTTCATTCTCTCCTCATGGACTTATGTCCCTTGGACCCTTGGCACCATGACGTAGAGGAACAGCAAGAATAGCCACAGCCCTGTGGTATCCCAAAGAAATGCAGAAGAGATACTGTTGACAACATCTGTCCAGACAGACACATAAACACCCTCCTAAGTATCTATGGCAGTTCAGAGTGCCACATTTCAGAAAATCTGAAAGGCATTGAAACAGTCAAGATGAGAGATACTTAGGATCAAGAGCTTGGATGTATACAGAGTGATGGGTTACCAGATTTGTCCCAAGTTGTGTAGCGCAAAACATTACAACCAGGACACAGATGCAACACGGATAGTAGCAGATCATCAAATATAACAGCCAGAATTTCTATGACTTTTGCTGAGGCAACGGTTAAAGAGACTACTTTGATACTGACATTGCTGTGGAGAGACTGATTGGCCGTTATGAGTAAGAGTTCAGTTTTAGATAAGTCTAGTTGAAGGTGAGGTTCCTGTGAGACAGGATGAGATCTGCAGGAAGTACAGATATAGTTGGGTGTTGTCTGTATAGCAGTGACACACAAAGTCATGGCTATGGATAATCTGACCCAGGAAAGCGGTGTGTATCAGAAAGACATTGAGTAAAGGTCTTTTACGTGACAAAAGTGGCTGGCTGTACCAGAGCACTACAAACGCTGTGATCCAGGTGGAAGAAGCTAATGCTACATCGAGCTTCAGAGTAAGCTAAAGGGAGGTGATGTGACTGTGTGCACCAATGAATCATGGTGCCAGGACCAGTGTTCCCAACTCTTCACTAAGGGAAGTTGCTGGCTGTCCTAAAAGTCGCTAGATGAGACAAAAAGGAGTAAAAAACACTCTAAATATATGTAGAACTACCAATGAACTTTCTTCAGTTGATTCTTGGTTTGTTTGTTTTTAATTTTACCATTGAAAAAGTCCATCACTTCTCAAAGTAACTTCATGACTAATGCTTTGCTTAGACCAAAAATAAGACAAGTGTCTACAAGGTTTGAAATTAACTTTTTGACCTACTAGCCAAGTAGGATTTTTGAAAAATAATCGATTACTTCCCGGGATTAGCTTTTGCTTGAAATGCCCATTCCTACACAGTATTAGTGTAATCTGGGTCGCAAATGGCGAGTGGCAACTGCTAATCTCAAGCCCTGGGTGTCTACAGGGGACAGGCTTTTATTTCATTTTAAACAAATCTTTCATTCAGCAAAAATGGGAAAATCCTCTCAAAATGTTTTATTCTTACTGTTTAAAAGAGTAAGAGTAGAAGGAAAGAGTCGGATACAAAGGACACATTCATTTATCGGCACCGATTAAACTCCTTCTAAATAAATGCGTGTTCCAGCCATAGGCTGTATACAGGCTCCCGCTCTTTCCTTGGGCCAGTTGGAGTCCTCATCAGGCCCGGGCAGCCAAACCTGACATGGGTTTGAGTTGAAAATATAATGTGGAACAAATTACAGATTTTTTTGTCAATTCTCATATTTCGGGGCCAGAAGGCCAAACAGCCAAAGATATGTTGAAGAGTCTTCAAAAAGTGATATTTCCATAATATGTCCCCTTTAAAGCTTGTGAGTCCAGCCGTGTTGGGTCCAGGATTCAACACCTGAGGGTCGGGTATTAATTTCCATGCTCACTTAAATGTTCATTTGAGCACAAACTCCAGGAATTGTAGTTAGTACATGATGTCATCCACTGTGACTCTCAGTGTTTAATACACAGCCAGTACACAATCTGTAATGGTCAAAAATGACATGAGACAGACGCTGTGTCACAAATTCACAAGTTAGATCAAAGTGGCTGATTTGCCGTGACACAGCTCTTCCTGCTCACAACTGTCATGAGTGATTCATTACAAAGTTGACTTTCAGCCTGGTCAGTGTTGACTTCCTGAAACGACACTGTCTAATGGTGTTTGTTTTATTCACACACTGTGGGGTTTGGAGGTTCAGAGGGTTATGCATGAACTGTTTGACTCTGAGAAGCCACTCAGTCAAGTCAGTTTTATTTACAGAGCACATTTAAAAACAACAAATGTTGTTTATAAGTGATTTATAACTATGTACAAATCAACAACAAACGACAAAAGAATAAAGAGAGAAAAAGAGAAAAACTTAGTGACCAACACTATTAGCAAAGCTACAACATTTTTGTGTGTGAATGCCATATATGAATCCTTATTTATCAGTCAGTGATCAAAAAAGATCTGGACCCCTTACACAAACAGATAAAGTCCCGCTCCAAACAGAGGCCGAAGGGACACTAAAAATCTGCTGCCTGGGACAAACTGGACAAAGATATGATCAGATAGTCTTTCAAAGTTTGTGGACCATCTGTAAGACAAGACAACCTCATCCTCTGCTTCATGGAGGGACAGCAGGTCTCTGCTCTGTCTCCAGACCAGAGACGGACCGCAGCACACAGTGTGGAAATGCTCTGATTGATCTGAATTGGAAATTGGTCCTGTGTGCATAACAAAGACCGAATAGAGATCAAGAATATGGAAAGAAGATCAGCTACTGAACAAGGAGCTTATTGCATATGGTTGGTAACGTGTAAAAATGAACAGAGCAAATGAAAAGGAGGCGTCATATTAAAATATGAGCAAATATACTTATAAAACAGAGGGAATTAGAAACAAAGGCCTCACTCAAAACTTTGTCTCTATTTGAGGAAATACAGTGCACTTCATTCTTTATACTTTGACTGTCTGGATTTCATGATTTGATCATAGAGCAACTGTCATCTCAGTCTCTCCACAGCCTCTCTACAGTACATTGGCCTCACGGGAGCCAGGCTGCAGAATCTGCAGAGTCACAACCAGTCTGATAACTTTTCTAAACCAGGGGTAGAACAAGGCGTAGATTATAGGGTTTAGACAGGAGTTAAAACTGAAGAGATATACGCAAATGCTGCAGATGAGTTATTGAGTAAGTTGTCTCTCCTGCAAGAGAAATACAATAATATGGACAGAAACACAACAGAAACACAGCTACAAGAACACCAAGAGTCCTGGCTGCTTTCAGCTCAGATTTCTTTGTGGTCAGAGTCACTGAGCTCTGCAGTGTGACAGCTGTAATGTGAGAGCGCATGGCACGAGCCTGAGACACAGCCACCACAAACACTCTCATGTACAGAACTATGATGATGGTGATGGGGAAAAAAGGTCACAACAAGGTCAACAGTTCCTGCTGTAAAGTCAATGACAATCAGACAGTCTCCATAACATGTAATGTGTCTGTCTGGATGAGTCAGGTCGTCCTTTACAATGAGACTGTTGTAGAAAACAGAGCAGAACCAACACAGACAAACACAGAGTTTAACTCTTCTCTCAGTGACTCTGGTGGTGTAAAGCAGAGGGTCACAAATAGCTATATAACGGTCGACTGATATCAGCACCATGTCTCCTACTGATGTGGAGGCGATGATGAAAGAGACATAAATATACAGAGAACACATCAGATCACCAAGAAACCAGCAAGATGTGTTTAGGAAGATTTCAAGTGGTATCACCAGGAGGCCGACAACAAAGTCTGAGACAGCCAGAGAGAGCAGGAGGATGTTAGTGGGTGTGTGGAGCTGCCTGGAGGAAGAAGAGAAAAATATCTGTGATCAAACAAGGCCTCATGAGTGACAACACAAAATCAACCACGTCTGTGACTGCATTATATTAAACAGTAAACTATTAAAACTACGATTAAAAACAATGTACATTATAAGTCTAGTGCCAAGATGCAACAAGCTCAGTGATCATTCTCCTTGTTTGTCTACAGAACATGTTCACATCTCAATGTTAAAATAACATGTGTTCAGCTGAGAAGTTTTTCTGCCTGAAGTGGGAGATTGAGACGATGACGAGCAGGTTCAGAGCTACAGTCAGTACAGCAATAAAGGACCACATGGTGTGAAGGACCAAAGCTCCAAGCCAAACAGATGTGGGCTTCCTGCAGGAGGTGTTGAGGAGATGTGGGAAGCAGAGCTCTGCTCCATCCTCAGCCTCCATCCTCAGAGAGCTGCAGCTCTGACAACTCTCTCAACAAAACTTGGTCATACAGAGGTGGACTCTGACTGTCTCTCCCTTTCCTATCCCTCTCGTTTCATTCTCTCCTCATGGACTTATGTCCCTTGGACCCTCAGCACCATGAGGTAGAGGATCAGCAAGAATAGCCACAACACACCTGCAGTATCCCAAAGAAATGCAGAAGAGAGATTGTTGACAATATCTGTCCAGACAGACACATAAACACTCTCCTAAGTATCTATGGCAGTTCAGAGTGCCACATTTCAGACAATCTGAAAGGCATTGAAACAGTCAAGATGAGAGAAAGTCGCAAGAAGTCGCTGAATGATGTCATCGCCTCATTTGCATAATTGGGAGAGACAGAAAGGGAGTAAAAAACACCCTAAATACATGTAGAACTACCAGTGAACTTTCTTCTGTTGATTCTTGGTTTGTTTTTAATTTTACCATTGAAATAGTCCGTCACTTCTCAAAGTAACTTCATGACTAATGCTTTGTTTAGACCGACATGATGCGACCGTTAATTCTCAAAAAGAAGGGTATGTTCACTGGAAGTGCAACACAGACATTCACAGCGACACGTTCGCAAACCTAACAACACTACTTGGAATAGTACGTGAAGTGAACATGAGCCCTCAAATGGCATAGGAAAGGTATAAAAACTTTTAAAGATTTGTTCATAGATGACTGTTTTGCCTCATTCAGTGACCTGTCCAAAAAATTTCACTTGCCATCTAACAACTTTTTCAGATACCTGCAGATGAGGTATTATGTTCGATCTCTAATACCCTGCTTCCCAAAACTCCCTGCCCCCAACCCCATTGATAAATTCCTTTCGGCCTCCAGCCCCTTGCTAGGGGATCAACATCCATCATATACAATTTGATATCTGAGCTAAAAGGTGCCTCTCTTCACAACATTAAAACTGCCTGGGAGCAGGATCTAGGCCTGTCACTTTCCGACGACCTGTGGCATGCGATCCTTAAACAAGTACATTCCTCATCTATGTGCTCTCGCCACTCCCTGCTCCAATTCAAAGTTGTCCACAGAGCCCATATATCCAAATTGAGACTATCCAAGATGTTCCCAGATGTCAGTCCCAACTGCGACAAATGCCAAAGTCCAAATTCTACATTAATCCATATGTTCTGGACATGTCCCAGCCTTGAAAAGTTCTGGAGAAGTGTATTTCAGACCCTCTCACTGACCCTAAACACTGTGATAGAACCCCATCCAATCTTGGCCCTTGTTGGTGTCATGAAAGAGGGGGGACTGCCTAAAACCAGACGTGCTGCCTTATCATTTGCCCATCTTCTGGCCCGTAGATCAGTTTTGCTCAGATGGAAAGGAGCTCCCCTTCCCACACACTCTCAATGGTTACAAGACCTCATGTCTTGCCTAAAGTTAGAGAAGATACGTTACTCTATTATTATGTCAGAACAAAAGTTTTATAGGATATGGGGTCCGCTCCTTGCCTATTTTTAAAGACCCGATGTTATAATTGACCCTTGACAGAACCAACGCTGCCCTTGACGTTCCAGCACTTAGTGAAACCCACAGACCAGGCTCCCAAAATGGAACTACGGTGCATTATAGCAGTTGTCTTAATGCGATCTTTCAATGTATGTGTTTGAATGCCACGTAATTTCTTCATTCTTATGTGTATTAGTACTATATTATTTACATGTATATATATATAATATATATATATATGTACAGTTGTATTACTCCTGCAGTGTTTTTAATTTTTTTTGTTTTTGGTGTGGGGTGGATTTGAATATACAATATTGTGACTACCTTTAAAGATTACCCTGTATATCTGTCATTACTTGCTTAAAAACCAATAAAAAAGAACTTGAAAAGGAAAGACTACCTGTAAACACACTGAGCGCGTCAACTTGAGTCTCACGCGAGACGTTGTCTGCTCCGTTTACAAACATGTAGATTTGTTTGAAGTAAACAAACCCCTCGTTCTATGTTTGAGTACCCATCTGATGCTGTCTGGGGGAAAAAAATGCGGTTTTGAGGAATGTAAACAACCTCAACAGTGGAAATGCTATCAGCTCCCATTCATCGCTGCTGTGGCGATGCGGGGACAGACACAACTACGGCAAAACAGGAGCAATCCCAAAAAAAATCTTCAGATTCATTCTTTTAGACCTGAAATGTTAGGATACTATGGCCCCAGGTTGAAATTGCACGGAATTGTCCTTTAATGTACTACTACAGTATCAGAATATAGTGACAGCTCCAGCAATTCTGATTAAATACATGTTACCAGCTGAAGCTTTTAAGGAGTGAAGTGAGACTCCTATTGAAAACAAACTGTTACCTATGGGCACTACATGATTCAGTAAAGACACTGACTTCTTTTGAGGTTTGACACAGTTTTTTACAAAAAAGGTTTGAAACTGTTGGACTAACAACAAGTTTAAATGTTCATTTGAGCACAAACTCCAGGAATTGTAGTTAGTACATGATGTCATCCACTGTGACTCTCAGTGTTTAATACACAGCCAGTACACAATCTGTAATGGTCAAAAATGACATGAGACAGACGCTGTGTCACAAATTCACAAGTTAGATCAAAGTGGCTGATTTGCCGTGACACAGCTCTTCCTGCTCACAACTGTCATGAGTGATTCATTACAAAGTTGACTTTCAGCCTGGTCAGTGTTGACTTCCTGAAACAACACTGTCTAATGGTGTTTGTTTTATTCACACACTGTGGGGTTTGGAGGTTCAGAGGGTTATGCATGAACTGTTTGACTCTGTGAAGCCACTCAATCACAGCTTTATTTATAGAGCACATTTAAAAACAACAAATGTTGTTTATAAGTGATTTATAACTATGTACAAACCAACAACAACAACGACAAAAGAATAAAGAGAGAAAAAGAGAAAAACTTAGTGACCAACACTATTAGCAAAGCTACAACATTTTTGTGTGTGAACGCCATATATGAATCATTATTTATCAGTCAGTGATCAAAAAAGAACTGGATCCCTTACACAAACACATAAAGGCTCGCTCCAAACAGAGGCCGAAGGGACACTAAAAATCTGCTGCCTGGGACAAACTGGACAACGATATGATCGGATAGTTTGTGGACTCTCTGTAAGACAAGACAACCTCATCCTCTGCTTCAGAGAGGGACAGCAGGTCTCTGCTCTGTCTCCACACCAGAGACGGACCGCAGCACACAGTGTGGAAATGCTCTGATTGATCTGAATGGGGGCAAAGATGCACAATGGAGACTGAATGAAGATGGACTATGTGCAAACAGGGGGCGACCCTGCTCTGACAGCACAGTGAAGAGAAGAGGTGCCAAGCAGACCAGGATGAAGATCAGCTACTGAACAAGGAGCTTATTGCATATGGTTGGTAATGTGTAAAAATGAACAGAGCAAATGAAAAGGAGGCGTCATATTAAAATATGAGCAAACATACTTATAAAACAGAGGGAATTAGAAACAAAGGCCTCACTCAAAACTTTGTCTCTATTTGAGGAAATACAGTGTACTTCATTCTTTAGACTTTGACTATATGGATTTCATGATTTGATCATAGAGCAGCTGTCATCTCAGTCTCTCCACAGCCTCTCTACAGTACATTGGCCTCACGGGAGCCAGGCTGCAGAATCTGCAGAGTCACAACCAGTCTGATAACTTTTCTAAACCAGGGGTAGAACAAGGCGTAGATTATAGGGTTTAGACAGGAGTTAAAATAGACGAGATAGAATATAAAAAATGAAGATGAGTTATTGAGTAAGTTGTGTCCTGCAAGAACAACACCATAATATGGACACAAACACAACAGAAACACAGCTACAAGAACACCAAGAGTCCTGGCTGCTTTCAGCTCAGATTTCTTTGTGGTCAGAGTCACTGAGCTCTGCAGTGTGACAGCTGTAATGTGAGAGCGCATGGCACGAGCCTGAGACACAGCCACCGCAAACACTCTCATGTACAGAACTACGATGATGGTGATGGGGAGAATAAAGGTCACAACAAGGTCAACAGTTCCTGCTGTAAAGTTAACGACAATCACACATTCTCCATAACATGTAATGTGTCTGTTTGGATGAGTCAGGTCGTCCTGTAAGATAACAGTGCTGTAGAAAACAGAGCAGAACCAACACAGACAAACACTGAGTTTAACTCTTCTCTCAGTGACTCTGGTGGTGTAAAGCAGAGGGTCACAAATAGCTATATAACGGTCGACTGATATCAGCACCATGTCTCCTACTGATGTGGAGGGGATGGCGAAGGAAACAAAGTCATACAGAGAACACATCACATCACCAAGAAACCAGCAGGAGGATTTTCGTAGGATTTCTCCCGGCATCAGCAGGAGGCCGACAAGAAAGTCTGAGACAGCCAGAGAGAGCAGGAGGATGTTAGTGGGTGTGTGGAGCTGCCTGGAGGAAGAAGAGAAAAGTATCTGTGATCAAACAAGGCCTCATATCTACGTGACAAAACATGAGCTGCTTCAATACATTGTCTGATCTACAACAAGAATCATGTCAGTAAGATCAAGTGTAAGCAACTTAAAAACAGTTTAAAACCAGCAGCAACAGAGAATATAAATCTTGTGCCAAGGTGCAACAAGATCATAGATGATTCTCCTTGTCAGATTACAGAAGCTGTTTTCAAAGTTAAAACATCATAGATATAAGTGAGAAGTTTTTCTGCCTGAAGTGGGAGATTGAGACGATGACGAGCAGGTTCAGAGCTACAGTCAACACAGAGATGAAGTAAAGTGCCATGTGAAAGATCAGAGCTTCAGGCCAAGGAGATGTGGGCTTCCTGCAGGAGGTGTTCAGGAGATGTGGGAAGCAGAGCTCTGCTCCATCCTCAGCCTCCATCCGCAGAGAGCTGCAGCTCTGACAACTCTCTCAAGAAAACTTCGTAATATAGAGGTGGACTCTGACTGTCTCTCCCTTTCCTATCCCTCTCTTTTCATTCTCTCCTCATGGACTTATGTCCCTTGGACCCTCAGCACCATGATGTAGAGGAACAGCAAGAATAGCCACAGCTATTCAGACCACTTGTAATGACTCAGTGCGCGAGGCAGTTAACGCTCTGATTGACATCTCCGCCTCTGTTGGAAAAAAAAAAAAAAAGACACACCGGAGGACACGCATATGTAACACATGTGTTTTGGCAGACAAAGATGATGGTTTTCACAGGCATTTATTTGGCCGGGACAGACCTGCGGGCGACAGTTCAGTTACCAATTTGTCGTCATCCGTCTTTTTTTTTTTTGACTCTTTCTCACCCTAAACATACAGAATGACACTCATTACACACACACGCCGAGATCCACAGTCTCTGTAAGTAACATTAGCTCTAACCGAGGCAGTGTTGCTGCCGAGTGGCCACCAAATGGCGCCAAAATAAGGAACAGAAAAACAGTTTATAAAACTCATTTAGCACGAAAAGAACCCACTGAGAACAGCTAATAAACATGTTTACATTCTCCATATACATTTTTCTCCACACATGTTACGGTTTAAACCGTCATTTACACTGAAAACATTAAAATACGTTGGAGAGACTTTCTAGCCCAGGCATGGGCAAACTGTTCCTCAAAGGGCCGTGTGGCTGCAGGTTTTTGTTCCAGCCAACCAAGAGCACACAGTTTGACCAATCAGTTGTCTGAAGACTGAGATCAGTTGATTGAATGACTCAAGTCTGGTGTGCTGCTGCTTGGTTGGAACGAAAACCTGCAGCCACACCGGCCCTTTGTGGAATAGTTTGCCCATGCCTGTTCTAGCCCAACTCACCCTCAGCCATAGTAAACAGCACTGTTAGGGGAAGAAGGGCAGAGCTACAGACATCTAGAGAACTACAGGAGCTCAGGAGGAGCAAAAAGAAGCAAAGCCCAGATAAAATGCCCTTTTACAGATGGAATGAAAATAAAACTGTTTACTTGAGATAAAATTCACAAACTAAAACCAAATAAATAATAAATATTAAAGTGTTCATTTTTAACTCTGTTACACATACGGGGAAGGCACAAACTGGCATGATCGATCGATCGATCGATAGATGGACAGCTAGATAGATAGAAAGGTAGATAGATAGCTTGATAGGGAGCTAGCTAGCTAGCTAAGCAATACATCACACACCAGGCCGTTGTATGCTCTCATTATACCCCGGAACCACTTATAAACGGCTACTAATAATGAAAATATGAAATAAGAATCAACAATAAATCTCAAGTCGTATTTATTTGAGAGGAAACAAAACAATTGCACCATGGGGACAACATGAAAAACTCAAGGACTACTCTGTTTTTTGTTGAGGTCGCTGTTTTCTCTCCAGCCAATGACAGACCGCAGGTGAAGTTGGGTGTGGAGCACAAGTAAGCCCTGCCAGCCCCGCTAGCCGCCACCGCTAGCACCCACAAGCTCGTCACCAGCACCCACTAGTGATGGCGAATAGCATCTGTCGCTAGCACCACTAGCTCATCGTTAGCACCCGCTAGCGTTGCTGGCTAGCTTCCGCCACTAGTTGCCGCTTCGGTTAGCATAGCCCTCGGGGCTCCTGTTGCTGGCAGCAGCCAGCGCTCCACTCGGACTGTACTTTGCTTTCCTCACAACTCCCGCTGCTGTCAGGGGCAGGAGGCGTGCACAGTTCAGCCCGAGACGAGGGGCCCAGTTTGAATGTGAACAAACACACCAGGAGACTCTACCTTTACGCTAGGCTAGGAGTTTGCAATAGGCTATAGGTACTGTAGAGATGAGTTGGCTACGATCATGGATGTATTATTATGAACTGAATACTGAATCGAAAATGGCCGCCGTTCATTTCAATTGGAGTTGTTCGTACAGATTCATGTAGTTCAAAGTGCTTCAGAGATGACTAACACCTATGATTGGCGCAGAAACCAGACTGATACATTTCCAACTTGCTGTTTGAGTTAATAAAATTAACTAATTGAATGTACACTAGTTTTTCTAAAATTTTGCTTAAAAATGGAAGGTTGGAGATTGGCCTGTAGTTGCTGGGTATTGAGGGATCAAGGCTACTTTTTTTTAAGAGGCTTCACAACTGCAGTCTTAAAAGCTGTGGGGAAGATGCCTCGTTGCATTGAAAGATTGAAAATTTAAAGGACCGCATCTGACACTGAATTAAAAACATCCTTAAAAAAGGAGGTTGGGATTGGGTCAAGGGTACAAGTGGATGGTTTCAGAATCGTTACCACTTCCCTATGCATTTCAGCATCAACCAGGCCAAACTGTCCAGCAGGGCTTCACACTGTATGCTAGGTGTTTCCTCAGTTGCATTGGCATGTTGTAGTTGACTGATATTGGATCTGATATTAGCTGTCTTCTCTTTGAAGTGGTCCGCAAATTCATCACATTTAGAGGCAATAAGATGGTTGCTATGGGCTGTAACAGGGTGAATGAGGTGATAAATTGTGTTAAAAAGCACTCTGGGATTGTCGATGCCAGCGTTGGCATTGACCTGGTACTGAAGTATCGAGAATCGTGACAACCCTAGCCACAGCACACCTGTAGTATCCCAGGGAAATGCTGTTGTATATGAAATATGTATATGGAAGCTTTGGACATCACTGTCTGCATTTAGGGTTTTTTTTTACAAAAAAGGTTTGAAACTGTTGGACTAACAACAAGTTTAAATGTTCATTTGAGCACAAACTCCAGGAATTGTAGTTAGTACATAATGTCATCCACTGTGACTCTCAGTGTTTAATACACAGCCAGTACACAATCTGTAATGGTAAAAATGACATGAGACAGACGCTGTGTCACAAATTCACAAGTTAGATCAAAGTGGCTGATTTGCCGTGACACAGCTCTTCCTGCTCACAACTGTCATGAGTGATTCATTACAAAGTTGACTTTCAGCCTGGTCAGTGTTGACTTCCTGAAACACACTGTCTAATGGTGTTTGTTTTATTCACACACTGTGGGGTTTGGAGGTTCAGAGGGTTATGCATGAACTGTTTGACTCTGTGAAGCCACTCAATCACAGCTTTATTTATAGAGCACATTTAAAAACAACAAATGTTGTTTATAAGTGATTTATAACTATGTACAAACCAACAACAACAACGACAAAAGAATAAAGAGAGAAAAAGAGAAAAACTTAGTGACCAACACTATTAGCAAAGCTACAACATTTTTGTGTGTGAACGCCATATATGAATCATTATTTATCAGTCAGTGATCAAAAAGAACTGGATCCCTTACACAAACACATAAAGTCCCGCTCCGAAGGGACACTAAAAATCTGCTGCCTGGGACAAACTGGACAACGATATGATCGATAGTAGTTTGTGGACTCTCTGTAAGACAAGACAACCTCATCCTCTGCTTCAGAGAGGGACAGCAGGTCTCTGCTCTGTCTCCACACCAGAGACGGACCGCAGCACACAGTGTGGAAATGCTCTGATTGATCTGAATGGGGGCAAAGATGCACAATGGAGACTGAATGAAGATGGACTATGTGCAAACAGGGGGCGACCCTGCTCTGACAGCACAGTGAAGAGAAGAGGTGCCAAGCAGCCCAAGATGAAGATCAGCTACTGAACAAGGAGCTTATTGCATATGGTTGGTAATGTGTAAAAATGAACAGAGCAAATGAAAAGGAGGCGTCATATTAAAATATGAGCAAATATACTTATAAAACAGAGGGAATTAGAAACAAAGGCCTCACTCAAAACTTTGTCTCTATTTGAGGAAATACAGTGTACTTCATTCTTTAGACTTTGACTGTATGGATTTCATGATTTGATCATAGAGCAGCTGTCATCTCAGTCTCTCCACAGCCTCTCTACAGTACATTGGCCTCACAGGAGCCAGGCTGCAGAATCTGCAGAGTCACAACCAGTCTGATAACTTTTCTAAACCAGGGGTAGAACAAGGCGTAGATTATAGGGTTTAGACAGGAGTTAAAATAGACGAGATAGAATATAAAAAATGAAGATGAGTTATTGAGTAAGTTCTCTCCTGCAAGAGAAATACAATAATATGGACAGAAACACAACAGAAACACAGCTACAAGAACACCAAGAGTCCTGGCTGCTTTCAGCTCAGATTTCTTTGTGGTCAGAGTCACTGAGCTCTGCAGTGTGACAGCTGTAATGTGAGAGCGCATGGCACGAGCCTGAGACACAGCCACCGCAAACACTCTCATGTACAGAACTACGATGATGGTGATGGGGAGAACAAAGGTCACAACAAGGTCAACAGTTCCTGCTGTAACGTCAATGACAACCACACATTCTCCATAACATGAACTGTGTTTGTTTGGATGAGTCAGGTCGTCCTTTAAAATGAGACTGTTGTAGAAAACAGAGCAGAACCAACACAGACAAACACTGAGTTTAACTCTTCTCTCAGTGACTCTGGTGGTGTAAAGCAGAGGGTCACAAATAGCTATATAACGGTCAACTGATATCAGCACCATGTTTCCTACTGATGTGGAGGTGATGACGAAGGAAACAAAGTCATACAGAGAACACATCAGATCACCAAGAAACCAGCAGGAGGATTTTCGTAGGATTTCTCCCGGCATCACCAGGAGGCCGACAAGAAAGTCTGAGACAGCCAGAGAGAGCAGGAGGATGTTAGTGGGTGTGTGGAGCTGCCTGGAGGAAGAAGAGAAAAATATCTGTGATCAAACAAGGCCTCATATCTACGTGACAAAACAACATGAACTGCTTCAATACGTTGTCTGATCTACAACAAGAATCATGTCAGTAAGATCAAGTGTAAGCAACTTAAAAACAGTTTAAAACCAGCAGCAACAGAGAATATAAATCTTGTGCCAAGGTGCAACAAGATCATAGATGATTCTCCTTGTCAGATTACAGAAGCTGTTTTCAAAGTTAAAACATCATAGATATAAGTGAGAAGTTTTTCTGCCTGAAGTGGGAGATTGAGACGATGACGAGCAGGTTCAGAGCTACAGTCAACACAGAGATGAAGTAAAGTGCCATGTGAAAGATCAGAGCTTCAGGCCAAGGAGATGTGGGCTTCCTGCAGGAGGTGTTGAGGAGATGTGGGAAGCAGAGCTCTGCTCCATCCTCAGCCTCCATCCGCAGAGAGCTGCAGCTCTGACAACTCTCTGACTGTCTCTCCCTTTCCTATCCCTCTCTTTTCATTCTCTCCTCATGGACTTATGTCCCTTGGACCCTCGGCACCATGATGTAGAGGAACAGCAAGAATAGCCACAGCCCTGCAGTATCCCAAAGAAATGCCAAAGAGATACTGTTGACAATATCTGTCCAGACAGACACACAAACACTCTCCTAGGTATCTATGGTAGTTCAGAGTGCCACATTTCCTTGGGAGAGTTGGAGTCCTCATCAGGCCCGGCCATCCTGACCTGACGCAGGTTTGAGTCAAAAATATAATATTCAGGCCACCGGCTTCTTTTTTTTTTTGGCCACAGTCGGGCTGAGAATTAATGCTTGTGAGTCCAGCCGTGTTGGTTCCAGGATTCAACACCCGGGGTCGGGTTTTAGTTTCCATGCTCACTGAGAACTCTTGGCACAAATGAAGCAGCTCAGAAACTGCTCAAACTGGCGATCGTGGGCATTGAGAGGTTTTGTACATTCATATTCACAACAACACCAGAAAAACTCACTAGATTTGTTGCTAGTCACTTTTGACAAAAAAAGTCGCAAAGAAGATTTGCAATGTCATCAGATTTAGTGAGAAAGTCACCAAGTTGTCAACACTGGCCAGGACACCATGGTCGTTTCCACTCACTCATCACCACACATAGACCTAATGACTGTGAAGTACCGACCCTTCAGCTGACTAGCCAAGATGCAGAATTGCTTCGCCACAGGAAGTTAATGTTTTATTCATCCCTTCGCTCACATAGACCGGAGGTAAATGAAAGTTATTTATGTATATGTGAGCGCATTCACAGCTGGGGGGGGGTTGTTTGTTAGAGGGCAGAATGATACATAGCCATCGTATCTATATCTTGATATGAACATGCAAGATATTAATATCGCAAAGGCAGCGATATTAACAACAGAGTTTCACTTTAGCTCGTCGGTATGGTAACAGCAAGAGGTGACTCTTACTGTGCGTCTGCCCCAACTCTGACGCAGCAGCAGGTAGCTCTCCTATACTCAAATGCTCAATGGAATCTCCAATTAAATACACTGAGCGGGGCGTGTGGTAGAGCTCGCCCGCTGCAGCAACCCTGGTTTCGATTTCACCAGGTGGGCCTTTTGCTGCTTGTCATTCTCTCTCGTCTCACTCTTTCTCCCCCTCCCTGTCTCTCCCCTGCTGTCCTTTCAAAATAAATGCACAAAAAGCCTAGAAAAAAAAAAAAACACTGAGTTGTGAGCTGGTGGCAGTGAGAAGTTGATAAGCATTTGCATACATTTATTATTATGCTGTCTTTTGAAGAAGACTGTGAGATTGTAAGTCAAAGCAGGACTGTTCTGTTGAATAAAATACACATCCTTGGTATTATAATGCCGCTTTATTTCTTATGAAGAATGCTCAGTTTTCCCTGAAACCACAGTCATATCGTATCAATATTGAGATGTCCAGGATAAATATTAAGATATGAAATTTCTTCCATGTCATTCAGCCCTTGTTTGTTATATTCACAAACTGTGCGGAGTTTGAGAGGGTTATGCATGACCTGTGACTGTGAATCCACTTAGTGACCAACAGTGCCACAAATAACATGTACTGATGTTTTTGTTCACATACCATATGTGAATCCTCATTTATCAGTCAGGGGTCAAAAAAGAACTGGATCCGAACAAGGCCGGGGAAAACTATATATCCGCTGCCTGGGACAAACTGGACAAGGATATGATCAGATAGTTTTTCAAAACTGATGAGTGAAAACAACCTCATCCTTGGCTTCAGAGAGGGACAGCAGGTCTCAGACGGACCACAGCATACAGTGTGGAAATGCTGGTGTCATCTCAGTCTCTCCACAGCCTCTCTACAGTACATTGGCCTCACGGGAGCCAGGCTGCAGAATCTGCAGAGTCACAACCAGTCTGATAACTTTTCTAAACCAGGGGTAGAACAAGGCGTAGATTATAGGGTTTAGACAGGAGTTAAAATAGAAGAGATAGAATATAAAAGTTGCAATGGGGGAATTGAATAAGTTGTCTCCTGCAAGAGAAATACCATAATATGGACAGAAACACAACAGAAACACAGCTACAAGAACACCAAGAGTCCTGGCTGCTTTCATCTCAGATTTCTTTGTGGTCAGAGTCACTGAGCTCTGCAGTGTGACAGCTGTAATGTGAGAGCGCATGGCACGAGCCTGAGACACAGCCACCACAAACACTCTCATGTACAGAACTACGATGATGGTGATGGGGAGAATAAAGGTCACAACAAGGTCAACTGTCCCTGCTATATAATCAATAACAAACAGACATTCTCCATAACATGAACTGTGTTTGTTTGGATGAGTCAGGTCGTCCTTAAAGATAACAGTGCTGTAGAAAACAGAGCAGAACCAACACAGACAAACACTGAGTTTAACTCTTCTCTCAGTGACTCTGGTGGTGTAAAGCAGAGGGTCACAAATAGCTATATAACGGTCGACTGATATCAGCACCATGTCTCCTACTGATGTGGAGGTGATGACGAAGGACACAATATTAAATAGAGAACACATCAGATCACCAAGAAACCAGCAGGCTGTGTTTAGGAAGATTTCAACTGGCATCAGCAGGAGGCCGACAAGAAAGTCTGAGACAGCCAGAGAGAGCAGGAGGATGTTAGTGGGTGTGTGGAGCTGCCTGGAGGGAGAGGAAACACATGATTAAACCAACAAGGCCTCATATGCACGTGATGCCAGCAAGCCAAACAATTTTGAAAAATTGTTAAACACACACAATAAATACTGTCAGCAACATATAATAAGCATGAGCCTAGTGTTGATGTGCTTGACGTTAAAGGACCATTCTCCTGGTAAATTATAAGCAGAAAATACTCATTTCAAATAAAAGTAATATAGGTTCAGCTGAGAAGTTTTTCTGCCTGAAGTGGGAGATTGAGACGATGACGAGCAGGTTGAGAGTTACAGTCAGTACAGAGATGGAGGAGAGCACAATGTGAATGATCACAGCTTCAGGCCAGGGAGATGTGGGCTTCCTGCAGGAGGTGTTGAGGAGATGTGGGAAGCAGAGCTCTGCTCCATCCTCAGCCTCCATCCTCAGAGAGCTACAGCTCTGACAACTCTCTCAACAAAACAGCCTTATATAAAACCAGTGTGTTTCTCCACTACAACGCCCCAATGGTACTCGAGTAGAACTGCAATTGGTTATTCCTGTTAATCACCATGGTGTTGACCTCACCTCATTCAAGATGGTGGAGGTATCTGCATGTTTTTATGTCCCACGGACAATAGAGAGTTTGTCTATTCACATTACTATGTTTCCTTTTTGAAAACACATCTCTTCTGTTTTTGACCTCCTGCCCACACTACTGCAGAGTTTTAGGGCCCCCAAAAAGAGCCTCTAACACCTTGCTTTTGCCGGCCATGGAAAGTGGTTTAAGTCTGCTTTCAAACCCAGGTGACACCAAATGACCTGAAAGTGAATGTTATGAGATTGTTCCTTGCGGTTGTATGTGTGTCTGCCCAAACAGAAAGACAAATTTGACTGGTGGTGGAAAAAAACTAAGTTTTTAGTTATCTGTGGTTAAAGAACTTGCAGACACTTACCAATTTCAAAAGGGGTATAACCTGTTTGTTTTGTGTTTCAATTGAAACTACTTAATCTTTCTGTATACAAGCTCTTGTCAGGTCCTCTGACATTGCTAACACTCTTATTTTGGAGCTGAATCCACATGGTGGGGATGGTGTTGGCAAAAACACTGTTGTTGACAGCTGTCAGAGCCTTCCCCTCTGCGACCCTTAGCTTCAAGGAGGTGACCCACTCGTTCCGTGGGAAGAACTTCAACACCTAGGTGCTCCACCGGGGGCTTGTGAGTGTCCCCACACCTGGGGAGACAGAGTCCAGCCACTCACCAGGAATATGGTTCCAGGAGCTTTGCTGTGCATGGAGGTGAGCCCAGCTATATTTAGCTGGTACAATCCACCTCCTGAACCAGTTCCTTCCCCACCAGTGAGGTGTCATCCCATGACCCTAAGGTTAGTCTTCAGCGCCAGGTGTTCGAACGCCTGGCTCCCCACCTATGCCTACTGCTCAATCAGCAATGTACCCACCCTTAAACTCCTGACCTGTGAGTGGTGGGCCCACAGGGTGCCAGCTTTAAGTTGTTTCTTCGGCCTGTGGCCAATTGGGCCTGTACTTGACTTGGACCATATGCTTCACCTGCGAGCTCCCATCCCCAGACTGGCTTCGGGAGTGGGCACCGGTTTTCTGGTTCCAGGCAAGTTCTGACCATCACTCTCAGTATGGCCCCTCCCCTAGGACCAGATGGCCTTGGGAGACCCTACCAGGGGCTAGAGCCCCACACAACACAGCTCCCAAGATCTTTCACCATGGCAAGGTGGTGTTTCTTGGAGGGTGAGAATTTTAGAAAAAATGTAAATAAATCACAACGAACAAAACACTAGTCATGTTTACATCCAATTTTTATCACAAATTCTGAGCCAAATTTTATTAAGGCAGCAAAAGGAAATGAGCATTTGTACACCTTTCCATCCACTACAGTTATGCACTAATTCTTGAGTCACATGCCAATCTGCAGGAGAAAGAAGATGGTGTGTGCAATGACGTCATAAGCACAACGACAAAAAGGTAAACAAACGGGAAAGCTGTTGGTGAAACGAAAAAAAAAAGGTGGCAAAAGACAGAAGATAACGGAGAGCCTTGAAGAAATAATATTCCAGATATGTGGTCTGGGAAGAGTTATAATAACAACCATGTCTGTTTACTTGGTCATGGTAAAAGCAGGTCAGAGAATTGCATTTTTCATGCCATCGGGCCTTTAATCAGTTTGTGCGATTTTGCCAACTTACAACAAGTAGAATGTAGGGACCGACCAATTATCGGCATGGCCGATGTTCGGCATTTTTACGATAATCGGCATTGGCCGTTTTTTTCACCGATAACTCATAAAATGAATTTATCTTGGCTGACACACCTCTGCAACATCGCATGGCAGTTGGGGACAGTACCTCTGGATGGGCAGACCGGGGAGATGGTCCCTCTTTTCAAAAAGGGGGACCGGAGGATTTGTTCCAACTACCGGGGGATCACACTCCTCAGCCTCCCGGGGAAAGTCTACTCCAGGGTGCTGGAGAGGAGAATTCAGCCGATGGTCGAACCCCAGATTCAAGAGGAACAATGCGGTTTTCGTCCTGTTCGTGGAACACCGGACCAGCTCTATACCCTCCACAGGGTGTTCGAGGGCTCATGGGAGTTTGCCCAACCAGTCCACATGTGTTTTGTGGAATTGGAGAAGGCATTCGACCGTGTACCCCGTGGCATTCTGTGGGAGGTGCTGCAGGAGTATGGGGTCGGAGGCCCTCTTCTGAGGGCTGTAGGGTCTCTGTACGACCGGAGCAGGAGCTTTGTTACGACCCTAGTGCCGTGTGTGTGTGTGTTGTTGTTTCTCTCACTCTGCTACTCCTCCAGGTGATCGCTCCTCCCCTGACCAACATCCGGTTCCACTTTATTAATCTGCGGGACGTGGTTAAATAGTGGGAGGAGAGAGGCGGCTCACGGAGGAGAGAGGAGAGAGAAGAGAGAGAGAGCGTGAGAGACGCGGGACCACAGTGGTGGAAACGTGGTGCGGACAGAGTTACTCTTTTCAGTGGAAAAGAGGGTGTATTCGTATTTCATTTTTTCCCATCAGAGTGGTGGCGTTTTCAGTTGGTTGTTACCTGTTGAGCCTGTGGCGTTTTCCTTCCAACGTTGCTGTGTCCTTTGTTCTCTTTGGTGGGTTCATCCTAGTGTGTTTCTGTTTGGTTTGTTTAACACCAGCGTTCTTAGTTATCGTAATTATTAGTCCTCTGAATAAAAAGTCCTCGTTTCGTTACACTCAATCAGTCTCTGAGTTGTCTTCCTTTTTTTCCTGGTAAAAAATTTCCTTTGTTTCCCTCCCTTCATCCCCTGGTTCCATCCACGGGAGGTAACAAGCTTGGTTCGCATTGCTGGCAGTAAGTCGGACCTGTTCCCGGTGCATGTTGGCCTCTGGCAGGGCTGCCTTTTGTCACCGGTTCTGTTCATTATTTTTATGGGCAGAATTTCGAGGCGCAGCCAGGGTCCAGAGGGGGTCCGGTTCGGGAGTCACCGGATTTCATCTCTGCTTTTGGCGGATGATGTTGTCTTGTTGGCTCCCTTGAGTCAGGACCTTCAGCATGCGCTGGGCCAGTTTGCAGCTGAGTGTGAAGCAGCTGGGATGAGGATCAGCACCTCCAAGTCTGAGGCCATGGTTCTCAACCGGAAAAAGGTGGTTTGCCCTCTCCGGGTCGGGGGAGAGTTCCTGCCTCAGGTGGAGGAGTTCAAGTATCTCGGGGGCCTGTTCACGAGTGAGGGAAGGATGGAGCATGAGATTGACAGGCAGATCAGTGCAGCGGTCGCAGTAATTCGGTTGTTGTATCGGTCCGTCATGGTGAAGAGAGAGCTGAGCCGAAAGGCAAAGCTCTCGATTTACCGGTCGATCTACGTTCCTACCCTCACCTATGGTCATGAACTCTGGGTCATGACCAAAAGAACGAGATCCCGGATACAAGCGGCCGAAATGAGTTTCCTCCGCAGGGTGGTGGGGCGCTCCCTTAGAGATAGGGTGAGAAGCTCCGCCACCAGGGAGGAGCTCGGAGTAGAGCCGCTGCTCCTCCACATCGAGAGGAGCCAGTTGAGGTGGCTCGGGCATCTGTACCGGATGCCCCCTGGACGCCTCCCTCGGGAGGTGTTCCGGGCATGTCCCACCGGAAGGAGGCCCCGGGAAGACCCAGGTCACGCTGGAGTGACTATGTCACCCGGCTGGCCTGGGAACGCCTTGGGGTTCCACCGGAAGAGCTGGAGGAAGTGTCTGGGGAGAGGGAAGTCTGGGGGTCCCTGCTTAGGCTGCTGCCCCCGCAACCCGGCCCCGATAAGCGGATGAAGATGGATGGATGGATGGATGGATGGGACGATACCTGACAGTGATACTCTCAGCTGTCAGGATGCTTTCTTAGCTCTGCTTTCTGCACCACAGTCTGGTGCTACTGGGTTGGGACTACTAACTGAGATTCAAATGTCAGAACTGTAGAGAACAATTCAGTTTACTTTATTGATTTTATAAAAGTTCAAGGAGCTATTTTTTGGAAGGTCCCTGCACTTTTTGTATTAAAAATGATAAAACGTTGTTTAAAGACATTACAATTAAGATTTGTGTTATTCTACAAAAAGTTAAGGCCTTTTGTTCACAGTGTACAAAAAACAAACAAACAGTATACTTCAGTCTAATTCCAGGTGTGTTACTCTAAATTTTGACAGCAAAATTTCCATTTTTACTGCAAATGAATATCGGTTTTATTTATCGGTTATCGGTTAAGTTGACTATTAATAATTCGCTTAACTCATAGATTATCATTGGATTTAAAAGATAGGTGAAAAAAATGTAATGTAAATGAACTTTAAACAACAAATTAAACAAAAATGCATCTACAAAAAATGATCTAATACAAAATAACAATGTTAGCCATTGAAAACACAGTGCTAACGTACAGACTGATTAACTCAGAGACCAGCTGCATGTGTTATCAGCAACAGCAGGTCAGATGAGCGAACTAACTCACTAACCAACCAGCTAACACAAGGCATAACGTTTTCTTTTGTGCTTCTGTGAATTAAGTGACATGTTTGTATAAGACAACAGTCATTCATTTGTAGAGTGAAAGATGTTGTACAGAAAACACTAAATCTAACCAAGTTAATAAACAGCTCATCTGGATCCCGAGACACAGGCTGTAACACCTGATCTCTGCTTTGGCAAACTGACCACACATTATAATCCTTCATGATCTAATATCGTCATATCGCCCACTCCTAGTCAAAGATGACATGACAAACAGAAGCTGTGTCACAAATTCGGTTTAAGTTTAATTTCAGCCTTAGCACTGACAAAAAATTGTGTTATAGTTTGAGCTGTGATGGACCAATCAAACTGAATTACATGAACAATGAAAGTCTGACTTTCAGATGCAACAGGTTCTGTGAAGGCAACAATGTTCAGTCCCTGAAATAACAGCATTTAATGGTGTTTGTTATAGTGACACACTGGAGTTTGCTGTTTGAGACGGTGACACATGAACAGTTTGACTCTGTTCATACACTTACTGACCAACACAATTACTAAAGCTGTAACATGTTTATGCATGAATATCAATGAGAGCAACAGTGCCACAAATAATGTCTACTGGTGTTTACTTTATACTTTGATTGTCTAAACCTCATGATTTGATCATAGAGCAGCTGTCATCTCAGTCTCTCCACAGCCTCTCTACAGTACATTGGCCTCACGGGAGCCAGGCTGCAGAATCTGCAGAGTCACAACCAGTCTGATAACTTTTCTAAACCAGGGGTAGAACAAGGCGTAGATTATAGGGTTTAGACAGGAGTTAAAACTGAAGAGATATAATGCAAATGCTGCAGATGAGTTATTGAGTAAGTTGTCTCCTACAAGAACAACACCATAATATGGACACAAACACAACAGAAACACAGCTACAAGAACACCAAGAGTCCTGGCTGCTTTCAGCTCAGATTTCTTTGTGGTCAGAGTCACTGAGCTCTGCAGTGTGACAGCTGTAATGTGAGAGCGCATGGCACGAGCCTGAGACACAGCCACCACAAACACTCTCATGTACAGAACTACGATGATGGTGATGGGGAGAAAAAAGGTCACAACAAGGTCAACAGTTCCTGCTGTAACGTCAATGACAACCACACATTCTCCATAACATGAACTGTGTTTGTTTGGATGAGTCAGGTCGTCCTTAAAGATAACAGTGCTGTAGAAAACAGAGCAGAACCAACACAGACAAACACTGAGTTTAACTCTTCTCTCAGTGACTCTGGTGCTGTAAAGCAGAGGGTCACAAATAGCTATATAACGGTCGACTGATATCAGCACCATGTCTCCTACTGATGTGGAGGTGATGATGTAGGTCACCACACTGTGAAGAGAACACATCAGATCACCAAGAAACCAGCAAGATGTGTTTAGGAAGATCTCAGTCGGCAACAAAAGCAGGCCGACAAGAAAGTCTGAGACAGCCAGAGAGAGCAGGAGGATGTTAGTGGGTGTGTGGAGCTGCCTGGAGGAAGAAGAGAAAAATATCTGTGATCAAACAAGGCCTCATGAGTGACAACACAAAATCAACCACGTCTGTGACTGCATTATATTAAACAGTAAACTATTAAAACTACGATTAAAAACAATGTACATTATAAGTCTAGTGCCAAGATGCAACAAGCTCAGTGATCATTCTCCTTGTTTGTCTACAGAACATGTTCACATCTCAATGTTAAAATAACATGTGTTCAGCTGAGAAGTTTTTCTGCCTGAAGTGGGAGATTGAGACGATGACGAGCAGGTTCAGAGCTACAGTCAGTACAGCAATAAAGGACCACATGGTGTGAAGGACCAAAGCTCCAAGCCAAACAGATGTGGGCTTCCTGCAGGAGGTGTTGAGGAGATGTGGGAAGCAGAGCTCTGCTCCATCCTCAGCCTCCATCCTCACAGAGCTGCAGCTCTTAGACAATAAGCTCTAAGACTTATATGAAGCCAGACTCTCATTGTGTCTCTCCACTACAACGTCCCAATGGTAGTCGAGTAGAACTGCAGTTGGTTATTCCTGTTAATCACCATGGTGATGACCTTATTAACTTATTCAAGATGGCGGACAAATCTGCATGTCCTTTTGTCCCACAGACAACAGAGAGCCGTGTCTTCATCTACACTATTACATGTTCCTGTGAAAACACATCTCTTCTGCCAAGTCTTGACCTCCTGTCCACGCTACTTTTTTGAGTTTTAGGGCCCAAAAACAGCATTTCTAACACAACTTTGTGTCTTCGCTGTTCCACCTTAATAACATTTTCTACAAACTACTAATGTCTTACGACGATGCACACAGTGGTGTTCCCACCTTAGATGATTAGAAATCTTATGGACAATTTTATGGCACAGCTAAAGGACTCCAAAAATGACATAATTATGGCTTTTTAATTTCTAAACATGATGCGCTGACTAAGGTTTGTATGCGTTGTCTGCTTCCATATTATGGACACAGTTCATTTCTGATACAAAGCTAAACAAGATAGAAATTGTCCTTGTTTGCCTCGTCTCCACCCTGCCACACCTCTTTGTTAGCACCATCATTTCCACCAGGCATCCAACAGTAACCATGTTTTCATCCACTTGTCCATCGAATTATCTAAGATCGATAAAAAAATATGAATGCAAGTAACTCCGGTAAAAGTGCGTTTCCATCTAACAGCTTTAAATCGAATAAAAAGCTGTGTGTAATGACGTCATGTTCTGTTCTGTGATCATATTGGTGGATCGAATTGTTTTATTGCAATTTAACGTGTTTCCATTCATTTTTTCACTGAATCGCAAAATCGCATATTAATAGGAGCCGCTGCCTGGATTCGACTGATCGATACTAACTGCAGCCATAAGAAAAAAGAAACATGGATCGTACAGGCCTCTATCAACAAATGCTAACTCTAACATAAGTTGTACTGCTACACACATACCAATATATCATCAGAAGGCTATCCACCCAGCTTTGTATCCCATAAGACGGCGGAGGCGACCTGTGGTGTGGGAGCGGCAGCGCTCCAAGCAGGTTTGGGAGATTGTTTAAAGACATGTTGACAAGACAAGTGCGTTCAGGACCAACAGGTCGGCTGCAGAGCAAAAACAGTAACAGTTGTAGAGATGTACGGCCGTTTACCTCGCTGCGTGTGACGCAAATGTAATCGAATTTCACATTTCTCCGGCAATGAACTGTTTCCATCAGCATTTGTTGCGTCAACTTTTTATCGATCAAGAGAAAATCCGATGACAACAACCGTATTTAGTTTTTTTCGATATTGATGATATTTAATCGAATTGGACTGTTTCCGTAAGGCGCTTTTAATTCAATATTGTTTAATGCCAATAAAAATGTGTGGATGGAGACATGGTTAGTGATTTACTGGCAACGACTGCACTAACACAGAACCACAGCCAACACCAGGATATTCAAGGGCTTGCACTAAGTAGAACCATCCATCCATTTACTTCCTGTAATTTGTGTGTGGCCAGGTCACAGTAGCACCAAGTTAAAGAAGATAATGACACTGGCCTCACAGGAGCCAGGCTGCAGCATCTGCAGGGTCACCGTGAGTCTAATAACTTTTCTAAACCAGGGGGTAGAACAAGGCGCAGGTTATCGGGTTTAGACAGGAGTTCAAACAGTAAAAAAAAGAACACGACACCTTCATTAGCAATACTGAATGTGTCTTTCCCTAAAAGAGAAACACCATAACATGGCAGGAATTACACCTGCCTGGCTGAGCTAGTTCGTCCTTTAAACAGAAACCGCTGTAGAAACCAGCACAGAGCCGACACAGATGTCTGCTCACCTTAACTCTCACCACTGTGACTCTGGTGGTGTAACGCAGCAGGTCACAAATGGCCACGTAACGGTCGACTGCTATCAGCACCATGTTTCCCACTGCAGCCGAGATGATAGCGAGCAATCGATAGTTAGACAGAAAATGCATAAAATCACCAAGAAACCAGCAGGTGTTTTGTTTGAGGATTTCAACTGGCAACACGGCAAAACTCAAGAGAAAGTCTGACACGGCCAGAGAGAGGATGAGGAGGTTGGTGGGTTTGTGAAGCTGCCTGGAAGAAAATTCAAGCGTCATCAAGAGTGCTAGCCAACAGCCGAAATGAAGCGTTTCAGGAAGTGGCTGCATGGCGGTTAAAATCTGGATTTCTCTTGACATCAGTATGAGACAAGTTTTTATAAGATATGCAGAATATGTCTCCTTTAAGCTCGAGGTGGATGCACCCTTTGACTATAGAAGCCTTGCACTTTAATTCATTCGATGCTTGTTGGCCTGGAGGTTCGGACAGTGACCTGGCTGTGACCTTGCTGCCATACCACCATCTGTGCAAGGACAGAGGAGGCCAGGAAAGATGGCTGCGTCTCAAGCTGTAGATCATCTATCATCAGAGTTTAGTCACTAAATACTGCTGTTGAATGTGTTTGGTTGTCAGCTGGAACCAGTGTACAGCAGGCCGCAGCATCCACCCCAACAAGCAGCATGACACAGCTCTCTTTGTTGCTTACATTGCTTTCTCTGGTGAGCATTACAGCACTAGGTTTTAAAAATGTTATATTAAAATTGACATTATAGTCAATTAGTGAAAGTAGAATTAACTCTATAGAGTAAATGTTACTCTATTTCTGAGTGGGACCAAATGTTATCTGAAACAGAGTTACATTGACATAATGTTTTTTTATGGACAAAAGACATTAAAGTGCATGTGATGACATTAGTCTGTGAAGTTATGTGTGTGTTACCAAACAGAGAGACACATTTGACAACAGGTGGTGGAGAAATCAGCTTTTATTAGTGTTGTTATCTGTGGTTATAAAACCTGCAGACATTTGCTAATTTTAAAAGGAGAACAAAAAAGTGGTGATGAACCAAACACTGGCTGAACAAGGACAACGTTTTCTATAAATACAAATTATCAATGACAATTTGAAACTGTTGGACTTACAAGAGGTTTACATGTTTATTTCAGGGACGGTACTTAATGTGTGTGGTGTCATCCACTGTCACTCTCAGTATTCGGTGCAATACACACCCAGTATAAAATCTGTAATGGTCAAAGTGTCAAAAATTCACAAATTACATGAAAGCGGCTGATTTGCCTTTAAACAGCTCTTGGTGCTCACAGCTGTCATGACTGATCTATAGATATCACAAAGTTGAATTTCAGACTTGGCACTACCACTACTGACCAATAATAAACCCATGTGTTGTGGTTTATACTGTGGTTCTATTGTATTTATTTTATTCTATCTTATTGCATTCAATACACCAGTCTACTATGACAACCTAATTTCCCTTCAGGGATGAATAATGTAATCTATCTATCTATCTAGTTTGAGCTGTGATGGACCAATCAAACTGAATTACATGAACAATGAAAGTCTAACTTTCACATGCAACAGGTTCTGTGAAGGTAACAATGTTCAGTCCCTGAAATAACAGCATTTAATGGTGTTTGTTATAGTGACACACTGGAGTTTGCTGTTTGAGACGGTGACACATGAACAGTTTGACTCTGTTCATACACTTACTGACCAACACAATTACTAAAGCTGTAACATGTTTATGCATGAACATCAATGAGAGCAACAGTGCCACAAATAATGTCTACTGGTGTTTACTTTATACTTTGATTGTCTAAACCTCATGATTTGATCATAGAGCAGCTGTCATCTCAGTCTCTCCACAGCCTCTCTACAGTACATTGGCCTCACGGGAGCCAGGCTGCAGAATCTGCAGAGTCACAACCAGTCTGATAACTTTTCTAAACCAGGGGTAGAACAAGGCGTAGATTATAGGGTTTAGACAGGAGTTAAAACTGAAGAGATATAACGCAAATGCTGCAGATGAAGTATTGAGTAAGTTGTCTCCTGCAAGAACAACACCATAATATGGACAGAAACACAACAGAAACACAGCTACAAGAACACCAAGAGTCCTGGCTGCTTTCAGCTCAGATTTCTTTGTGGTCAGAGTCACTGAGCTCTGCAGTGTGACAGCTGTAATGTGAGAGCGCATGGCACGAGCCTGAGACACAGCCACCACAAACACTCTCATGTACAGAACTACGATGGTGGTGATGGGGAGAATAAAGGTCACAACAAGGTCAACAGTTCCTGTTGTAAAGTCAATGACAACCACACATTCTCCATAACATGACCTGTGTTTGTCTGGATGAGTCAGGCCGTCCTTTAAGATAACAGTGCTGTAGAAAACAGAGCAGAACCAACACAGACAAACACAGAGTTTAACTCTTCTCTCAGTGACTCTGGTGGTGTAAAGCAGAGGGTCACAAATAGCTATATAACGGTCGACTGATATCAGCACCATGTCTCCTACTGATGTGGAGGCGATGATTAAAGAGACATAAATGTACAGAGAACACATCAGATCACCAAGAAACCAGCAGGAGGTGTTTAGGAAGATTTCAACTGGTATCACCAGGAGGCCGACAAGAAAGTCTGAGACAGCCAGAGAGAGCAGGAGGATGTTAGTGGGTGTGTGGAGCTGCCTGGAGGAAGAAGAGAAAAATATCTGTGATCAAACAAGGCCTCATGAGTGACAACACAAAATCAACCACGTCTGTGACTGCATTATATTAAACAGTAAACTATTAAAACTACGATTAAAAACAATGTACATTATAAGTCTAGTGCCAAGATGCAACAAGCTCAGTGATCATGCTCCTTGTTTGTCTACAGAACATGTTCACATCTCAATGTTAAAATAATGTAGGTACATATGAGAAGTTTTTCTGCCTGAAGTGGGAGATTGAGACGATGACGACCAGGTTCAGAGCTACAGTCAGTACAGCAATAAAGGACCACATGGTGTGAAGGACCAAAGCTCCAAGCCAAACAGATGTGGGCTTCCTGCAGGAGGTGTTGAGGAGATGTGGGAAGCAGAGCTCTGCTCCATCCTCAGCCTCCATCCGCAGAGAGCTGCAGCTCTTAGACAATAAGCTCTAAGACTTATATGAAGCCAGACTCTCATTGTGTCTCTCCACTACAATGTCCCAATGGTACTCAAGTAGGACTGCAGTTGGTTATTCCTGTTAATCACCATGGTGTTGACCTCACCTCATTCAAGATGACGGACAAATCTGCATGTCCTTTTGTCCCACAGACAACAGAGAGCCGTGTCTTCATCTACACTATTACATGTTCCTGTGAAAACACATCTCTTCTGCCAAGTCTTGACCTCCTGTCCACGCTACTTTTTTGAGTTTTAGGGCCCAAAAACAACATTTCTAACACAACTTTGTGTCTTCGCTGTTCCACCTTAATAACATTTTCTACAAACTACGAATGTCTTACGACGAAGCACGTAGAATCCAGCCAGTGGTTTGTGCACAGTGGTGTTCCCACCTTAGATGATTAGAAATCTTATGGACAATTTTATGGCACAGCTAAAGGACTCCAAAAATGACATGATTATGGCTTTTTAATTTCTAAACATGATGCGCTGACTAAGTTTTGTATGCGTTGTCTGCTTCCATATTATGGACACAGTTCATTTCTGATACAAACCTAAACAAGATAGAAATTGTCCTTGTTTGCCTCGTCTCCACCCTGCCACACCTCTTTGTTAGCACCATCATTTCCACCAGGCATCCAACAGTAACCATGTTTTCATCCACTTGTCCATCGAATTATCTAAGATCGCTAAAAAAATATTAATGCAAATAACTCCGGTAAAAGTGCGTTTCCATCTAACAGCTTTAAATCGAATAAAAAGCTGTGCGTAATGACGTCATGTGCTGTTTTGTGATTATATTAGTGGATCGAATTGTTTTATTGCAATTTAACGAGTTTCCATTCATTTTTTCACTGAATCGCAAAATCGAATACTAATAGGAGCCGCTGCCTGGATTCGACTGATCCATACTAACTGCAGCCATAAGAAAAAAGAAACATGGATCATACAGGCCTCTAATAACAAATGCTAACTCTAACATAAGTTGTACTGCTACACACATACCAATATATCATCAGAAGGCTATCCACCCAGCTTTGTATCCCATAAGACGGCGGAGGCGACCTGTGGTGTGGGAGCGGCAGTGCTCCAAGCAGGTTTGGGAGATTGTTGAAAGACATGTTGACAAGACAAGTGCGTTCAGGACCAACAGGTCGGTTGCAGAGCAAAAACAGTAACAGTTGTGGAGATGTACGTCCGTTTACATCGCTGCGTGTGACGCAAATGTAATTGAATTTCACATTTCTCCGGCAATGAACTGTTTCCATCAGCATTTGCTGCGTCAGCTTTTTATCGATCAAGAGAAAATCTGATGACAACAACCGTATTTAGTTTTTTTTCGATATTGATGATATTTAATCGAATTGGACTGTTTCCATAAGGCGCTTTTAATTCAATATTGTTTAATGCCAATAAAAATGTGTGGATGGAGACATGGTTAGTGATTTACTGGCAACGACTGCACTAACACAGAACCACAGCCAACACCAGGATATTCAAGGGCTTGCACTAAGTAGAACCATCCATCCATTTACTTCCTGTAATTTGTGTGTGGCCAGGTCACAGTAGCACCAAGTTAAAGAAGATAATGACACTGGCCTCACAGGAGCCAGGCTGCAGCATCTGCAGGGTCACCATGAGTCTAATAACTTTTCTAAACCAGGGGGTAGAACAAGGCGCAGGTTATCGGGTTTAGACAGGAGTTCAAACAGTAAAAAAAAGAACACGACACCTTCATGAGCAATACTGAATGTGTTAGACAGAAAACGCATAAAATCACCAAGAAACCAGCAGGTGTTTTGTTTGAGGATTTCAACTAGCAACACGGCAAAACTCAAGAGAAAGTCTGACACGGCCAGAGAGAGGATGAGGAGGTTGGTGGGTTTGTGCAGCTGCCTGGAAGAAAATTCAAGCGTCATCAAGAGTGCTACCCAACAGCCGAAATGAAGCGTTTCAGGAAGTGGCTGCATGGCGGTTAAAATCTGGATTTCTCTTGACATCAGTATGAGACAAGTTTTTGTAAGATATGCAGAATATGTCTCCTTTAAGCTCGAGGTGGATGCACCCTTTGACTATAGAAGCCTTGCACTTTAATTCCTCTGATGCTTGTTGGTCTGGAGGCTCGGACAGTGACCTGGCTGCGACCTTGCTGCTATACCACCATCTGTGCAAGGACAGAGGAGGCCAGGAAAGATATCTGCGTCTCAAGCTGTAGATCATCTATCATCAGAGTTCAGTCACTAAATACTGCTGTTGAATGTGTTTGGTTGTCAGCTGGAACCAGTGTACAGCAGGCCGCAGCATCCACCCCAAAGAGCAGCATGACACAGCTCTCTGTTGCTTACATTGCTTTCTCTGGTGAGCATTACAGCACTAGGTTTTAAAAATGTTATATTAAAATTGACATTATAGTCCCCTCCTTGAACCGCCACCTTATCGTGGTGGAGGGGTTTGAGCACCTGAGTGATCCCAGGAGCTATGTTGTCCGGGGCTTAATGCCCCTGGTAGGGTCTCCCAAGGCAAACAGGTCTTAGGTGACAGGTCAGACCAAGAGCGGTTCCAAAGCCCCAAATGAAGAAGAACACATCGAGGAAGTTTACGTCGCCCGGAATGGCGTTACTGGGGCCCCACCCTGGAGCCAGGCCTGGGGTTGGGGCTCGCAGGCGAGCGCCTGGTGGCCGGGTCTTTGCCCATGGGACCCGGCCGGGCGCAGTCCGAAGGAGCGACGTGGGCCCGCCCTCCCGTAGGCCCACCACCCGCGGGAGGGTTCAGATGGGGCCGGTGCTTTGTGGTTTGGGTGGCGGTCGTGGGCGGGGGCCCCGGCGACCCAATCCCTGAACAACGACTCTGGCTTTAGGGACATGGAATGTCACCTCACTGGGGGGGAAAAAGCCCGAGCTAGTGCGGGAGGCTGAGTGGTACCGGCTAGAGATAGTCGGGCTTGCCTCTACGCACAGTCTGGGCTCTGGAACCCAACTCCTTGAGAGAGGCTGGACTCTCTTCTACTCTGGAGTTGCCCATGGTGAGAGGCGGCGGGCTGGTGTGGGCTTGCTCATGGCCCCCTATCTCAGCCGCCATGTGTTGGAGTTCTCCCCACTGAACGAGAGGGTCGTTTCCCTGCGCCTTCGGGTTGGGGATAGGTCACTCACAGTTGTTTCAGCTTACGGGCCAAACGGCAATGCAGAGTACCCGGCCTTCTTGGGGTCCCTGGGAGGGGTACTGGAAAGTGCCCCAACTGGGGACTCCATCGTTCTGCTGAGGGACTTCAACGCTCACGTGGGCAGCGACAGTGATACCTGGAGGGACGTGATTGGGAGGAACGGCCTCCCCAATCTGAACCCGAGTGGTGTTCTGTTGTTGGACTTCTGTGCTAGTCACAGTTTGTCCATAACGAACACCATGTTCGAGCATAAGGGTGTCCATAAGTGCACGTGGCACCAGGACACCCTAGGCCGGAGTTCAATGATCGACTTTGTAGTCGTATCATCTGATCTCCAGCCGTATGTCTTGGACACTCAGGTGAAGAGAGGGGCTGAGCTGTCAACTGATCACTACCTGGTGGTGAGTTGGATCCAGTGGCGAGGGAGGAAGCTGGACAGACTCGGCAGACCCAAACGTACTGTGAGGGTTTGTTGGGAACGTCTGGCAGAATCCTCTGTCATTGAGGTCTCCAATTCCCACCTCCGGGAGAGCTTTGACAAGATCCTGAGGGAGGCTGGAGACATTGAGTCTGAGTGGACCATGTTCTCCACCTCCATTGTTGATGCGGCTGTTCAGAGCTGTGGCCGCAAGGTCTCCGGTGCCTGTCGTGGCGGCAATCCCCGAACCCGGTGGTGGACACCGGAAGTAAGGGATGCCGTCAAGCTGAAGATGGAGTCCTACCGAGCCTGGTTGGCTCGGGGGACCCCTGAGGCAGCTGATGGGTACCGACAGGCCAAGCGTGCGGCAGCCCGATCAGTCACGGAAGCAAAAACTCGGGTATGGGAAAAGTTCAGGGAGGCCATGGAGGAGGACTACCGATCGGCCTCGAAGAAATTCTGGCAAACCATCCGGCGCCTCAGGAGGGGGAAGCAGTGCTCTGCCAACACTGTTTACAGTGGAGGTGGGGAGCTGTTGACCTCGACTGGGGATATTGTCAGGTGGTGGAAGGAGTACTTCGAGGATGTCCTCAATCCCACTGCCATGTCTTCTATGGAGGAAGCAGAGACAGAGGACTCAGAGGTTGATTCATTCATCACCCAAGCTGAAGTCACTGAGGTAGTTCGGAAGCTCCCCGGTGGCAAGGCAGCGGGGGTGGATGAGATTCGCCCTGAGTATCTCAAGTCTCTGGATGTTGTGGGGCTGTCTTGGCTGACACGCCTCTGCAACATGGCGTGGCAGTCGGGGACAGTGCCTCTGGACTAGCAGACCGGGGAGGTGGTCCCTCTTTTTAAAAAGGGGGACCAGAGGATGTGTTCCAACTACCGGGGGATCACACTCCTCAGCCTCCCGGGGAAAGTCTGCTCCAGGGTGCTGGAGAGGAGAATTCAGCCGATAGTCGAACCCCAGATTCAGGAGGAACAATGCGGTTTTCGTCCTGGTCGTGGAACACTGGACCAGCTCTATACCCTCCACAGGGTGCTCGAGGGCTCATGGGAGTTTGCCCAACCAGTCCACATGTGCTTTGTGGACTTGGAGAAGGCATTCGACCGTGTCCCCCGTGGCATTCTGTGGGAGGTGCTCCGAGAATATGGGGTCGGAGGCCCTCTGCTGAGGGCTGTAAGGTCTCTGTGCGACCGGAGCAGGAGCTTGGTTCGCATTGCCGGCAGTAAGTCGGACTTGTTCCCGGTGCATGTGGCTGCCCTTTGTCACCGGTTCTGTTCATGATTTTTATGGACAGAATTTCGAGGCGCAGCCAGGGTCCGGAGGGGGTCCAGTTCGGGAGTCACCGGATTTCATCTCTGCTTTTTGCAGATGATAAGTATCTCGGGGTCCGGTTCACGAGTGAGGGAAGGATGGAGCGTGGAGCGCGACAGGCGGATTGGTGCGGCGGCCGCAGTAATGCGGTCGTTGTATCAGTCCGTCGTGGTGAAGAGAGAGCTGAGCCGAAAGGCAAAACTCTCAATTTACCGGTCGATCTACGTTCCTACCCTCACCTATGGTCATGAACTTTGGGTCATGACCGAAAGAACGAGATCCCGGATACAAGCAGCCGAAATGAGTTTCCTACGCAGGGTGGCGGGGCGCTCCCTTAGAGATAGGGTGAGAAGCTCTATCACCCGGGAGGAGCGCGGAGTAGAGCCGCTACTCCTCCACATCGAGAGGAGCCAGTTGAGGTGGCTCGGGCATCTGTACCGGATGCCCCCTGGTCGCCTCCCTCGGGAGGTGTTCCGGGCATGTCCCACCGGAAGGAGGCCCCGGGGAAGACCCAGGACACGCTGGAGTGACTATGTCACCCGGCTGGCCTGGGAACGCCTTGGGGTCCCTCCGGAAGAGCTGGAGGAAGTGTCTGGGGAGAGGGAAGTCTGGGGGTCCCTGCTCAGGCTGCTGCCCCCGCGACCCGGCCCCAGATAAGCGGAGGAAGATGGATGGATGGATAGACATTATAGTCAATTAGTGAAAGTAGAATTAACTCTATAGAGTAAATATTACTCTATTTCTGAGTGGGACCAAATGTTATCTGAAACAGAGTTACATTGACATAATGTTTTTTTATGGACAAGAGACATTAAAGTGCATGTGATGACATTAGTCTGTGAAGTTATGTGTGTGTTACCAAACAGAGAGACACATTTGACAACAGGTGGTGGAGAAATCAGCTTTTATTAGTGTTGTTATCTGTGGTTATAAAACCTGCAGACATTTGCTAATTTTAAAAGGAGAACAAAAAAGTGGTGATGAACCAAACACTGGCTGAACAAGGACAACGTTTTCTATAAATACAAATTATCAATGACAATTTGAAACTGTTGGACTTACAAGAGGTTTACATGTTTATTTCAGGGACGGTAGTTAGTGTGTGTGGTGTCATCCACTGTCACTCTCAGTATTCGGTGCAATACACACCCAGTATAAAATCTGTAATGGTCAAAGTGTCAAAAATTCACAAATTACATGAAAGCGGCTGATTTGCCTTTAAACAGCTCTTGGTGCTCACAGCTGTCATGACTGATCTATAGATATCACAAAGTTGAATTTCAGACTTGGCACTACCACTACTGACCAATAATAAACCCATGTGTTATGGTTTATACTGTGGTTCTATTGTATTTATTTTATTCTATCTTATTGTACTCAATACACCAGTCTACTATGACAACCTAATTTCCCTTCAGGGATGAATAAAGTAATCTATCTATCTATCTAGTTTGAGCTGTGATGGACCAATCAAACTGAATTACATGAACAATGAAAGTCTGACTTTCAGATGCAACAGGTTCTGTGAAGGCAACAATGTTCAGTCCCTGAAATAACAGCATTTAATGGTGTTTGTTATAGTGACACACTGGAGTTTGCTGTTTGAGACGGTGACACATGACCAGTTTGACTCTGTTCATACACTTACTGACCAACACAATTACTAAAGCTGTAACATGTTTATGCATGAATATCAATGAGAGCAACAGCGCCACAAATAATGTCTACTGGTGTTTACTTTATACTTTGATTGTCTAAACCTCATGATTTGATCATAGAGCAGCTGTCATCTCAGTCTCTCCACAGCCTCTCTACAGTACATTGGCCTCACGGGAGCCAGGCTGCAGAATCTGCAGAGTCACAACCAGTCTGATAACTTTTCTAAACCAGGGGTAGAACAAGGCGTAGATTATAGGGTTTAGACAGGAGTTAAAACTGAAGAGATATAATGCAAATGCTGCAGATGAGTTATTGAGTAAGTTGTCTCCTACAAGAACAACACCATAATATGGACACAAACACAACAGAAACACAGCTACAAGAACACCAAGAGTCCTGGCTGCTTTCAGCTCAGATTTCTTTGTGGTCAGAGTCACTGAGCTCTGCAGTGTGACAGCTGTAATGTGAGAGCGCATGGCACGAGCCTGAGACACAGCCACCACAAACACTCTCATGTACAGAACTACGATGATGGTGATGGGGAGAAAAAAGGTCACAACAAGGTCAACAGTTCCTGCTGTAACGTCAATGACAACCACACATTCTCCATAACATGAACTGTGTTTGTTTGGATGAGTCAGGTCGTCCTTAAAGATAACAGTGCTGTAGAAAACAGAGCAGAACCAACACAGACAAACACTGAGTTTAACTCTTCTCTCAGTGACTCTGGTGCTGTAAAGCAGAGGGTCACAAATAGCTATATAACGGTCGACTGATATCAGCACCATGTCTCCTACTGATGTGGAGGTGATGATGTAGGTCACCACACTGTGAAGAGAACACATCAGATCACCAAGAAACCAGCAAGATGTGTTTAGGAAGATCTCAGTCGGCAACAAAAGCAGGCCGACAAGAAAGTCTGAGACAGCCAGAGAGAGCAGGAGGATGTTAGTGGGTGTGTGGAGCTGCCTGGAGGAAGAAGAGAAAAATATCTGTGATCAAACAAGGCCTCATGAGTGACAACACAAAATCAACCACGTCTGTGACTGCATTATATTAAACAGTAAACTATTAAAACTACGATTAAAAACAATGTACATTATAAGTCTAGTGCCAAGATGCAACAAGCTCAGTGATCATTCTCCTTGTTTGTCTACAGAACATGTTCACATCTCAATGTTAAAATAACATGTGTTCAGCTGAGAAGTTTTTCTGCCTGAAGTGGGAGATTGAGACGATGACGACCAGGTTCAGAGCTACAGTCAGTACAGCAATAAGGGACCACATGGTGTGAAGGACCAAAGCTCCAAGCCAAACAGATGTGGGCTTCCTGCAGGAGGTGTTGAGGAGATGTGGGAAGCAGAGCTCTGCTCCATCCTCAGCCTCCATCCTCACAGAGCTGCAGCTCTTAGACAATAAGCTCTAAGACTTATATGAAGCCAGACTCTCATTGTGTCTCTCCACTACAACGTCCCAATGGTACTCGAGTAGAACTGCAGTTGGTTATTCCTGTTCATCACCCTGGTGTTGACCTCACGTCATTCAAGATGGCGGACAAATCTGCATGTCCTTTTGTCCCACAGACAATAGGGACACAACAGCTAAATGTCCTGCTGAAAGCAGGCAAGCTATGGAGTAGAGGGCCTGAGCTGCTGCCTGCCGAGAGGCCGCTGCTAGTCCTAAGAGCTGGGTAGCATGTTGCTGCTGGAGGAATAAGCCACCACATCACCCAAACCTAGTTCTGCTCTAAATCCGAAGCCGTTTACGGGTGGGAGGATTAATGTTTTGAAACTATTGGGGTTAACAAAAAATTTAAATGAAACCTTTCAGCATAACGTTAGCCAGGGCTAACGAGTCAATTATGCACAAGTTCGAGCTTGTTCAGACTGAATATTAATTAAGCACAAATGAATGAAAATGACATGCTTGTGAATATGTCTTTATTATCAGTTAAAAACAAACATTAAAATGACTGGTAAAAACAGATTATGACAGGATTTTTATGACCCTGTCAGTCAAAGTAACAGATAATCAAAAAGTCTAGCGTAGCCTGTATAACCCTAATGTATAACATGTACATCACGTGCATATTCTTTTACATGAACATGTGCTGAATATAAATACTTACATGTGAATTTACAACCACAGTTCAAGTAGCTGAAATGTTTAAAAACAATACCAGGGCATATCAAAACCATTAGTGTCTGAAAATACTCAGGGACTCCAGAGGATGAACTGCTCAGTGTTTTCTCTGGTTGGTAAAGTGAAACTGAACTGTGTAATAATGAGGCAACAGAAGTTCTGTTTTGTCAGGTATTTTACATCATGACTATGGCAAATCTGATGTGTCGTCGTACTAGAGACCGGGCTTGGTCCCAAGACCGGTCTCGAGAACACATTTTCACGGTCTTGGTCTTGTCTTGGAATCGACTACATTTTTTCATTCAGGCATGTGTTATAGTTTGAGGTGTGAAGGACCAGTCAAACAGAATTACATGAACGATCGAAGCCTGATTTTAAGATGCAACAGGTTCTGTGAAGGCAACAATGTTCAGTCCCTGAAATAACAGCATTTAATGGTGTTTTTTATAGTGACACACTGGAGTTTGCTGTTTGTTTACTTTATACTTTGATTGTCTAAACCTCATGATTTGATCATAGAGCAGCTGTCATCTCAGTCTCTCCACAGCCTCTCTACAGTACATTGGCCTCACGGGAGCCAGGCTGCAGAATCTGCAGAGTCACAACCAGTCTGATAACTTTTCTAAACCAGGGGTAGAACAAGGCGTAGATTATAGGGTTTAGACAGGAGTTAAAAGTGAAGATATACAACGCAAATGCTGCAGATGAAGTGCTGATCAAGTTGTCTCCTGCAAGAACAACACCATAATATGGACACAAACACAACAGAAACACAGCTACAAGAACACCAAGAGTCCTGGCTGCTTTCAGCTCAGATTTCTTTGTGGTCAGAGTCACTGAGCTCTGCAGTGTGACAGCTGTAATGTGAGAGCGCATGGCACGAGCCTGAGACACAGCCACCACAAACACTCTCATGTACAGAACTATGATGGTGGTGATGGGGAGAAAAAAGGTCACAACAAGGTCAACAGCTGCTGCAGTACGACCAATTAGAAAATGACATTCACCATCACAGGAAGTGTGTTCGTCTGTTTGAGTCAGATTGTCTATTACCATGAGACTGTTGTAGAAAACAGAGCAGAACCAACACAGACAAACACAGAGCTGAACTCTTCTCACAGTGACTCTGGTGGTGTAAAGCAGAGGGTCACAAATAGCTATATAACGGTCGACTGATATCAGCACCATGTCTCCTACTGATGTGGAGGTGATGATGTCAGAAACAAATTTGCACAGAGAACACATCAGATCACCAAAAAACCAGCAAGCTGAGTTTAGGAAGATCTCAGTCGGCAACAAAAGCAGGCCGACAACAAAGTCTGAGACAGCCAGAGAGAGCAGGAGGATGTTAGTGGGTGTGTGGAGCTGCCTGGAGGAAGAAGAGAAAAATATCTGTGATCAAACAAGGCCTCATGAGTGACAGCACAAAATCAACCACGTCTGTGACTGCATTATATTAAACAGTAAACTATTAAAACTACGATTAAAAACAATGTACATTATAAGTCTAGTGCCAAGATGCAACAAGCTCAGTGATCATTCTCCTTGTTTGTCTACAGAACATGTTCACATCTCAATGTTAAAATAATGTGTTCAGCTGAGAAGTTTTTCTGCCTGAAGTGGGAGATTGAGACGATGACGAGCAGGTTCAGAGCTACAGTTAGTACAGCAATAAAGGACCACATGGTGTGAAGGACCAAAGCTCCAAGCCAAACAGATGTGGGCTTCCTGCAGGAGGTGTTGAGGAGATGTGGGAAGCAGAGCTCTGCTCCATCCTCAGCCTCCATCCTCAGAGAGCTGCAGCTCTGACAACTCTCACAACAACAAAGACTTATAAGAAGCCAGACTCATGAACGTCCCAATGGTACTCAAGTAGAACTGCAGTTGGTTATTCCTGTTAATCACCATGGTGTTGACCTCACCTCATTCAAGATGGCAGACAAATCTGCATGTCCTTTTGTCCCACAGACAACAGAGAGCCATGTCTTCATCTACAGTAGTATGTTTTCTTGTGAAAACACATCTCTTCTGCCAAGTCTTGACCTCCTGTCCACACCACTGCAGAGTTTTAGAGCCCAAAACAGCATTTCTAACACAACTTTGCTGTCTTTGCTGTTCCACATTAATAAGAGTCTTTGTAAGTATTTAACTGCAGTCCGTGTCCTAGTTACTCAGCTTTGTGCTTACCCAGTGTACGTGTAACCAGGTTAAAAACTAACAACACAAAGAGTTCAAAATGGCATTGTGTACATAAAATCCACAGAGGTAATGTCATTAATAATATTTGATTTTGAAGAGTTCATGGTTGTGAAGAATAAATACTGTGTCCCTAACAGTGATTATTCTGTTTTGTTTTTTTTTTTTGGGGGGGGGGTAGCGAAAAAGCAACCAGAGTTCCCCTTTAACCAGTAACTTGGAATTAAACAAATGGGACCCACATGGAAAACAGCTTGGTCCAAGTTTTCCAATAAATTGAAAATAACACACTGGGTGCAAGATGAACAGATAAAGGTGGACTGAAAGTCACAGTTCCAATCTAGACCCACAGTATGAAGCAGGGTGAGTGCACTGTCAGAGTAGTATGTGTGTGTATAGGTTAGTCTTACCACTCTTGAAGACGAGCAGGAATACTTGAATGTTCCCTTGTTTGCAGTCGCCCTCCTGCAGGCTGGTGCTTCGGGATCTCTCTCGGCTTGGCTCGCCATCCAGTATTGAAACAGCTTTTCTCTCTGGTAACGCTGACATCTTCATAAATCTCTGGATCGATCTAGGTCATCTCTCTCTGAAGGCTTGGTCCTTTCCAAGGAATTCTTTTCACACTCAAACCTACAAACAAGATCAAGATAAAATTACTCGTGTGTTAAGTCACAAGCATTTCTAGTTACAGGATTCATTTTATTAAATCAACTCAATGCTCTAACTCACAGCATTTCAATATAAATACATAATCTCCATTCATGGGGAGCATCGGTTTTACAGAATTATATATTCTGTATATTTCAATTAAAAGCCAAACACGTAGAGAAAATCGTACAAAAAATAACTCACTTAACTAAAGTGTCGAACTCAGTAGATAACCGACCACAACTTCTACTTAATGTAGAGACTGGATGTTTGTTTTTTTATAACCAAATTTTATTCATCTCTTCTTGAACAGAGACAAACATTTATGTTAAGAATATAAAAGTAGAGTCTGGAGATTGGTTTGTTGCAGTTTGTAAACCAAACATTGAAACTGGGCCCCTCCTCTAGGGCTCAACTGTGCAGCCTCCTGCCCCTGACAGCAGCAGGCACCACCAGCAGCAGCAGCAGCAGGTGTCAGGACTGGAAAGAAAAGGAAATACAGTCCGAGAGAAGCGCTGGAGCCGCGGGACGACACCTGGCCCTCACCGGAGGACCGTTGCGGTGAGCTGAGGGGCGGGTGGTCGCGGTAAATGCTAGCCGCTACCACTAGCGGAAGTCAGCGGTCAGCGGTCAGCATCCGCCGATAGCACTTGCTCCTACCATCCCGGACAGCTAGCGCGGCTAGCGGTCCTCCCTACACGTGCTGCACGGAGCTTCATCTGTTGAAACAGTGGTTGGAGAGAAAACACCGGCTCTCCACCCAGAAACGTGCCCGTGCACAATAAAACAAAGCAAAAGACCAAAATACTGTCACCACCACACAGGACTAAAAGTCCATAAGTGATGATTAACCCGGATTTTAGTTTAGTAGTCTAGCGTTTATTTCTGAGCAAAAACCTTCAGACTCTACCTTTAAGATCATAATGGATAACAGTATCTTTTACACAGCATATAGTCAGAAAATGTCTGCTTCACTCAGTCACTAACACTATCAAGGTAACCCAACAGGATTTGTCCTTGACGTAATTAGCATTGCAGCTAGCGGGCCGTTCTGCCGGGAATGGTATTAGCGCATAGACCAATGCAGTTTACAATGACGAAAATTAGCATCGCGGCTAACCAGATTATCCGTGAACTGACTACTTATCAAAACTGAGCGACTCACCCAACAGTGATTTGCTTATTAGCCTGAAGAAGGCAGGTTTAACCCCAGAACTATCGCTGAAACCGACGGTGTGCTCTCCTCCTTCACTCACTGTCGGTGCTCTGGTCAGTTGCTGAGCAACTTCTGCTCCCCCGCTCCTCACGTGACCAGCCGGTCTACACTGCGGAAGTGGCAGAAGGATTCCCATTGGCTGCTGTGCGCCTCAACTTGACTCTGCTATTTACCTTCACTATCAACAGACCTCCCTTTTTTTTTTTCGTTTAAACTACTTAAATTATGTGAATTTGCTGATCGTATGATTTTTAAATGTGCGTACGGAGCCTCTCTGGCGACAATGGATTGGAAAAAAAAAAAATAAAATAATAATGCTTGGCCAGACTTTACTATCTCGTGGCCACGCATTATTTTATTTTCACCCAATGTCACCAGAGGGGCTCCGTATGTGCGTGTTTATTTGAAGCGCTTTTATATTAAGTATGTATCCATTTATTTAAATGCATTTTAACTTAATTACGAGTTCTATTTAAAGTATATAATTACTCAGGGATACAACTGTTTTATTAGTACCATGATTTGCAAGTAATTGACTGCAGTTTGTTTCCTAGTTGCAGCCTACCGTCTCTTGCATATGGACAGTATTACACTGCAGCACATAACACTTTCTAAGTAGGTTTTATTTATTGAGGATAAACTGTGAAAAGGATTTTTCTTAATTTTACATATTTCGGTATTGAAAGAAGATTCTTCCTCTATTTTAACTGAGATTTTAAATCAGATATCCTGAGAAAACATGGACAGTAAACTTAAGATAGTGTTCAGTTCATTGATCTTAGGTTGAATAATTAGTTTAAAGTCTTATTTTAGGTTTGCAAAAAAAAAAAAAAAAAAACTGAGTGAAGTGGAAAAAACATGTTAAATATTTTATTATTTTGGTGCCATTTAAATAAAATTGAATGTTAGTATTATTCTTGCAAAAAATATTATTATTATTTTATTTTTCCAGAAAAGGAAAGCCAAGAGACATTAAAGTGCATGTGATGACATTAGTCTGTGAAGTTATGTGTGTGTTACCAAACAGAGAGACACATTTGACAACAGGTGGTGGAGAGATCAGCTTTTATTAGTGTTGTTATCTGTGGTTATAAAACCTGCAGACATTTGCTAATTTTAAAAGGAGAACAAAAAAGTGGAGATGAACCAAACACTGGCTTAACAAGGACAACGTTTTCTATAAATACAAATTATCAATGACAATTTGAAACTGTTGGACTTACAAGAGGTTTACATGCTTATTTCAGGGACGGTAGTTAGTGTGTGTGGTGTCATCCACTGTCACTCTCAGTATTCGGTGCAATACACACCCAGTATAAAATCTGTAATGGTCAAAGTGTCAAAAATTCACAAATTACATGAAAGTGGCTGATTCGCCTTTAAACAGCTCTTGGTGCTCACAGCTGTCATGACTGATCTATAGATATCACAAAGTTGAATTTCAGACTTGGCACTACCACTACTGACCAATAATAAACCCATGTGTTATGGTTTATACTGTAGTTCTATCGTATTTATTTTATTCTATCTTAATGTATTCAATACACCAGTCTACTATGACAAACTGAATTACATGAACAATGAAAGTCTGACTTTCACATGCAACAGGTTCTGTGAAGGCAACAATGTTCAGTCCCTGAAATAACAGCATTTAATGGTGTTTGTTATAGTGACACACTGGAGTTTGCTGTTTGAGACGGTGACACATGAACAGTTTGACTCTGTTCATACACTTACTGACCAACACAATTACTAAAGCTGTAACATGTTTATGCATGAATATCAATGAGAGCAACAGTGCCACAAATAATGTCTACTGGTGTTTACTTTATACTTTGATTGTCTAAACCTCATGATTTGATCATAGAGCAGCTGTCATCTCAGTCTCTCCACAGCCTCTCTACAGTACATTGGCCTCACGGGAGCCAGGCTGCAGAATCTGCAGAGTCACAACCAGTCTGATAACTTTTCTAAACCAGGGGTAGAACAAGGCGTAGATTATAGGGTTTAGACAGGAGTTAAAACTGCAGAGATACAACACAAATGCTGCAGATGAAGTATTGATCAAGTTGTCTCCTGCAAGAACAACACCATAATATGAACAGAAACACAATAGAAACACAGCTACAAGAACACCAAGAGTCCTGGCTGCTTTCAGCTCAGATTTCTTTGTGGTCAGAGTCACTGAGCTCTGCAGTGTGACAGCTGTAATGTGAGAGCGCATGGCACGAGCCTGAGACACAGCCACCACAAACACTCTCATGTACAGAACTACGATGGTGGTGATGGGGAGAAAAAAGGTCACAACAAGGTCAACAGTTCCTGTTGTAAAGTCAATGACAATCACACATTCTCCATAACATGAACTGTGTTTGTCTGGATGAGTCAGGTCGTCCTTTAAGATAACAGTGCTGTAGAAAACAGAGCAGAACCAACACAGACAAACACAGAGTTTAACTCTTCTCACAGTGACTCTGGTGGTGTAAAGCAGAGGGTCACAAATAGCTATATAACGGTCGACTGATATCAGCACCATGTCTCCTACTGATGTGGAGATGATGATTAAAGAGAAATAAATGTAAAGAGAACACATCAGATCACCAAGAAACCAGCAGGAGGATATTCGTAGGATTTCTCCCGGCATCAGCAGGAGGCCGACAAGAAAGTCTGAGACAGCCAGAGAGAGCAGGAGGATGTTAGTGGGTGTGTGGAGCTGCCTGGAGGAAGAAGAGAAAAATATCTGTGATCAAACAAGGCCTCATGAGTGACAACACAAAGTCAACCACGTCTGTGACTGCATTATATTAAACAGTAAACTATTAAAACTACGATTAAAAACAATGTACATTATAAGTCTAGTGCCAAGATGCAACAAGCTCAGTGATCATTCTCCTTGTTTGTCTACAGAACATGTTCACATCTCAATGTTAAAATAATGTAGGTACATATGAGAAGTTTTTCTGCCTGAAGTGGGAGATTGAGACGATGACGAGCAGGTTCAGAGCTACAGTCAGTACAGCAATAAAGGACCACATGGTGTGAAGGACCAAAGCTCCAAGCCAAACAGATGTGGGCTTCCTGCAGGAGGTGTTGAGGAGATGTGGGAAGCAGAGCTCTGCTCCATCCTCAGCCTCCATCCTCACAGAGCTGCAGCTCTTAGACAATAAGCTCTAAGACTTATATGAAGCCAGACTCTCATTGTGTCTCTCCACTACAACGTCCCAATGGTAGTCGAGTAGAACTGCAGTTGGTTATTCCTGTTAATCACCATGGTGATGACCTTATTAACTTATTCAAGATGGCGGACAAATCTGCATGTCCTTTTGTCCCACAGACAACAGAGAGCCGTGTCTTCATCTACACTATTACATGTTCCTGTGAAAACACATCTCTTCTGCCAAGTCTTGACCTCCTGTCCACGCTACTTTTTTGAGTTTTAGGGCCCAAAAACAGCATTTCTACCACAACTTTGTGTCTTCGCTGTTCCACCTTAATAACATTTTCTACAAACTACTAATGTCTTACGACGACGCACTTAGAATCCAGCCAGTGGTTTGTGCACAGTGGTGTTCCCACCTTAGATGATTAGAAATCTTATGGACAATTTTATGGCACAGCTAAAGGACTCCAAAAATGACATAATTATGGCTTTTTAATTTCTAAACATGATGCGCTGACTAAGGTTTGTATGCGTTGTCTGTTTCCATATTATGGACACAGTTCATTTCTGATACAAACCTAAACAAGATAGAAATTGTCCTTGTTTGCCTCGTCTCCACCCTGTCACACCTCTTTGTTAGCGCCATCATTTCCACCAGCAACAGTAACCATGTTTTCATCCACTTGTCCATCGAATTATCTAAGATCGATAAAAAAATATTAATGCAAATAACTCCGGTAAAAGTGCGTTTCCATCTAACAGCTTTATCGAATCGAATAAAAAGCTGTGCGTAGTGACGTCATGTGCTGTTTTGTGATCATATTGGTGGATCGAATTGTTTTATTGCAATTTAATGAGTTTCCATTCATTTTTTCACTGAATCGCAAAATCGAATACTAATAGGAGCCGCTGCCTGGATTCGACTGATCCATACTAACTGCAGCCATAAGAAAAAAGAAACATGGATCATACAGGCCTCTAATAACAAATGCTAACTCTAACATAAGTTGTACTGCTACACACATACCAATATATCATCAGAAGGCTATCCACCCAGCTTTGTATCCCATAAGACGGCGGAGGCGACCTGTGGTGTGGGAGCGGCAGCGCTCCAAGCAGGTTTGGGAGATTGTTGAAAGACATGTTGACAAGAGAAGTGCGTTCAGGACCAACAGGTCGGTTGCAGAGCAAAAACAGTAACAGTTGTGGAGATGTACGTCCGTTTACGTCGCTGCGTGTGACGCAAATGTAATCGAATTTCACATTTCTCCGGCAATGAACTGTTTCCATCAGCATTTGCTGCGTCAGCTTTTTATCGATCAAGAGAAAATCCGATGACAACAACCGTATTTAGTTTTTTTTCGATATTGATGATATTATTTGAATTGGACTGTTTCCATAAGGCGCTTTTAATTCAATATTGTTTAATGCCAATAAAAATGTGTGGATGGAGACATGGTTAGTGATTTACTGGCAACGACTGCACTAACACAGAACCACAGCCAACACCAGGATATTCAAGGGCTTGCACTAAGTAGAACCATCCATCCATTTACTTCCTGTAATTTGTGTGTGGCCAGGTCACAGTAGCACCAAGTTAAAGAAGATAATGACACTGGCCTCACAGGAGCCAGGCTGCAGCATCTGCAGGGTCACCATGAGTCTAATAACTTTTCTAAACCAGGTGGTAGAACAAGGCGCAGGTTATCGGGTTTAGACAGGAATTCAAACAGTAAAAAAAAGAACACGACACCTTCATTAGCAATACTGAATGTGTCTTTCCCTAAAAGAGAAACACCGTAACATGGCAGGAATTACACCTGCCTGGCTGAGCTAGTTCGTCCTTTAAACAGAAACCACTGTAGAAACCAGCACAGAGCCGACACAGATATCTGCTCACCTTAACTCTCACCACTGTGACTATGGTGGTGTAACGCAGCGGGTCACAAATGGCCATGTAACGGTCGACTGCTATCAGCACCATGTTTCCCACTGTAGCCGAGATGATAGCGAACAATCAATAGTTAGATAGAAAATGCATAAAATCACCAAGAAACCAGCAGGTGTTTTGTTTGAGGATTTCAACTGGCAACACGGCAAAACTCAAGAGAAAGTCTGACACGGCCAGAGAGAGGATGAGGAGGTTGGTGGGTTTGTGCAGCTGCCTGGAAGAAAATTCAAGCGTCATCAAGAGTGCTAGCCAACAGCCGAAATGAAGCGTTTCAGGAAGTGGCTGCATGGCGGTTAAAATCTGGATTTCTCTTGACATCAGTATGAGACAAGTTTTTGTAAGATATGCAGAATATGTCTCCTTTAAGCTCGAGGTGGATGCACCCTTTGACTATAGAAGCCTTGCACTTTAATTCATTTGATGCTTGTTGGTCTGGAGGTTCGGACAGTGACCTGGCTGTGACCTTGCTGCCATACCACCATCTGTGCAAGGAAAGAGGAGGCCAGGAAAGATGGCTGCGTCTCAAGCTGTAGATCATCTACCATAAGAGTTTAGTCACTAAATACTGCTGTTGAATGTGTTTGGTTGTCAGCTGGAACCAGTGTACAGCAGGCCGCAGCATCCACCCCAACAAGCAGCATGACACAGCTCTCTTTGTTGCTTACATTGCTTTCTCTGGTGAGCATTACAGCACTAGGTTTTAAAAATGTTATATTAAAATTGACATTATAGTCCCCTCCTTGAACCGCCACCTTATCGTGGTGGAGGGGTTTGAGCACCTGAGTGATCCTAGGAGCTATGTTGTCCGGGGCTTAATGCCCCTGGTAGGGTCTCCCAAGGCAAACAGGTCTTAGGTGGCAGGTCAGACCAAGAGCGGTTCCAAAGCCCCAAATGAAGAAGAACACATCGAGGAAGTTTACGTCGCCCGGAATGGCGTTACTGGGGCCCCACCCTGGAGCCAGGCCTGGGGTTGGGGCTCGCAGGCGAGCGCCTGGTGGCCGGGTCTTTGCCCACGGGACCCGGCCGGGCACAGTCCAAAGGAGCGACGTGGGCCCGCCCTCCCGTAGGCCCACCACCCGCGGGAGGGTTCAGATGGGGCCGGTGCTTTGTGGTTTGGGTGGCGGTCGTGGGCGGGGGCCCCGGCGACCCAATCCCTGGACAACGACTCTGGCTTTAGGGACATGGAATGTCACCTCACTGGGGGGGAAAGAGCCCGAGCTAGTGCGGGAGGCTGAGCGGTACCGGCTAGAGATAGTCGGACTCGCCTCTACGCACAGTCTGGGCTCTGGAACCCAACTCCTTGAGAGAGGCTGGACTCTCTTCTACTCTGGAGTTGCCCATGGTGAGAGGCGGCCGGCTGGTGTGGGCTTGCTCATAGCCCCCTATCTCAGCCGCCATGTGTTGGAGTTCTCCCCACTGAACGAGAGGGTCGTTTCCCTGTGCCTTTGGGTTGGGGATAGGTCACTCACAGTTGTTTCGGCTTACAGGCCAAACGGCAATGCAGAGTACCTGGCCTTCTTGGGGTCCCTGGGAGGGGTACTGGAAAGTGCCCCAACTGGGGACTCCATCATTCTGCTGAGGGACTTCAACGCTCACGTGGGCAGCGACAGTCATACCTGGAGGGACGTGATTGGGAGGAACGGCCTCCCCGATCTGGACCCGAGTGGTGTTCTGTTGTTGGACTTCTGTGCTAGTCACAGTTTGTCCATAACGAACACCATGTTCGAGCATAAGGGTGTCCATAAGTGCACGTGGCACCAGGACACCCTAGGCCGGAGTTCAATGATCGACTTTGTAGTCGTATCATCTGATCTCCGGCCGTATGTCTTGGACACTCGGGTGAAGAGAGGGGCTGAGCTGTCAACTGATCACTACCTGGTGGTGAGTTGGATCCAGTGGCGAGGGAGGAAGCTGGACAGACTCGGCAGACCCAAACGTACTGTGAGGGTTTGTTGGGAACGTCTGGCAGAATCCTCTGTCATTGAGGTCTCCAATTCCCACCTCCGGGAGAGCTTTGACCAGATCCCGAGGGAGGCTGGAGACATTGAGTCTGAGTGGACCATGTTCTCCACCTCCATTGTTGATGCGGCTGTTCGGAGCTGTGGCCGCAAGGTCTCCGGTGCCTGTCGTGGCGGCAATCCCCGAACCCGGTGGTGGACACCGGAAGTAAGGGATGCCGTCAAGCTGAAGATGGAGTCCTACCGAGCCTGGTTGGCTCGGGGGACCCCTGAGGCAGCTGATGGGTACCGACAGGCCAAGCGTGCGGCAGCCTGATCAGTCGCAGAAGCAAAAACTCGGGTATGGGAAAAGTTCGGGGAGGCCATGGAGGAGGACTACCGATCGGCCTCGAAGAAATTCTGGCAAACCATCCGGCGCCTCAGGAGGGGGAAGCAGTGCTCTGCCAACACTGTTTACAGTGGAGGTGGGGAGCTGTTGACCTCGACTGGGGATATTGTCGGGTGGTGGAAGGAGTACTTCGAGGATCTCCTCAATCCCACTGCCATGTCTTCCATGGAGGAAGCAGAGACAGAGGACTCAGAGGTTGATTCATTCATCACCCAAGCTGAAGTCACTGAGGTAGTTCGGAAGCTCCCCGGTGGCAAGGCAGCGGGGGTGGATGAGATTCGCCCTGAGTATCTCAAGTCTCTGGATGTTGTGGGGCTGTCTTGGCTGACACGCCTCTGCAACATGGCGTGGCAGTCGGGGACAGTGCCTCTGGACTAGCAGACCGGGGAGGTGGTCCCTCTTTTTAAAAAGGGGGACCAGAGGATGTGTTCCAACTACCGGGGGATCACACTCCTCAGCCTCCCGGGGAAAGTCTACTCCAGGGTGCTGGAGAGGAGAATTCAGCCGATAGTCGAACCCCAGATTCAGGAGGAACAATGCGGTTTTCGTCCTGGTCGTGGAACACTGGACCAGCTCTATACCCTCCACAGGGTGCTCGAGGGCTCATGGGAGTTTGCCCAACCAGTCCACATGTGCTTTGTGGACTTGGAGAAGGCATTCGACCGTGTCCCCCGTGGCATTCTGCGGGAGGTGCTCCGAGAATATGGGGTCGGAGGCCCTCTGCTGAGGGCTGTAAGGTCTCTGTACGACCGGAGCAGGAGCTTGGTTCGCATTGCCGGCAGTAAGTCGGACTTGTTCCCGGTGCATGTGGCTGCCCTTTGTCACCGGTTCTGTTCATGATTTTTATGGACAGAATTTCGAGGCGCAGCCAGGGTCCGGAGGGGGTCCAGTTCGGGAGTCACCGGATTTCATCTCTGCTTTTTGCAGATGATAAGTATCTCGGGGTCCGGTTCACGAGTGAGGGAAGGATGGAGCGTGGAGCGCGACAGGCGGATTGGTGCGGCGGCCGCGGTAATGCGGTCGTTGTATCAGTCCGTCGTGGTGAAGAGAGAGCTGAGCCGAAAGGCAAAACTCTCAATTTACCGGTCGATCTACGTTCCTACCCTCACCTATGGTCATGAACTTTGGGTCATGACCGAAAGAACGAGATCCCGGATACAAGCGGCCGAAATGAGTTTCCTCCGCAGGGTGGCGGGGCGCTCCCTTAGAGATAGGGTGAGAAGCTCTGTCACCCGGGAGGAGCGCGGAGTAGAGCCGCTACTCCTCCACATTGAGAGGAGCCAGTTGAGGTGGCTCGGGCATCGGTACCGGATGCCCCCTGGTCGCCTCCCTCGGGAGGTGTTCCGGGCATGTCCCACCGGAAGGAGGCCCCGGGGAAGACCCAGGACACGCTGGAGTGACTATGTCACCCGGCTGGCCTGGGAACGCCTTGGGGCCCCTCCGGAAGAGCTGGAGGAAGTGTCTGGGGAGAGGGAAGTCTGGGGGTCCCTGCTCAGGCTGCTGCCCCCGCGACCCGGCCCCGGATAAGCGGAGGAAGATGGATGGATGGATAGACATTATAGTCAATTAGTGAAAGTAGAATTAACTCTATAGAGTAAATGTTACTCTATTTCTGAGTGGGACCAAATGTTATCTGAAACAGAGTTACATTGACATAATGTTTTTTATGGACAAAAGACATTAAAGTGCATGTGATGACATTAGTCTGTGAAGTTATGTGTGTGTTACCAAACAGAGAGACACATTTGACAACAGGTGGTGGAGAGATCAGCTTTTATTAGTGTTGTTATCTGTGGTTATAAAACCTGCAGACATTTGCTAATTTTAAAAGGAGAACAAAAAAGTGGTGATGAACCAAAGACTGGCTGAACAAGGACAACGTTTTCTATAAATACAAATTATCAATGACAATTTGAAACTGTTGGACTTACAAGAGGTTTACATGTTTATTTCAGGGACGGTAGTTAGTGTGTGTGGTGTCATCCACTGTCACTCTCAGTATTCGGTGCAATACACACCCAGTATAAAATCTGTAATGGTCAAAGTGTCAAAAATTCACAAATTACATGAAAGCGGCTGATTCGCCTTTAAACAGCTCTTGGTGCTCACAGCTGTCATGACTGATCTATAGATATCACAAAGTTGAATTTCAGACTTGGCACTACCACTACTGACCAATAATAAACCCATGTGTTATGGTTTATACTGTGGTTCTATTGTATTTATTTTATTCTATCTTATTGTACTCAATACACCAGTCTACTATGACAAACTGAATTACATGAACAATGAAAGTCTGACTTTCAGATGCAACAGGTTCTGTGAAGGCAACAATGTTCAGTCCTTGAAATAACAGCATTTAATGGTGTTTGTTATAGTGACACACTGGAGTTTGCTGTTTGAGACGGTGACACATGAACAGTTTGACTCTGTTCATACACTTACTGACCAACACAATTACTAAAGCTGTAACATGTTTATGCATGAACATCAATGAGAGCAACAGTGCCACAAATAATGTCTACTGGTGTTTACTTTATACTTTGATTGTCTAAACCTCATGATTTGATCATAGAGCAGCTGTCATCTCAGTCTCTCCACAGCCTCTCTACAGTACATTGGCCTCACAGGAGCCAGGCTGCAGAATCTGCAGAGTCACAACCAGTCTGATAACTTTTCTAAACCAGGGGTAGAACAAGGCGTAGATTATAGGGTTTAGACAGGAGTTAAAATAGACGAGATACAATATGAAAGTTGCAATGGGGGAACTGATCAAGTTGTCTCCTGCAAGAACAACAACATAACATGGACAGAAACACAACAGAAACACAGCTACAAGAACACCAAGAGTCCTGGCTGCTTTCAGCTCAGATTTCTTTGTGGTCAGAGTCACTGAGCTCTGCAGTGTGACAGCTGTAATGTGAGAGCGCATGGCACGAGCCTGAGACACAGCCACCACAAACACTCTCATGTACAGAACTACGATGGTGGTGATGGGGAGAATAAAGGTCACAACAAGGTCAACAGTTCCTGCTGTAACGTCAATGACAACCACACATTCTCCATAACATGAACTGTGTCTGTCTGGATGAGTCAGGCCGTCCTTTAAGATAACAGTGCTGTAGAAAACAGAGCAGAACCAACACAGACAAACACAGAGTTTAACTCTTCTCACAGTGACTCTGGTGGTGTAAAGCAGAGGGTCACAAATAGCTATATAACGGTCGACTGATATCAGCACCATGTCTCCTACTGATGTGGAGGCGATGATTAAAGAGACATAAATATACAGAGAACACATCAGATCACCAAGAAACCAGCAAGATGTGCTTAGGAAGATTTCAAGTGGCATCACCAGGAGGCCGACAAGAAAGTCTGAGACAGCCAGAGAGAGCAGGAGGATGTTAGTGGGTGTGTGGAGCTGCCTGGAGGAAGAAGAGAAAAATATCTGTGATCAAACAAGGCCTCATGAGTGACAACACAAAATCAACCACGTCTGTGACTGCATTATATTAAACAGTAAACTATTTAAACTACGATTAAAAACAATGTACATTATAAGTCTAGTGCCAAGATGCAACAAGCTCAGTGATCATGCTCCTTGTTTGTCTACAGAACATGTTCACATCTCAATGTTAAAATGATGTAGGTACATGTGAGAAGTTTTTCTGCCTGAAGTGGGAGATTGAGACGATGACGAGCAGGTTCAGAGCTACAGTCAGTACAGCAATAAAGGACCACATGGTGTGAAGGACCAAAGCTCCAAGCCAAACAGATGTGGGCTTCCTGCAGGAGGTGTTGAGGAGATGTGGGAAGCAGAGCTCTGCTCCATCCTCAGCCTCCATCCTCACAGAGCTGCAGCTCTGAGACAATAAGCTCTAAGACTTATATGAAGCCAGACTCTCATTGTGTCTCTCCACTACAACGTCCCAATGGTAGTCGAGTAGGATGCAGTTGGTTATTCCTGTTCATCACCATGGTGTTGACCTCACCTCATTCAAGATGGCGGACAAATCTGCATGTCCTTTTGTCCCACAGACAACAGAGAGCCGTGTCTTCATCTACACTATTACATGTTCCTGTGAAAACACATCTCTTCTGCCAAGTCTTGACCTCCTGTCCACGCTACTTTTTTGAGTTTTAGGGCCCAAAAACAGCATTTCTACCACAACTTTGTGTCTTCGCTGTTCCACCTTAATAACATTTTCTACAAACTACAGGTGTCTTACGACAACGCACTTAGAATCCAGCCAGTGGTTTGTGTTTGTGTTCATAGTGGTGTTCCCTCGTCTCCGAAATCTCACAGTTCATTTCTGATACAAACCCTAACCAGACAGAAACTGAGAGCCAGTCTCTTCTTTTAGCTCAACACAGACACACACTTTGACTTCAGAAGTCTTTAATTCCAACTCACACCATCCGATTAAATCGTCTGCAATGTAAAGCTAAAGCTCACAGACAAAGGCCCATGGACTCCTGCGGACAGTGTCGGCTGTTGACAGCTGTCAATAAAGAGTTGTTTGAATGCTCCAAAGTAGATTGTTTTAGCAACACACCTGTCAGACAGCCAGTCATTCTTCCTCATGCACGGATGAGGAGGGTATGTGGAACTTAGCGGAGTCCGCACAGTCATAAAAACTGACACTGACATGGACGTGTCCGGCGAACGTCTGCCTTGAGTCCGCGCGGGCGTCCATGTGCGTCCCACATAGTACTGATACCATTACTGCTACTGCTAATACTACTGTCACTACTAATACTATTACTAGTGCAACTTGTGCTAATTAAATTAACAATTAGTACACCATAACACAATTACTAGTACTAGTACTACTAGTACTAACTACTACTACTACTGCTATTACTACTACTGCTAGTATTACTATCACTACTAATACTATTACTAGTACAAGTACAAATAGGACTACTTCTATTATCACTACTACTACTACCACAACTAGTCCAACTTCTACTATTGTCACACTTACTATTCCTACTATTACAATTACTACTGCTACTATCACTAGTAGTACTACTACTTCTACTACTACCACTACTATTAGTACTACTACCGCTATTATCACCACAACCACTACTACTACTACTGCTGCTGCTACTACTGCTACTACTACTATCACTAGTACTACTACTACTTCTACTACTAGCAGTACTATTAGTACTACTACTGCTATTATCACCGCCACCATGACCACCACTACTACTACTACTACTACTACTACTATCACTAGTACTACTATCACTAGTACTACTACTACTTCTACTACTACCACTACTATTAGTACTACAACTGCAATTATCACCGCCACCACCACCACCACTACTACTACTACTACTACTATCATCACTACTAATACTATTACTAGTACAAGTACAAATAGTACTACTACTACTACTACTACTACTGCTACTACTACCACTACCACCACAACTAGTGCAATTAGTACTACTGTCACACCTACTACAATTACTACTGCTACTACTACTACTATCACTAGTAGTACTACTACTTCTACTACTACCACTACTATTAGTACTACTACCGCTATTATCACCACCACCACTACTACTACTATCACTAGTACTACTACTACTACTACTACTATTACTACTATCACTAGTACTACTACTACTACTACTACTACTACTACTACTAGCACTACTATTAGTACTGCTACTGCTATTATCACCACCACTACTACTACTACTACTACTACTACTACTATTACTACTACTGGTACTACTACTACTATCACTTTTAATACTATTACTAGTCCAAGTACAAATAGGACTATTATTACTATCACTACTACTACTAGCACAACTAGTACTACTGTCACACCTACTATTACTATTATTACAATTACCACTGCTACTACTATCACTAGTACTACTACTACTTCTACTACTACCACTACTATTAGCACTACTACTGCTATTATCACCACCACCTCTACTACTACTACTACTGCTGCTGCTACTACTGCTACTACTACTACTACTACTATCACTAGTACTACTACTACTACTACTACTACTACTACTACTTCTACTACTAGCACTACTATTAGTACTACTACTGCTATTATCACCACCACCACCACTACTACTACTACTGCTGCTGCTGCTGCTGCTATCACTAGTATTAATACTACTACTTCTACTACTACTACTACTACTAGTAGTCCTACTACTACTACTTCTACTACTAGCACTCCTATTCGCACTACCAATGCTATTATCACCACCACCACTACTACTACTGCTATCACTAGTATTACTATTACTACGTCTACTACTAGCACTACTATTAGTACTGCTACTGCTATTATCAACACCACCACCACCACTACTACTACTACTACTACTATCACTAGTACTACTACTACTACTACTACTATCACTAGTACTACTACTTCTACTACTACTACTACTACTTCTACTACTACCACTACTATTAGTACTACTACCGCTATTATCACCACCACCACTACTACTACTACTATCACTAGTACTACTACTACTATTACTACTACTATCATTACTACTACTACTACTACTACTAGCACAACTAGTACTACTGTCACACCTACTATTACTATTATTACAATTACCACTGCTACTACTATCACTAGTACTACTACTACTTCTACTACTACCACTACTATTAGCACTACTACTGCTATTATCACCACCACCACTACTACTACTACTACTACTACTACTATCAGTAGTACTACTACTACTACTACTACTTCTACTACAAGCACTACTATTAGTACTGCTACTGCTATTATCACCACCATCACTACTACTACTACTACTACTACTGCTAGTACTATCATCACTACTAATACTATTACTAGTACAAGTACAAATAGTACTACTACTACTACTATTGCTACTACTACCACTACCACCACAACTAGTGCATTTAGTACTACTGTCACACCTACTACAATTACTACTGCTACTACTACTACTATCACTAGTAGTACTACTACTTCTACTACAACCACTACTATTAGTACTACTACCGCTAACTACTACTACTACTACTACTACTATTACTACTACTGCTACTACTACTACTATCACTTTTAATACTATTACTAGTCCAAGTACAAATAGGACTATTATTACTATCACTCCTACTACTAGCACAACTAGTACTACTGTCACACCTACTATTACTATTATTACAATTACCACTGCTACTACTATCACTAGTACTACTACTACTTCTACTACTACCACTACTATTAGCACTACTACTGCTATTATCACCACCACCACTACTACTACTACTGCTGCTGCTACTACTGCTACTACTACTACTACTACTATCACTAGTACTACTACTACTACTACTACTACTTCTACTACTAGCACTACTATTAGTACTACTACTGCTATTATCACCACCACCACTACTACTACTACTACTACTACTGCTGCTGCTGCTGCTGCTATCACTAGTATTAATACTACTACTTCTACTACTACTACTACTACTACTACTACTACTACTAGTAGTCCTACTACTACTACTTCTACTACTAGCACTCCTATTCGCACTACCAATGCTATTATCACCACCACCACTACTACTACTGCTATCACTAGTATTACTATTACTACGTCTACTACTAGCACTACTATTAGTACTGCTACTGCTATTATCAACACCACCACCACCACCACTACTACTACTACTGCTATCACTAGTATTACTACTACTTCTACTACTAGCACTACTATTAGTACTGCTACTGCTATTATCACCACCACTACTACTACTACTACTAAAAGTAGTATCAGTACTACTACTGCTACTATTATTATTATTATTATTTTGCAACTAATCTACTTCCTGTTTACATTGGCTTGTCCGGTGTGTGTGATTGTTTAGTATTGTGTGTTTTTTTCAAGAGTGCTGGTCTGAACACAGTTGTATGTTTAAACATGAAAACATAGCTGTTGCCTCAGGGTGAGAAAAAGAGTGAGAGAAGTTCTGAGTGAGTTAGAGAAAGTAAAATCCTCTGTAGGTCTGAGGGGACGTCGATCAGCCCTCACCTCTCATCCCTCTAACATTACACATGGAACTTTTTGTTATTATGAAATATATTTTTAATTTGTTACACATTCAGTGTGATGACAAACATTATCTAAGAGGCCTTTGGTTCAACAGTAATTGCATCATGTGTTTTTGTGTGTCTTGTTTTCCTTGACACCTCTGATTACAGTGACACCTCATGTTGTCATGTGACCTTCAGCCATGCAGGTGTGAACAAGCTTCCTGTCAGGAGAGGTTCAGCTCGCAGCCATTAGGAGCAGCTAACGGCAAATTAAACCTCATGGGGCTCAGTTGTTTGTGTGTGTGTCTGTGTGTTAAAGGTGTGGGGGTTAGGGTTAGGTAAGTGTGATGCAGGTAAACAGAGCTGCTGCAAACTCATTAAACTCATTGCATCAGTCACATTAACTTTGTCTTGTTTCATCAACTTTATCTTCAAGTTTTTCTTTCCACCATCAGTTTGTTGTTTGTACTTTGTTCACATTGTTCCTCCCTGTTATCCTGACGTCAACTCAGACTGATTCACATTATATTTTCAGAAATACTCTTAAACACCAATCTAATATATAAAATATTAATATTAATAAAGGAGACATTCTTACTAGGCCTTTTCAACATCATTGTTTTGTTGCCTTATTGTGCATTTGCACCACTACTACAATTTAACTCAAGGATTAAATCAAGTGTTTTTGTTTGTTTGTTTGTTTGTTTACGTACATGTTTTACTTTATAACTGTCACTGGTCACTTAAAGTAAAAATAAATGTGTTTTCAGTTTATAACAGAAAAACCCATCTGGGTTGTTCCTCTCTCTCGGTCCGGTCCGGTCCGGTCCGACAAACCCAATCAGACGCGCAGAAAGCACGCAGTGTTTAAGACGCACACACTTACACTGTCTGGCGGCCATGTCATGCCGGTGGCGGTGATGGTGGCACCTGCTGCCGGCGCCACGTGCTGATGTAGGCCGGGGAGCGGGATGGTCGGTTCGGCCCCACTGGTGAAACTGTCCGGGGTAAAGTGGAGACTCAGCAGAGGCGGGTTTCGGTGGCGACTTTCTCCACAGTAGCTCCTCTTCACAGAATCGATCCACCGTTTGTTTACGCCGTCATCCGCTGGAAACGTAATTAAAGCTACCTGCAAACTACGTACGCGATCTAAACCAGACTGGAGAGCTGGCGAGAAAACCGGGGCGGGTTTATGCAAATGAGTGCCGCGTTACGTAACGCGTAACAGTCAGGCCAGACCATTAAAGGCCTAGCTCAACAATGAAACCATGAATGGCAAAAGACTTTTTACATGTTTTGGGGGATACATTTAATATGTTAAGAACATTAAACAGTGTGTCCACCAGAGGGCGTCACTCTGTCTTTTATATTTTCATCATTTCTCATTAATTCATCAACAAATTCAACCATTTTCCAAAAAACTTTCTTCATCACTGTTTTTGCTGCTCTGGTTTGAACTGTGGGTGACACTGCTCCATATTGCCCCCCACAGTTCCTTGCTGGTACTGCAATTTGGTTGGTATCTGCAAGGTTCCAGAAATACTCACAAATTGAACACAGAGTGCTGACAGTGGAGTTTGTCTGTCTCTGTATGTGTATCCTGTGTAATTAAATGAGGCTTCAGTCCACTGGTTGTTTAAAAAAAAACACTGGGAAACACTGATTTACTGGTGTGAATTCTGAAAAAAAAAGAGAACCACTCCTTTACCAGTTTTTTTTCCACAGGAAACAAGACGTATCTGAGAGTAGAGAGAGTAAAAACTGAGGAGATGATGCTCTTGATGTGCAGTTCAATAGTGTCTGATATAAAGTCCAGGCAGATGAATCGATCATCAGGACGTCGAGCTGTAGCCGCTCAGCTGTCGACCGTCCTCGATCCATCCACATGTTTTCTCCGTGACTGTATCCGAGCACATTTCGGGCACTTCTTCTCCACGAAGCAGTGTCGGTGAAAGCAGGCCTTGCAGACTGTGAAGTACAGAGGTTAACGGTTACACAGGTGATCTGTCAGACGGTACAGCAGAATGTAGTGGTTCAGCACTCACCTGGACAACGACGACATATGTCGCTCTGGAAGGGGAAGATGATGTCTCTGTCTCGACAGAACTCACAGATGAAACCTCGGGCCAGACAAATCTGTGTGAGAATAGAGAAGAACTTATTAGCTGCGATTTAGCACTTCCTGTGGGTTTTAAAGCCTCCGAGCCAAACATTCCTTTAGACTCAACGATGACCTGAGTAGATCCTCGGGGTCAAAGGTCAGACTTCATAACTGACTGTTAGCTGAATAATAACAATCACAGTGAAAGCCAGCCCACTCTGTGCTTCACACTGACCTGACAGCTTTCAACATGGCTGATGGCGGCATGCAGCAGGGCCCGGGCCTGTGCCACCAGCTGACCCTTCTTCACCTTCAGCAGGTCGTCCATGGAGAAAAGCGGCGGCTGCTGGAAGATCAGGTGACCAGGAAGCTGCTCCAACTCGGTCATCACGCTGACACACAAACACAGGACAAATCAGGCTTAATAAACTGATCCTGACCCCGAAACATTGTAAACATAAACCTTCAAATGATTTGTCTGGTGTATGGTTCATGTCTTTTGCTGTGTGCTTCTTGAAACTGCCACTGGATGGCGCCAGAACTTATTGAATAAGCATTGTCTGAAGAAGGAAGCAGGGGTATTCAGAGTTGACAGAGAGTGAGGGACCGTCTCTACCTTCCAGATAATCTACAGGCTTTCAGCAGCTTGATGATGCAGAGCAGCTGCTCATGCAGCTCCTGAAGGGAACAAGATGGAGGAACGAGTCAAAGGAAGGTGGAGAGGAACAGTGAGAGGAAGCACAGGTTGTGTTGTCTGTTGTGATGAGAACAACAAATATTGCACAAAATCTTCACAAGTTCTTTAATATTTTTAAATAAGTGGGTTGAACCACATCAGAAAAGTAATCTTCCCCCAAATTCTGATCATGACCATGGTAATAATCAATAATCATAATAATCATGATTATGATGGCGAATCTGTGTTGAACTCACCTTGAACCTGTCGAGTTCCTTCACTCGGCTGCTCAGCGTCTTTCCAACGCAGCTCAGGTCGAACAGAGGCTGAAACCAAACCGAGTCCAGCAGCTGTTTGGAGAAGTCGCTCACAGGATATCTACGACAGCAGGAAGATCAATTCATACAGTCAGGACCTGATCAGGAGTCAATACGTCCACAGTCCTGCTGCAGCCTGATGTGATACGAATCATGTTTTATATATATTTGTATATGTTTTTGTACCTGCTGAAGTCCCAGCAGGACAGAACTCGACCAGGAATCACGGCCTCGGAGCCGCTGTGGCAGCAGTCACAGAAATACCTGGGATCAAAGTCATTAACGTTAATTAACTAATGATCTGTGTCATTGATTAAATATGCACTTAATGTGATAGAACTGTAAATGTTCCTGTGTTAACTTGTTTCTTGTTTTAATAGCAGTAATTATTCCACACACCTGCCCAGGTATTCACAGTAACGCAGCTTCTTGATGTATCCTGGTGGCACAGAGAGCTCATTAGAATAAGTATAAATGATTATAAACAATGAAGCGCAGGAATCTTAATGATGATAATGATATACAGAGAGCAGAGCAGAGCAGAGCTGCGTTCCTCTCAGTGAGTTACTGTTGTGTTGTGAGACAACAGCGCCGCTCAGTGGTACAATCACACATTACTGCAATGAACAGTGTTAATAAAACAAAACAAACCAAGTTTCATCTCAACCAGTGAATAAAATAAGAGACCAGTCATGTCGCTGCTCTACCAGCCTGGATGTCACCAGTATCTACTCACTGGGCTCGACCTCGGTCCCACAGCCTGCGCACAGGAAGTGTTGCAAGGCGACGACCTCACTGCGTCTGGAGGAGGAAACAATCACGGTCAGAGTTTGTCTGTGTATTGTATTGAGTCTTTGAGTTGTGTTGTCATGGTGACGACCTGAGCGTGGGCTGAACGGTGAAGATGATCTGGAAGCGAGGAGGCGCCCAGCTCAGAGATCCTCTCATCCTGGTCCTCAGTCTGATCTCCTCTGTGAGGCTGTCGCCGCTCACCGCCACGCTTCCTGTCCCCGGTAACTAACGGCAACAAAGAGACAAGACAAGACAAGAGCCGATGAATGGACCGAGAATCCAACTTGTAGGAACCAACACCACTGTGTTGATGCTGCTGGTACTTGTAGCTCATAGATATTGATGAATGATCAGTTTGAGATGTTTATGATCAGTGCTAAATGAACAGTATCTGTAAAATCTATTGACGAAACCAATCTACCAAACTTCAACCTGTTGACAGACAAAGGTTTAAGGCTCAGAACTTGTGCACAGCGAGCCAGATCCTGGAGAAGCTCTTTCTAAGTGTGTGATGTCATTATGTGGGCGGAGCATCACACTGGTGCGGAAACAAACCAGGAAGTGGTTCCTGCCATGATACACAGCAGATATCGACCTGAATGATCCGGGTTCTCACCTCCTGCAGTGAGCTGCGGAGGCTTAGCCGTCCACGCTGAGGCTCATGGGAAGGAAGCCAGGTCCTCTTGAACTCCAGCACCAGCTGCTGGGCCAGCCGCTCCGCACTGCATTGTGGGAAAATGAAAAACCGCAGGCTGGCTCAGACATCATTTAATAAATGTACGAGTCAGTGCTCAGGGTTTGTTTTTCTTACTTTGTGAGTGAATCTTTCAGGGTCAGCGTCGTGTCCACGCCACAGTCTGAGAATAAAACACACAGTACAACACAATAAATACACAGTGTGTGTGTGTGTGTGTGCGTGTGTGTGTGTGCTTAAATGTGTACATACTGTACAGTCACACTGTTTTACCCTCAAAGCCACTGTCAGACGAGAGGACGGAGAACGTCTTTGACTGACGCTCGGCCTCTTCACCTCCTTTGTCCTCCTCCTCTTCATCCCGTGTGTGTCGGTTTCTGCGTGTGTGACAAGAGGTGTGTGTGTTTGTGTGCGATATCTCATCAGTGCGTCGCTTGGAGCTCTGTGTGTGTTGTGTGTTATGTCTGTGTTCACGTGTCGGATTGTCCTCTGCACAGCTTGTGTACGAGTGTGTGTGTGTGTGTTGGTGTGTGCGTGTTGTGTTCGTCTGCTGCTCAGAGCTCAGAGTCCACTTCACCCCCTCCAGCACCTCCAGCACCATGTCCACCACCACGAAGTGAGCGTTCTCCTGTAAGCAGACATTTAAACACGTCATCATCATCATCATCATCATCATCATCTTCCTGCTTGTGGTTAATTCAAATGTGAATCTTCAGGCTCCGTCTTTAATATAATCTTCATATAATCCTGACAAACTCTTTCTGTGCTTAAAACTGAACTGGAAGTTGTTAACACACCATCTCCAGCTCACAGCTGGTCTTGAAGACACCTGCAGGGAATTCTGGGATACTGCTGTGACTCCTTGGTTTGTTGTGTGTAGCTGAGGTGGAGAAGCCTGAGACGACACACACACACACACACACACAAGGACAGACACACTAAAATAACATGTTTCATTTCAACATTTTTGTACTTTTTTCCTTTTACTGAGCTGCTGCACTGTTGTCATCTCGGCAGTGTCTGACTCCGCCCCCAGCAAAAGGGAAAGGGCATGTGTGGAGCTGAGACTTTGGCTATAATAACCTTGAGATGCCTTTGTTCCCATGATGCACCTGTAATATTCAATCATCTAAACCATACCTGGTGTGTGAGAGGCATCGCAGCTGCTTGGGCGTCGCCCTTTGCGCTCATCAGCCAATCCCTGTTGTCCGCCGAAGGGCAGGTGGAACAGAGAGGTCAGGAAGTGGTTCAGGTTCGATGAGGTGGAGGCGGAGCGTTGCTTCTTCTCTTCCTGGACCGGGGATGAGTGATGTTGACTGGAACCGGGTTTGGACTCCAGGTCCGGTCCACGCTGATCCTGTGACTCAGCAGCCGGGGAGGGAGAGTCCGAGCTGCAGGAGGCAGTTAATGTTTTTTAAAAAATGTTTTTTATCCCTGACACATGTAAGTAAAAAGTCTAAAGTTTTAAGTCTCCTGTGACCTTGAAGCATCAGAGGTGACAGGTTCTTCTCCATGCCAAGAGATAGGCCTGGATTGGTGTCTGGAGATGACCGGGCTGCCCCTGGGGAGGAGGAGGAGCCTCTGGACCTCTTCCTGGCACCTGCTGTCACACCCCCTGGCATCATCATCTTCACCCTCATCACTGCGACTGTTTGTGGCCTGGTCAGCGTTGTAGTGTGTGTTTAACCAGGAGGGACGATCACGTATAGACGCCTTGTGTTGTATCTGTCGACGAGGACGTGTGGTTTCTCCTCCGCAGGTTTCAGGAGGCGACAGGAGGAGGAGTGGGACCGATCCTGGACCAGAGGACTGATGGTTTGGATGAGAAGATTGTTCTGGAGAGGTGTTCAAGGACGACAGGGTTTAGTTGTCAACAAATACACATCACTGATGGAAGAGAGAGTTTCTTATTTTGGAGACAAATGAGTGACTCTGTTTCCAGATATTTCAAATTAAAAGCACGGGCCAGATTTCACAGACAGCAATTCAACAGTGGCCAGTGGGGTATGAAGATGAACATTGTTCCTCAGATCAAGTTACTGTGGCTGAGACAGAATCAGAAACATAAACACATAAGTTTGAATTATAAACAGTCCTGGTGCGTTCTGACGGAGCGGTTGTGGATCTTACCTGACGCCGGTGTTGGAGCTGTGGGGACAGGTGTTGGTGACTCTGAGTCCATGCACCAGCTGACATACCCGGACCTGGAGACAGAGGAGGAGGAGGACATGGCCCTGCAGGTTCCCATCTATTGGAGAAGAGACACAAAGTTTCCCAATGAAATCAGCTTTGGCGCAACAGTTTCTTCCTGAGTGATGTCGGTCGAGGACATTGCCCCATCAAAGAATCAGAATAAAGCAGAATGGTTAGCCATGAGCGTCTACAGGAGGTTCGTCACCATGTGTCCCACATTTCATCCTTTCTTTCTGCTTGAGCAGGAAGTCTGATCATTTCCTCCTGATTAAGAACCTTTCACCTCTTCGAGGCCTTTAACAGTCACAAGTCAGAGTCTGAAGATTAAAACAGTGACGGCAGCAGACATCTGTTTGGACATTAATGCATGAAGGTGGTTCAGGAAAAGAAAAAAAAAAAGAAAACTGGAGGCCAATCAGTTTGAGGTGTTCTCAAGTTTTGGTGATTTCACCACTTCGAACCCTCGTCACTCTCAGTGTGGAGCAACACAATCACAGTTAGTCAAGAACTGTAACTGTGCAAGTCACAACCTGAATACATAACATAACCTTGGAACAATCTCAGCTACAATAGCCAGATGTCTAAACATATTCTGCTCCTCCTTTACATTTATTTTCTGAATTTGATTGTTTCAAGTTTAACTTTAGCTTTAAGTAGCAGTTAAGCTAACTGATGTTAGTCGGTTTTAAACTTACTGTTTAGCTATAGTATAGTTTCTATCTTTAGCCTGAAGCTAAGCTACTGTTATAATTTTATTTTACAGTAGGCTAACTGACATTAGCAGGTTTCTAGCTTTAGGTCAGTTTAACTACTGTTAACCTACAACGTTGCAGTTAAATTAAGTAATGTGACAGTTTCCAAGTTTAAATTATGCTTATGTTAGTTTAAAAACCTTGTGTTAACTTTGTGTTAGTATAATGTATAATTTTAATTAAGTTACACAGGCTAACTGAGCTAGTTGTGTATTACTCTTTACTCACAATGTTAGTTAGCTTTAATTTCTAACTTGAGCCTTTACTTTTTGCTAATGTTAGCTTTATAGCTTTAGCCTTTGCTGTTTTTGTTGGCGTATGTCCAACTTATGTCTGAAGTTACAGTTACATTAAGTAATGTGAGCTGTATATTATGTAATGTAAGCTAACTGATGTTTACAACAGAGTTTATTAACATTTGGTGTAGCTAGCATTTTACCTTAAACATAGTTTTTATAACAGGTAGCCTACTATTTTTGTTGTGTTGTCTTTTACATGTCTGGTTACTGAACAATATTAAAATATGAGCATCCAAAAAGTGATGCGTGTCCTTTCCTGGTTCCAGAGCCGGGGGCCCAGACTCTAAACTTCTGCTTTTGTAAACCTCGGCCTGGGACGTCCACCTGTTCAGGGGATTTCTGGCTGCTCTTTAAAACCTGTCAGTGAAACTGTCCCTGAAACAGAGAGTAGTACTGTGAAAACTGTCCTGTTACATGTGGTCTGACAGTAAACGAGGTGCAAATCGTGGTTTCTATACACAACAAAGATGCTGTGGTAAATAAACACAAAATACAGCCTATTGCTTCTATCAAACCAGAACATGCATCGCTGCACACTCACATCCTTACATTATTATTAATTTGAGACACAGCCGTTTGAATCCTCTAATGAGATATAATTGAAAAAAAAAAAAAAAACACTCTCACTTCAAAATAAATGTTGTAACACAAACTTCTATTGACTTCATTTACTCTTGATGAGGCTGATTGAGCTGCAGCTTCCTGTGTGAGTGCAGAAGTCGTCTGATTGTGGGAGATAAGAACTAAGATGTTTACGATTTTAGTACAGGCAAAGTGCAATGAGCGAGGTGACGCAGCTGAATGAAGCAAAAAAAAACAAAACAAAAAAACACCAAAACAGCTAAAAGCATGTTATTAAAAGAAAAGACATGAGACTCACCGTGTGAGAGTGTGGCAGCGGCGGAGGCAGCAGCGGCAGCGAGGAGAGCTGTCAGTGTCCGGAGGCTCTGACACGAGTCTTCATCCAAACACTGACACACTGAGAAAGGAAGCGGTGGCTTGGTTATCAGCACTTCCTGTATTTAACAGTGGTTTTCTGTGGCTCAGCAGTTCCTGAGAACTGAGAGGAGAAGAAACCCTCCTTGTGCTGCACAGCAGACCTCTGACCTTTCCTCAAACCACCAACAACCGTCCAAATGTCAGAAATGTATTGATGCCACTTGTAATTTCAGGCCTTGATTCTTCTTGTGTCTGGATCTTTAATTACAGGAAGTTTATATCAACACTGCCGGGTTTTATTTTTGAATACTACTTAGCCCTTATTCTCTTCCTGTAAAGAAAGTCAGGATTTTTTTTTTTTTTTGCAAACCACAGCAGTTACATGTTTCGTTTATAAGTTAAGTTGGTGCATCTTCCGCAATTTCCCATGAGACTGTGTTCAGCAGAAATATCTGTTATAAATGCCCGGCAGCAGACACCTGCTGCCGGAGAAAGAGGAAGTTTTTTTTTACCAAGGGTAAAAGTATCAGTGGGTTTGATTGACCTGCATGTTTATGGGTTAAAACGGCAGAAGCAGCTCAGATAAATCTGACTGAGCACATGAGTCCATATGAGTTATATTTGAAAACGTACTTACAGGTACAGTGTCCTAATGATTTAATTAACATGTAGATTATGAGACAACAAACGCAGACATGTAAACACACACACACACACTGGAAAAAAAGGGCCAACATCATGTATTTCAACATGTTAGAACTGTTTGGCGCCTCCCTGTGGTGGTGGTGGATTGATTTCTGGTTGCAGACATGTTCTGTCTCTTTGTGGTTATTTTGCAACCTTTTACTTTCTCTCTCTTTTTTTTTTTTTTTTTTTTTGCTCTGTGCAGTGATCTTTTCATGCAGTGATCATTTTGTGACTCCTGTGTTGTTTGGTTTTCGTCTCTTCTGTGGTTTTGCATCATGTCTCTGTGTTTGAGGTATTTACTTTTTTTTTTTTTTATTTTACCTGTCAGGTCCTACTATAGTTGGGGGCGTGATTTTGTTTGAGTGACAGGTGGGTTGGTGTATGACTGCTACAAACAGGTTTACACTGATGTCTCAGCTCCACACATGCTCTGCCCCTTTAACCATTTTGTTTGGATTAGCTGGGAGTTCGGGCGCAACCAAGATGGCGTCGGTGCGGAGGTTTTTTCCAAAAGTTTTCAAGTTTTTTTTTTTTTTTTTTTTTTTTACATTTAAAGATTTTTAAAAATAAAATTAGAAAAAAATCTTTTGCAGCAGGACACTGATCCTCACATCACTGACACTGATTTCTGAGTCATTTCAGGTTCCCCACGTCGCTGCAGTGACAAGAACATGTGTGTTTGTGTTTGTTTTGACACATGAGGTCTTTACTGATAAAGTGATGAGAAATACAGTACAGTATATACAGTATTCACAGCAGTTAAGGCGACATTAAAGGGACATTTCATGCATGTCAATTTGAGCTGCTGTACAACAAATTACACAAAAGGCTCACAGAGAGTTACAAAAGGTTATGTTACATCAAAATCTGCACAAACCTGAAAACAAGTCACATAAAAATAAATTTGCTCCCAGTCAGAAAAAAGTACAAAAACCATTGTGTGAGTAGGTACAGGCCGTTTTCTGGACAGTTTGATACTGTATATACAAAAGAAGAGACATTAAAGAACAACAACAACAACAACAACAACAACAACGACAACGACAACAACAAGAACAACACTGCGTCTTCGTGTTCAGCAGGATTTTTACACCATTTACACCAGCATCACATTTCAACTCGTTTCTCTCTCTTCAGGTTTTATTAAAGGTGATTTCAGATTTTCTCAGTTGCCAAAACAAAGATATAAATACAGAGGTTTAAAGTGCACATTCTGCCTTGGGGGGTTGAGGGGGGGGGGGGGGGGGGGGCAGCTTGTTTTTATTGCTGGGATGATGTGACTCAGCTCATTTTTTGTTCTTTTGTTCAGCAGGCGTTCAATAAAAATGATTTCATATCAGGAATGTTTTTTGTTTTGTCTTTTCTTCTTTCTTTCTGGAGTCAAGAGGCGACATGAGACCGTCTCCAGATGTTAACACATGATAAATATTCATATAAAACATCTCCAAGCTGCCCATAGTGTTGAAATACATCTACATGATACTGATATTGATCATCTATATTATTCAGCAACTGATTAATGAAGACTTAAAGTGGAGTGTTTGATGGTGAAATATACAGTACAAGAAGAAATAGTGAATTCAGCAACAGGAAGTCCTTGTGATCAATAAAATGTACATTTAAATAATTTCATCACAAGAGAGAGAGAGAAAGAAGTCTTTCTAGTTTTGGCAACTGTGAAATCCAGTGGAAGCATTTTTATTTCATTTCACTGCTGAACCTTTAAGTAGCTCAAGCTTTGGATACCAAGCTGCATCGTATGTACAGGAAGACAAACTCATTCACACAGACACACAAACAAAGCCAGACCTGATCTCCGAGAGTTTGTTAAAGGAGCAGGAAGTGAATCTGTGACACCACCACCTGGATCAGTGTGTGTGTGTGTGTGTGTGTGTCACAAAACACTGTTCACACTCGTCCAACTTTAGCGTGTATTTGTTATAAAACTCTTTCTTTCAGATTTTTTTCAGTTTTTTCAGACAAAAAGATCAGAAATCATAAAACTTATCCAGGGTTGGCTTCACTGAGTTCAAACAGATGTAAAAGGAATCAGAGTCACGTTTTTGGAGTTTTTAGTTTGTAGTTTCTGCAAAAATCTACGAAGAAATTAAAACAAAAATATAGATATTAAAAAAAAGTAAAAAAAAAAAAATCTCTATAAAATCCAATAAAACATGTGACTCAGATGTTCAGGGCTAAAAACTAACTTTGGATTGACAACTTTCCCAGAATGCACTGGGGGGGGCACCTGCAATGGCTTCACAGGAACCAAAGATGTGAACAGTTTCACTATCAATGATTTTAAACCCACGACAGATGTTCTGTGTGTCCGGTGTCCGTGACGACGCTGCTCGTCTGATCTCAGGTGGTGACGTGTTGTGTGGTTTGGTCGTAGGGGAATATTTCACCTCTCTGTTTTTGAGGAGGTGGTGTTTGAGGTACGAATGAGGAATGGGACAGGAGACGACTCAGTTCATCTGGTATCATCAGCGTCCACTGAAGGGGGGGGTCGGTGGTTCGATTCCCTCCTCCTCCTCCTCCTCTGTGTTTTAAGTGTTTTAAGTTGTGTGTGCTGACAGTGAGTGGATGAGCTCAGAGCTGTGATTCACTGTGGTCACCAGCAGAGGGCGACAAAGGTCAAGAGTTACTTTCTAGTTTCTGCCCCTTTTAACGTCTCGTTTTTGGTCCAGGTCTGCATCACTCACACACACACGCACGCACGCACACACACACAGTTGATGCAGCAGGTTGTGGAATTAAGCATCAACAGTGCAGTAAAATCCAAACCTGCTCCGAGTCACAGAGTCTCTGGGACTCGAACGCTCGTGTGTTAAACAAAGTCACTGGGCCACATGGTCACTTCATCAAACCTCGTGTCTTTCAGCAGCTGTGACGCCATTGTGTTCTCACGAGCTGCAATGCATCATGGGAGCAGCTCTATCTGTCCCAGACTCAGTAAACACATCCAGGTGTTTTCTCACTGACGTGTGAACGGTCTGTCAGTGGGCGGTTCTGAACACAGCTACAGTCAGTCTGTTTTCACGTGGCCGTGTTGCATTGTGGGTAATGTAGTCACCAAGAGGAAGAAGAAGAAGAAACCTAACATCAGTTTTAGTTTCTCTTGAACTCCATCAGGCTGCTGAGGTTCAACTGAATCTGATGAAGGTTCATGAACCTGCTGAGTCATGATTTACTTTTTGTTCAGTGACTTTGTTTTTTTTTCCACAAACGAGCAAAAAAAAACGCATCTCGTATAAAAACAACTCGTCCAAAGTGAAGAGTTGAACCAGCTGAGTGACTCAGAGCAGGTCCAGGCTCCGACATTTAGAAAACAAACACAACTATACCTAAAATATATTAGAGAAAATATGTCGGGATTTGAGCGACAACCCAAACACCTGATTTCAGCTTCTCTTTATATTATAAATATCTTTATGTTTAAATACAAAGTGTGGTTAAAAGTCGACTCCCTCTATGTTTAAGACTTTTGGTTTAATTCTTCTCAGGGACCTGAGAGCGTCACTAAACACTCACACAGTCACACGCCACCTGAAACCTCAGTAGGAAGAAAAATCTATAATCAATAATCTGCTCTGTAAAAATCACAGACTGTTAATTCAGATAAAAAAAAAAAAAAAAACTAACAAAAAACAGACCTGCTCTTGTTTATGAATGACAGAGCGTCAGAGCCACAGCTTCACACGACATGATTGGTTACAAGGGATCAATATAATGAGAATAAAGAAAAACACGAAGCAACCAAAGATATTAAAACACTGTAGGTGAAACTTCAGTCGTTAATCGAGTCGTTAATTAAGTGATTAAGAAGAGAAACGTTATGAAATCCTGATCACATCCTGTGATCAATTACCTTTCCAATCAGGACTTTGTCTCATTTTCTCCAGAACTTGATCAGATTATTGATAAAATCACAATAAAAACTGACCTGGTATTTTCACATGTTCAGTAAAACTTATTATTTATCATTTGTCTGACTGGTCTTATTGAAACCTTTGGATTTTCACAATAAAAGCTGGCATTATTTTGAAATTACTAAAATAAAAACATGTAATCTGATTACTTACTGACACGACCTCCTCCGTCGTGTCTGTGGCTCTGAGACTGTGTCGTCATGTTTTGGTACCAACCAGTGTAAAAAAAAAAAAAAGAAACAAAGTGTTGTTGTGTTGATGCCCTTCAGTTTGTGTTCGTCTGATTTTCACTCACACCTGAAACTGATCGAAAACTAGACCCCCCAACTCCCCCCCCTCCCCTCGCCCCCCCCGTCTGTCTGACTGATGGCCCCTGCAGTTCCCCTCCCACCTGGAAGTAGAAGAAACCTCTGCGTTACGGAGAGGGTGGGGGGTTGGCGTCTGGCGTGTCGGTCCAGGTGTGTGTCTGTTGTACGTGTCAGTTAGTGGAAGCTCCGCCCCTTCCTGCCGCTCACGTCAGCAGGGTGAGTTTGGAAGAAGAGGAGGGGAGGGGGAGGAGGCCTCGTCCACCAGGGCCTGCACCGTGATGCTGACCTTCACCAGGCCCTTCTCCTCCAGGATGTGGTGGGGGAGACACAGTTTGTCCTGGGGGAGCAGAGGAGGAGAAGAAGAAGAAGAAGAAGAAGAAGGAGGAGGAGGAGAAAGCAGCCAAACACATGATTTAGTCACGATGCTTTGAAATGTTGACAAGTTCACAGAGAAAATCTGGAAAATGTTTGAATATTTAGAGAAAAACAAAAACAAAACACAAAGTGAAAAGACGGGAACTGATCATGTGACCTGTGGAGAAGCTGCTGCGACTGTCTGAGGTCAGAGAGAAGAAGTTTGAGTCTCTGTTATAAAAACACAGAGTGGCGTGTTGGACTACTTCCTGGCTCCTCTGGCTTCACGTCGTGTTGATCTCCTCATCAAACTCTCAGTAAAAACAAAAAGCCCACTTCCTCACAGTTAAGATCATTTCCTCCGACTCAACGACCTCGACCTTAAAACAACCACACCGTTGAACAGTCGACGTGCCTGAACCTCATTTATTACCTCAGACTCAAATATCATACACAAGTCTGAAAAAGACACACACACATACACACACACACACACAGGAAGTCCAGTCACATCAGCAACCAATCAGTGTCAATCGAGTCATTTCACTGCTCAGATGAATTCACACAACATGAACAGAGGAAGGTGAACAACAGAAACAATCACACTCACACACGTGTGGTCACAGAACATCTGATGAGCAGCTTCCACTGGTTCATAAATACCAAGCGCCAGTGAACGCATCACCCAGTTTCTGTGAGTTAGTCCAACAACCAACCAATCAGCTGCCAGGCAACATTAAGAAATTATGTTTGTTTTGTTTTTTTTTTTTAAAGTTGCAGCAGGAACAGGAAGTACCTACGGAAGCCCCGAGGGACAAGTGATCGATCAGGTCACTTTATTGTCTTTACTGTTTTCATTTTAATTTTCATCTGTGCTAATCTGACGTTAGCATTACATACGGTGGTGTTAGCCTGCTAGCTAACGAGTCATGGCTATCAAAATGATGCCGGTTAAATCTACTGGAGATATTAGTTTACTGTACTGTGTTGTCATGACAACAGAGACACTGTTTATTTGTGGCTGAGTGAAACCTCTGGAGACACCGTGGTTATGGTCATTTAAATTGATCTGGTTTTTATTGATATGAATCAGCTGTTGTTCGTGTAGAGGACAGATGAGCCACAGTAAAGCTAATGCTAATGGCAGATTAGCACCAATTAAAAGATTAAAAGTTGTTTGTTTGGCTGTTTGTTGTTTCCCACCTGGGCTCCCTCTGGGCTTCCGTACATCTCCACATTCCTCAGGTTTTAGTTCCTCTCATGTACAAACAGAGCTACGCTGCTAATCATCTACGTATCAAAGACGAATATTCATCAGACGTCATTAACTCCTCTTGTGTCTGTAGCCCTTCAGGTGATCTCCAGAAACAGTCACGTTGCATATCAGGTTACAGCCGAGTTAGATGATGTCAATTAAAGAGAATCATAAATAAATAAAATCAACATCTTTCCAAATCAAAACAATCAACTTATAAATAATCAGTCAGATAATCAATAACTACTGAAATATGGCTTCGTTCACTTTTATAATCACAACTTGGGAGAAAAAAAAATACTGTTTGTGCAGCTCCATAGTGACGAGTCAGTGAACGCATCATCCAGGGATCATGTGCTTATGCAGCTCCAGTGTCTGACCGTGCAGGAACCATCTGAGGGTCCGAGTTTAACATCTGTTTCTTTTCTGAACAAAAATGGCGTCGGAGTTTTCAGCAGCAACATCTGGAGGTGTTCAGCTCTGCGAGACGTCTGACGATGACGCGATGATTCAGCCGACATGTTTAGGTTTCTGACAGGGCTGATGTGGCTGATGTAGTAACTTTCGAAAAGCTAAATATTAAAGGGGCTTGTGAAGTTATGTTGTTGTTGTTGTTGTTGTTGTTGCTGTTGCTGCTTGGTCCACGTGACACTGTTCGACAGTAAAAGTATTTGAAAACAGTTAAATGTTCTGCCTTCAATTTATATTTTAACTGAACTATAAAAAATTTCAGTCATCAGAATTTTTTATTCCCTCTGTATCGACATCGGCCCCAAAAACGTCCACATCGCTCGGGCCCTACAACGAAAGCTGCAGAAACTTTTCCACCACAAGTTTGCGCAGAAAACCACATGCATTAAGAACATAATAAAAATGACTCTAAAGAACTGATTCTTCTGATGTAAATAACCGTAGATGGTACGTGATGAGTTCATGTCAGAGACCAGAAAGTACTTTTAAATGTCAGAAGAGCGGCTCTTCGCCCCTACACGCCCCCTAGTGTCAGTGTGGATATTAACACCTTGCTGCGTCCAACAGATGCTCCAAACGGACCAAAGACATGCGATGCAGTCGTCATGTGCACATGAGCATGTAGTTAAATGTCAGTTTATCCTTCTTTAGTCAAAACATTACTGTCTCCAAGCCACAACTGTGCACCACACACTGTCTTCACTTATAGTTGCATTAATAATCAGATCACAGCCACTGATTTGGCTTCTTCAGGTGTAAATACAGGAACAGACTTTTATCTGGTTTCTCAGTTTTTCTGGACATAAGTCAGTGACTTTGTTAAACTAAGAAGAAGAGTTTTATACGTCGGCTCCATGAGTTAATCTACGGTCTGATTGAAAAACCCTCTGAGTCCTGCACAGACGTGACGTCGCTGCTGCATGACATGTTGACGACCTCAGGTGACCTGCTGCTTCCACTTGTCCTGCTTCTGTTAAGAGTTTTCAATGTCACTTTATTGCAAAGACACAAAAACTCGTCTGATGTGAGCTGATTGTTTCCAAATGGGCGAGAAGAAGAAGAAGTAGAAGAAGAAGAAGAAGAAGAAGAAGAAGAAAATCAAACATGGAGAAGAAGGTGCGGAGGAGAGGCATCGGCTCATGCTGATGCTCCATTCATGTCACATGGGACAGACGAAGTTTTACTGATCTAAAATGGGGAAACAACATGAAATAATTTTTTAGAAATAAGTTTCGTTTTGTGTAAAATGTACCTGTGATTGTTTGATGCAACCATTCATAGAGGCAGCAAAGAGAAAAATCCATGTAAGCTGCAGTTCCTCTCCTGACCACTAGAGTGAGTCTCCAACAGTGAGTCAGTTTCCATAGACTCCCATGTTGAAATGTCCTGTAACAGAAACAGGTCATTTCCTGTTCGTCTAACTCTACTGTTTATGTTTTAAGACGTAAGTTATGTAACATTGAGGGTGTGGCCTCTTTGAGTGACAGGTGGGGAAGTGTATGTTTGCAGACTATCCCATTTTTGGATTAACTGGCACCTAGTGGGCGGAGTCAGGCGCTGCCAAGATGGCGATGAGAGATGTTTGAATCTGTTGATTCATATGTTTATTCTAACATAGTAAAAACTCTTTTATCCGTACAGAGGGTTTTATCACTTTTATTTCACTCAAGAATTTCACACAGAACGACGACTGTGGATTTTTCTATTCGTCGACGTCACGTTTACTTTTGAACGTGATTTTTCCCATGTGACATGAATGCAGCAGAAATTAGGAGAAGAAGCCTGGGGAGCAGAATGAGGGCGGGGCTGGCAGGCGACTGACAGGAGGCTGTTGTCACGGTTACGTCAGCTCGCTCCAGCTATAGGCCACAAAGAGCAGAACTAGGCAGAGGATGTGAACCAGGCTCGAGCCGACAATGTCCCAGATTTGCCAGGCGGGGGGCGGAGTTTGGGTGGTGACAGAAACCAATGAGGGAGTCTCTGACACCCCGGGGGAGGCGGGGTTTGGAGTCGAGACCGGCTCTTCCCGCTTCCTGTCCAGAGAAGCTGTATCCAAGGCAACCAGTGCCCGAAGAGTGGCGCGAAGTGGCTGCAGGCGGCACTGGATGATGTCATAGGGCGAACAGAGGGAAGACTGGTGCCCCAGTTAGGAAGGAAGGAGGTATAAATGAAGGAAAAAAAGAAGAGATGGTAGGAAGAAAATGAGGGAAGGAAGAAAGGAGGCAAGGAGGGAGAGAGAAAGGGAAAGAGGATAGAAGGGGAGGGAAGTGAAAGAGCAGGAACAAGGGCAGGAAAGAGGAAGTAGGAAACAAGGGATGAGGTATGAAGATAGGAGGGAGAAAGACGTGAAGAAGAAATGTAAAGAAAAAAGAGGTGACAGAATGAAGAGATGAGAAGAAAAGAAGAGGATGTGAAAAACAACACATGAAGGAGAAGAAGGGAAGAAAAAGAGGAGGAGGAGGAGGAGGTGCGATCCAGCCGGAAAGTAAAAAGAGAAAGAAAAGGCAGGAGGTTAACCAATGGACACAGAGGTCAAAGGTCACAGATAAGAGCGTGAGCTGGTGGAGGTGATGCGGGAGTGGAGGTGGAGGCAGGCAGGGGTTACCATGGCAACGAGCAGGGCCACTTGCTGAGAGAGGAGGGAGTGACTCTCTCTCTCTCAGGAAGCGGACCGCCATGAGGAGGTGAGGTGGCTGATGGGAGAGCCAGTGCAGTCAACAGCCAACAGCGCAGCACGTTAGCATGTTAGCACAGAAGCTGTTAGCATGTTAGCTGGGAGAAGCTCTTTAGCAGAAGCAGTCAGTGAAGCGTTCAGGCTGCAGGTAGGACGGCCAGTTAGCAACAGAGGCTGGAAACAGTCAGCAAGCAGCAGCAGCAGCAGCGGCAGCAGAGATGGAGGTCAAAGGTCAAACAGGTAAACAGCTCACAAACAGAACCAGATAATTTCTACTCAAACCTCAAAGATGTGAACAACGTCACCTTCGATTCACCTTTATCCACCAGGTAGCAGCTCCTTTTCTCCAGCTTGGTGAACATTTGTTTCCTTCACACAGAGCCGGGCCCAGGCTAACGGTTTCCCTTTGTTTACAGTCTTTGTGCTAAGCTAAGCTAACCAGCTCCAAAGTCACAAAGAAAAGAGTCACACTGATCTGAAGTCTGTTTCACAAAATGTCAAACTGTCACTTTAAGACTATTTACTCTCTTTGGAAACCACATTTCCCAGAATGCACCAGTCACAGCTCATGAACAGTAGACAGAAACATAACATACCTGGTCTGAATGATGCTACCAACACACACACACACACACACACACAGTAAACCCAGTGTGTTTCAGACTGAAGCTGCCGTCCTGATGATGGAGGAAGCTTGAAGCCACAGGCAGCAATGACAGCGGTGATGAATCAGCGTTAAATGTCGACATTAACGACTGAGTTTAAAAGCGATGGGAATTTAAAAAAAAAAAAAAAAAGAAGGAGGGTAAAAATCACACCAGCGCTGGGAGAAGGCCGAGTGCTCCTCCAGTTTAAATCAGTAAATTTGAGATCCTCAGATTCAAGACAACGACGTAACACAAGCATCGGCCTTCCTCCCAGATCTGGCTCACAGTTTAGTATCATCATCATCTTCATCATCATCATCATCAGTGTCCTGCAAAAGTCTTCAGTTTCGGTTTTCACCTCAATCAGTGACAGGATAATTAAATCTGCATGTGTTGCACTGATTTAATAAAGTACCAAAAGTCAGACATGATGGACTTTTATTTTGCAGGACACCTTCACCTTCTACTTCCTGTGTTCATCTGATCTCCAGTCAGTCGACTGAGAACATGCTGAAGTGTTACCAGCTGGATATCAGGGGTCTCTCTCTGATGAACTGGGGGTGTTTGCTGGTTCAAATCTCTGTTTGCTCCATCGATGTGATAATCTGTGTTTTATTCTGAGGACTGACCCGAGACCTGTTTCGTCACCTGATACTTGTTGTGTGTAAAATCTTTGTTGTAGATCATGTGAGACAATGGAACAAACTTAAAAACAACCCCCAGTTCATAGAGACGAGTCTGTGGTCGGAGGGTCAGTAGATCCAGGGTCACGGCTTACCTCAGGGACACCGATCTTCCTGCAGGCGTCCAGGAAGTTCTCCACGTTCCTCCGACACTTGGCCATGCTGAGTTTGGGCTGGAGGCACAAAGTGACATTTACACGACCATCAACATCTCATTAAATTACAGTTTCATATAAAGCTGTATAAAGCTGCAAGAGGAGTAATGGTGACGGAAAAGCATAAGCTATGATGGCAAGGATTGAGGAGGACTGAAGGACTGAACAAAGATAAAGGAGGAGAGGAAACAAGGGGAGGAGTAAAAGTTGGAGGTAAGGAAGTGCAAGAAGAACTGGAGGAGGTGAAGTGTTCAGAAAAAGGAGAGGGGGATGAAAGAGAGAGACAGAGGAGGAGGAAACAGAAACCAGGAAGAGGAGGAAAAATAACGGTCCTTCTGATGGGACGTACCACCGCAGGTGAGGGGACGTGGATGCTGCCGACAGAGCGTGGGCGAATGTGATTGGCCAGGTGACAGAGGACGACGCCGTCCATCAGAGACGAGCCGAGGTCTTCAGGGAGGACGACCTTCAGTCGGCTCTCGATGCTCTGAGGAGCAAACAGGTGAGTGAAGGGTTAAATGACAGACAGGAAATACTGATGAGACAGAGACAGAGACAGAGACAGAGACAGAGCTGTCCTCCATTGTCCTCACTCACAGTGTTTATAATCAAGGTGGAACCAGAACTTCCCGGTTCTGTATCAGAGAAAACCTTCAACATCCCACTGATATCATCTGTGTGTGTGTGTGTGTGTGTGTGTGTGTGTGTGTGGGCCTCGAGGACAAAAACCTTTTTTGGAAGTGATCCAGTATTGTTGTTTACTGATTGTTTCTATTTTTAGCAACAGCGTCTCTGAGGAGCTTTAAACCAGCTGCAGCTGAAGGTCTGAGTCCAGACCAGGTTTTAATCAGCACAGACCTGAACTCACAAAACTCACAAAACCAAGACCAAACACAGAAAGGTCTCTGGGTTGAGTTAACAGTTTCTGTCATTCTCTTTCATCTTGTAAACTCGTCTCGTCCATCTTGAGCGAATGTGACGAGCCGTTACAAGAATCAACTACATGTGAATCTGAAGACTGTATTTTATATTGTACAATATTGTGACTGCAGACTCTGACCCGTCTGCAGGAGCAGCAACTGCGACTCATTCAAACCAGTCTGTGGTACAGTCACAAAGTTTTACAGCTGCTGTGTGAGTCTACTGATCAGTACTAATCAATAATAATAATCAATATGTGTGTGTGTGTGTGTGTCTCACATCTCGGAGCTGCTCCATCAGCTCCAGCTCCTCTCTGAGCTGCTCCATCTTCCTCCTCATGGTGAACTGAGGATCCACAGACTCCAGACTCTTGTGGCTGCGCAGGAAAACTGCAACAAGGACAAGAACAACAAGAGGAGGAGGAGGAGGAAGAGGAGGAGGAAGAGGAGGAGGAGAAGGAAGAGGAGAAGGAGGAGGTCAGGCTGAAGAGTCAAACATGGACACACTGTGAGACAGATTGATCTGAGATGATTGATAATGTCTGAGGAGAAGATCAGATCAGATCCATAACATCAAATGCTTCAAGTTCACATGAGGAAACAGCCAATCACGTCACAGCCTCACAGGTGAACATCACCAAATGTTATTTAACCTTTTCTTTTAAGTCCCGCCCCCTTTTACTACTGTTGCTATGGCCACTGATTGTGCTTCTGTCAGACTTTAAACATAAACTTGATATACAGAAAAATACAGATGGAGGTTCATGAAGCTCAGAGCGGAGTCAAGCTCTGCCGTCGCTGGAGCTTGACTGGACTTTATCCGATTTAAAAACCAAATCACAACATGATCGGTGATCAATGATGAAATAGAAGAAGAGGGATTTTATTTTGAAAGATAACAAATAAACAACTGAAGCTCTGATGGAAGAAAAGCTGACAAAATTGAGACTGTTAACAATGTTTCAACGATTTCTACTGCTGTGAACACGTAACATACAGTATCTGTGTGTGTGTGTGTGTGTGTGTGTGTGGATGCAGATAACATCCATAAGAGCGTGGACGTCGTGGACACGCTAACAAACGTCCTGTTTATTCAGTGACACAGAATAAAAAGCCTCCTCTGCCATGAAAGATGTAGGAAGCTTATGTAAGTTCAACATTCACGTGCACTCATGCAGTCAGAGCTCGGCGCTTTGTCACAGGAGTGGTCATGTGAAGACGAGTTCACCGCTGCGTTATAACACACGCACACACACGCACACACACACACACACAGCTGATTGACTGTACAACCATCTATGTGATCACCGCAGAAGAAGAATGATCAGATGCACATGAAGTGGAGCGTCTCTGTCTGCAGGACCTCAACTCACCACATCCTGTACTAGATAATAACCAACTGATTACCACAGAAAAGCTACAGATGTCACAGAGAAGCAGTCGGTGTTGATGGAAAAGTAAATGTAGAAACATTAGAGTTAAAACAGAGGCAGAGAGACGTTGAACAGCAGCATCATGAGGAGCATGAACTCAGTTAGACGTTCACATTTACGCCATTTTCCTCTTCACTTGTTTGATCTGAACAAAAAAACATTTCACGGGAGCGTCTGTGTCTGAGTATCTCACCCAACTGTCGTTTTCACACACAGATTAAACAGAGCAGATTCATATCATTGTGCTAACAAGTGCAGTGTAGAGGTGTTGGCAGATATTTAATGTTCCTGGAGCTGAACACCTGCTGCTGCTGTTATCAGCTTCATGTTTATGGTGAAAGACACAAGTCAATCTACCTTTGTTTTCAACAGAGATCATGTCTGTAGTTCCACAGAGTGACCACAGGGTGGAGCTACAGCCTCTACAGAGAGTCAGTGTTTGGATTCTCACTTGAAACAAACAAAATAAACAAAAAACTTCAATGTTTTCAGAGTAAATCTATATTATAATAGTGTTAGAAGGTATTTAAACATTATGCATTATATATGTGTACCTGCAGGTATCTGAACACCTGCAGTTGAGGTCAAAGGTCATGGGTTACAGTCAGTAAAACCAGAGAACAAACAGTTAAAGCCTCAGAGACGAGTTTGTTTGTTTGACTCTGTTAATCCTGAGTGACGAGGAGGAGGAGGAGGAGGAGGAGGAGGAGGAGGAGGAGGAGGGGGAGGTGGCGAAGGGAACATGGTTTTATCTCCACTGTTTTATCTTCTGGGTCAAATCATTTTTACAAGCTGCTGCTCCCACCCCTCCCCCACCCTCCATCCCTTTCTTCCTCCTCTATAATGTCTTCGGCTCAAAGAGTCCGGAGTGCCATCTGGACTCTTTGAGCCTGCAGCATCATGTCTCTGTGTCTCCTTTTAATAAAATTATTACAAGGTCCTGTTGATGTTCACACAGAGACCAGGACTCGTCTGACAAACAGAACTAGGCCAACAGAACCAGGCTGGCTGCAGGTCTGGTCTCGGCACAGGTGGGACTTAAAGTTCACGTTCAGGATCCAGATCACTGTTTGTGTTCATATCACCACTGGGGGGCAGCACAAGATGAGCGATGTAGCTCTGTTTACCTGTGGTGTTGGAAAAACACAACTAACCACATCTCCCTGAGCTCCACTGTGTCACATTTTTCACAGAGGCTCATGGGTATTGTAGTCAAAAGGCCCAGAAACTGGACTACAGCTTCCTGGTGGCTTCATGAAACTACATGTTGAGCTAAATGCTAACATCAGCTAATGCTACATGTTCACACAGCATTTTTCAGTCTGTTTGAACAGATTAGTTCAGTGTGTTAGCATGCTAACATTAGTGAATTAGCTGTAAACATAGAATCCAACAGAGGCTCATGGGTAATGTAGTATCATGAATCATCAGTCAAACTGACAGAAACGAGACAAAAGCCTCCTGGTGCCTCAGGCAGCAGCACGTCAAGCTAAAGGCTAACAGCAGCATGCTAACACATACAATAACAAAGCTAACGCTAAATGTTAATACAAGACATTTGATGATGACTCTGGATGAAAACACAGTATTTCAGTAAAAATCAAAGATGTCGACGTCATGATGTCGCTAGAGGACAAGTCAGTGTCAGAAGGATTCATCCTCTGAGGATCATGAACACCTGTCCAGATGTTCACACACAGTAATCCTGCTGCTGTTCAGCTTCAACACAGATGGATGAGCTCGTTGTTATCTATCTTTTTATTCCGCTTTTCTTCTTATTATTCTTCTTCTTATTCCTTTTTTCATCTTCTTCTTCCTCTTCTTCTTCTTCTTATTCCTCTTTTCCTCTTCTTCTTATTCCTTTCTTCTTCTAATTCCCCTTTTCTTCTTCTTCTTATTCCTCTTCACCATGGTTACCACCTGGTTCTACAGCAACACCTCTCTCTCTCTCTCTTTCACAGAGCAGATAACATCTCTGATCACAGAGCTGATCCAGCTGAAAACGACCTGCATGTGTGTGTGTGTGTGTGTGAGACACTTTTTCTCACACTGCCAAGTGTTGACGACTTTGAGTGTGAACGTGCAGACGGAGCAAAGAGCTGCCACCGCCAAGAGGTCACAGGTTTGATTCCCTGAGGTCACATCACCCTGTCTTCAGCTCTGATGATGATGATGATGATGATGATGATGAGCGAGTGGAGATTCTGTTTCTGTTCTTAGTTTATTTCTTCATTATATTGTTTCATCTGATCTTGTTTTATTCTTCCAGCTGTTAAAATCTATGAAATGTTCCTTTAATGAACCTGAACATGAACTCAGAGCTGAGTTCATGTTCACAGCCGGAGCCTGTTTGACCTTTAAACCAGGTCGTCAAACCTCAAACAGAAGCAGTGAGGACGAGACAATCTGCACTCACAGTGAAGAAGACAAGTACAAGCCACACACACACACACACACACACACACACACACACAAAATATGCACCAACATGCAGAGGCAAACCCACTTTCACATACCAACTAAACAGGTAGGCAAATAAGCACAGGATTAAAAATACACACAAAAACAGATGTCTCTCATACACACACACACACACACACCCACCCACACACACACTCAGGGGGATGATTGGTTGTTAATGAGGTCAGGAGCTGTGATGATGTGAGTTTGTCAGTTCCTGATGATGTCACTCTCCCTGAGGCATGAGCCCATTATACACCATTATCTTATCACACCACACACACACAGTATACATCAACCACTCATGTAGAAACACAACACTTAAGACCAACAACGGTTCTGAAAAGGAACTGAAATCTTGTTACCGTGGATACGTAACTACCTTTATACTCTATGGAGGCGTTAGCTTACGTCCAAACGCACTGAACGAGGTGAGAGAGTCTCTGTGCTGGATCGTCAGAGGTGTGTGAACATGAGGACGTCGTTACTGAGAGTGTGTGAACAGTTAAACAGCTCAGAGCCACTCTGCTCACTTCCTGCAACATATCAGAGCCTTTTATGGACCAAGTGAGTGAAACACAGCTCAAGACACACACACACACACACACACAAACACACACACACACACAACACACACATACAGCTGTGATCCATCTGAAATGTTGGACTTCATTCCGGTGGAAGTGGGATACTCCTTTAGGGACCATTATCTAACACTTAAAATATAGGAGCTAAAAATACACACACACACCCACACACACACACATACACATACACACACATACACACAGCTGGAGACACACCAGACAACCCCAACATGGCCTTTGTTGTCTCAGGCTGCCTGACTTTAAATCAACTTAATATCTTAATGAACATTTGGGGAAAAACCAGTGCGGGAGCTGCACCTGGTGAGGCTTTACCTCTGGCTCCGCCCCCTGAGCCTCGATGAGCTGATTGACAGATCAGCAGGTTAAAGATGTCTGTGTGTTTAGAGTCATGATGCAGCTGCTGTAACTTGACTTTATACTAATCTGTCACAACCGTGATTTAAAAAAAATGTTTTGCAGCTAAAACCAGCAAAAGAAACAAAAGAACAACATTTCCCATGATGCATTTCATAGGGCACAGTCTATCACACATGTGCGTCTCCTCTGGTCTCAAAGGGTTAATATAACTGTGTGTGTTTTTACAGTGTAGAGTCACTGAGCTGTTTTTTTCCAGGATGCTCAGCGACTTAGAAAGTGAAGTCAGCTTAGTGAATTTAGATGATTTTGGATGTCAACACACACATTTAGTGGAGCTGCACTATGTGGGTGTGTGTGTGTGTGTGTGTGTGTGTGTGCGTGTGACCACACTGTTAGAGCAGCTAACACACACACACGCAGTGATTTTTACTTCCACCACGTGCTTTTGCTCATCTGCTGCCACCACACACACAACAGCTGGGGATAAAAGCCGAGTGCGGCTCCTCTTTGATCATGCTACCACACACACACACACACACACACACACACACACACACACAGAGGCAGCAATAATCTAAAACACCCTCACATGTGGTCTGAGGCAGAAAACACACAGTGGCAGTCGAGGAGAGAAATGAGAAGAAAGTTTGCAGTGAGCTATGATTGTTCATCATGTCGTTACCATGGTTACCAACAGGGGGCGCCAGAGAGTCACAGTCCGAGCAGACATGACACACCACGTTTCCTCACAACAAGATGCTAAACTGAGCTGGTATCAGTCTGACGGAGCTACGGGAGCCCCAGAGTGCCAATATCCCTCAAAACTGTCAGCTGACACGTCGTCATGGAGACAGTCAGCTGACAAACAGCTGAGTCCGGGCTCAGCAGCGTCCAGGGCGACGGGAAATCAGGGGGTAAAAAGGTGGAGACCTACCGCGGCTGTGCTCGCCTCCATCGTCATGGCTACGCGGCGTATCTCTACGGAGGGGCGAGGCCTGTGAGAGGAGGGAGGGGTCGAGACAGGAAGAAGGGGGCGAGCAGGGCAGCGAGGGCGGGGCTACAACCAAGGTGAGGGGAGGAAGTGGTCAGAGGTGGGTTGCAGTGTGTGTGTGTGTGTGAGGTGGGGGTGGAGGGTGAGGGGAGGGGTGAGGGGAGGAGTGAGGGGGGGGGGCACCAAGGCGGGTGAGGTGCAGCAAGGCAAAGTTCATTCCACGGGAAAACACACCCCGAAAACACCGACAGCACCAGAACAGAGGTCCAGAGAAACGAGTGGCAGGAAAACCAACCAATGAGACGCAGGAAAACGAGAGACACAAGAGGAAGGTGAGGTCGTGATTTTCACATTAAAAGTCATGCAGCGACAGAAGAAGCGACAGAAACACAAACAAACGTGTGAATCAGAGGAGAGAGTGAGAACAGGGAGAGCGTAAGACGACAACACAACACAACACAACACACAACAACAGCACAAACACAAAAATAAAGATTAGTGGCATTTCACAATACAGGTCACCTCCACATGCTGTTAGCATCATGTTAGCTTCGTTAGCAGTCAGCAACATTTCACACACGGTTGGTAACAGCTAGCAAACAAACGCTGGATGGTTGCTAGGAAAGCAAACACAGCGGACGAGCAGACACCACGAAGCCGCGGCTAACACGGGCTAACATTAGCATAGCTTCGTTCATCCACCGTGATCAGGACAGTTATCGTAGCCTAGCTACACGTCACAGCGCTAAACAGCTGGCACACACAACCGAGACAGGTGTGTTCAGGTGGAAAGAAGACGTCAGATGTTTCTGTTTCTTTTCACCAGCCTGAGATTTTTATGGAGGCCCTGAAAGTCAAATGGCAGCTTTTTTTTTTTTCTTTTCAGAAGCTCTGGCGGTCCAGGTACCCCACCCTCCCCCTCCCTCCCCCTCCCTGTTCCACATCCAGCTCACCTGAACGCGGCTTCAGTCCAAATGGCGGGCTGGAGAAGGACGGGGATCCACCGGCCGGAGACCTGTCGTCTCGCTGTGGAGAAGAGACGGAAATTAGACAGATTCACCAATCAACAGAATAATTGAGTGAACAGATGATGGATGTTTGTGTCCTGAGCTTCTTGTGGACACAGAGAGAAACTACACACAGAAACACACACACACACACACACTCGGGAGATGAAGCTCTAATAGGAGTTCAGTGACCTACAGTGAACGGGCTCAGAGACGATCACTCTCCCTCCTCCCTCTCTAACCATCATTCAGATTATGTAACCAGGACAGACAGAGACCAGACTGATCCAGGGTCAGGACTCTGTCTGAGGCTTCACACTCTGATCTCACATAAACTGAGGTGGGTCAGATTTCTGCAACGCCTGTGATCGGTGTCGGTTAAATAACGATCCTGGATGGAGATCTTCGCAATAATCTGAAGCGTGTGATACTGATGTCATGGTAAACAAAATGAACAGCTGGGTCCGTCACTTTTTTACATCCCTGGAAACACTTGTGTTGTGTTGTGAGTTCTCCTGCAGCTGTCTCTTGTTGTGTCTTTGTATTTATTTTCTTAGGCTGCCGTGAGTTGAGCCCTCAGGGCCACCGTACGATTATAGTGAAATGTGGGAGTGTCAGAGTCAGACTGATACTGTATTGATGGATTATGAATTATTGAATTCCTACTATCATTTTATTCCTCACTCCACCTCAGAGTGAGGTGGTGATTGAAAAAATACACAGCTTTCAGCAACACAAAACACAACCGACACAAAGTCAATAATCTTCATGAACCTGAAATCTCTTGTTCACGCTCTGCTGCTGGTTTCTGATGACATGAACGAGACACAGACCGACACCGACATCACACATCAGCTGCCTGCAGATGAACTCATTACATTACACCAACATGCAAGACAGGAAACCGTCAGTTCACCGGCCACCAGTTCATCGGATCTTACATTATTGGAACCAATCAGGCGCCTCTGAGGAGCCTGTGAGTCACTGGTGGCGAGAGACCTGAACCTGACGTGTCCTTGCTCTGTTCACATGCAACTGTGACACATGTGAAAGCTCTGCCCACAGCAAACAGACACACAGGTAGAAGAAGACTGTCGGCTCAGTGGGAGACAGACAAGACCCATTCACTCCTAACAGCCGAGCAGCCGGCGGCTCTGAAGCCACAGCGGGTTTACCTTGATGGACATATGCCACTCATACTCCCGACATGCAAGCTGGGCCTCAAACCTGGCCTTCTCTAGAATCATCTGTCTCTTCTTCTGGAACTCATAGCCACCTTCCTCCAGGTGCTGCTACAGAATGTATCACACGTTTAGGCCTCAAATAGACTTTAATATCCGCTATCACTCTATTATTATCATCACACACTTACAGGCTCTACCTCAGATCATCAAGGACAAAGACATCAAGTACTTAAGGACTTACTTCACTCTATCGCAACATATCAACTAAAGGACTGCAAGATTTAAAGGTCCCAAACTGTTCAGAGTGAGATTTCCAACAATGAATAAACCCTTTGGCCTTCTGTAACTTTGTGATGTCACAATGAAGCGGTCATTGCTCTCAGCCATTCCCAGGTCAAGCCCCACCATCCAACGCTTGCAGGATTTGGTTTTTCTGAGTGTTTTACCTGAAATCTGCTCTGTTTTTATTGGATCATTCAGAAAACAGTCAGCCAATCAGAAGAGAGGCTCAGAGCCTCCTCTTTTCTGATTGGCTGACACTGACCAAAAGCCCCAGAGCGAGGAGAAGAAAAACTACACTGAGATGTTTTTTTTGTTCTGACAACAACAAATATATCTTCTTATGGATCAGGACTTCAGTTTAAACACAGAAGAAGAGGAAAATATGGAGCTCGACAGCCACTATGTTCATGATGCCCCCTAGTGGTGGAATCAGAAAAGATGAGTGAGGATCTGCTGAATCGCAGCATCAGAGCAAATATTTGCCTTTTTTGACAGTTTGTAAACAAATGTTCTGGTTAAATACTGAAATCACTGAGGCCAAATATGACACAGCAGCATTTACGATTACATTTGTGACCTCATGACCTGCATATCATCAATGGTGGGTTACATCTTTGTTTGCAGAACTTTTCACCACTTCACACGATTTAAATTGTTCATCTCTAGGTGATGTTTAAACCAAACTCACTGAACGTTTCTCCAGATAAAAAGCATCATCTGTGACTGACTGTTTTTCACAGCTTGGTGTTGACGATTCGCCTCTACGCGGACGACACCCTGCTGTTCTGTACTGTCCTCATACACTAACTTAAGTTAAGGAATAGCAATCAGTTCTGGTCACTGTACCTTTGGAGTCGTGGCACTGTCATCACTGTCCTGCCCACTGAGGAGAGTGAGAGAGAGAAAATGAGGAGGATAATATTGATTTTGGATCGAGTTACTGGAACACAGTTGATTTCAGACTTGTGTTGAGACAGACATAAACACTTACTTGAGTGACTCCTCGACTGTGACCATCTCCACTGGGTAGAGCTGGACTCCAGACAGGTCGTCCTGCTCCACGCTCACTCTGAAACACAGAGGAAACTATGGTCTTAAAGCTCCAAACAGTATAAAGGTAGACGTTTGTGTTAAAGCTCCATACAGTATAATGTAATTTTAAAGCAGCTCTAGGTTCTATATTAATACTGTGAAAGTCCACAGAGAATTGCACACAGCCTGTAATCAGGACTTCCTGTGACTGTGCAGGATTTGGCTTCTCTGAGCGTTTTATTCTGAAATCTGCTCTATTTCTTATTTGATCACTCAGAAAACAGTCAGCCGACATCGACCTGACCTAGAGCTCCGGAGAGAAGCTGAGAGAGGAGATGGGATGGTTTTCAGATCTTCTCATGGATCAAATAAAACACAGAAGAAGAAGAAGAAGACTGGGGATCTCTGTGAGTAAGAGCCACCTCCACCTGAGCCGCTCACCTGCTGGGGTCTTGCAGCAGCTCCACTGCCTCCTTCAGCTGGTTGATCATGTCAATGTGGAGCTCTGTGCCCCCTTTGACCTTTGACCTGTGACCACACCGACACAGTCACACAACACAACATATGCACCGTCCTTTATTTTAAAATAATCCAACCACTGTGTGAGAAGTTCTGAGCTTAGAAAAAACCTCATCTATAAAGAGAAGCAAACCAATCACTCATTCAGTATAAACGATTCATATTAAATGTAAACAGTGACACGTCAGTCAAATAAAGAGAGTTATGAACTTACGTTTGCTCTGTTTGCCAGTGTGAGTCTTCTTCTATTCTGAGGGGCTCGTCAAAGTCTGCTGCTGTCCGACCCTGCACAAACACACACACACACACACATCAGCACCAGCTGCAGATGTCACATGACCCTCGGACTGGCTCAGCCATTGGCCAGAATTCAGAGACATTACCACCGTCCCCCATCAACAAACACAACAATCAGCAGACTTTCTCTCTCTGTCTTTTCCTTATTCTGTTCCTTTTCTTCCTCAACGCTGCCCTTGTTCCTCAGAGACGCTCAGATGGACGGATGAAGAAACATCATCATCGTTTGTCACCTCTCTTTCTAGTTTCAGTCCATATTTCATCCCTTCAGTGTTTTCTGATCTGACATCACTGTGGTGAGCGTTTGATTGACACAAAAACAACTGAAACTCTTTTTACACCAAGATTTGTGCAATGTGTTTCTTTTTTTTTTAAATGCAGGTACTCAACTTGTTAAAAGTGGGGAACGGCACCTTTTACACCATGTTTATCTTTCTGTTGGGGCTGAGAGGACAGTAAGTGATATCATCACATGCATTTACAGAGAACACACACAGCTGTTGTGCGTAAGTCTCATCTCCAGGTTGCTGCTCCTGTCGGAGTTGATCGGTTTTGTTTATGAAACTTACTTGGAGGCTGCAGCTCACTCGTTCATCCCCACGGTGTTCACAGTGTTGCTGCTTGGAGAGGTGTTGTGTTTACATCACGGCACATTAAACGCCGTTTTCTTTTTAACCAGAGGAAAAGCAGCTTTAGACAGAGTTAGGTTTAAACTCAGGGTTTCTGTTTAAGTGACTGTTAGGCTGTGGTTCACGTACCAAGAAGGTTTAATCCTGACCACAGTGGCCGAGGTTCAAATCCAACTCACGGCCTTTTGCTGCATTTCACCCACCCTCTCTCTCTCTCTCCCTCCCCTGACTTCCTGTCTCTCTCTCTCTCTCTCACACACCATCACTATCAAAATAAAAGCATAAAAAGCCAGAAAAGTATCTTTTAAAACAATTACTGTCCAGTTCAGTTCAGTGGAATAAAACGAAACACACTTGGTGGATATTAGAGAACGACTGTGGTCAATTAAAAGGAATCAGCTTCATCTGGACACAAACAGAGATCTGTGTTGGTCTGATGTTTGGTTTCCTTGTTTGTGTGTCTGAAATAACAAGTTACATTCACACACACACACACACACACAGAGTGTAATGATGTGTTTGTTTTTTGATGCTTGAGTCGAAGCGACTGCTGCTGTTGGTTTTTTGTGGCTGTGTGAGTTTCAGTGTGAGTGAGACTCCTCAGCTCTTTGTGTTGTCTTCTTGTTTTGTGTTTAGTCCTTATTTGGTCACAGCTGAGTCTCCGTGGCGACAGGGGCTCAGTGTGATGTAAGCGTCTATAACGGGACAGTCCAGTAAATTAAACTCACATTAACACAAAGCGACGGTTTAAGCTCCATTAACACAAACCACAGAAGTGGGGCAGCGGCGTGAGGCGGTTTTTACATAACCTCGCTGTGACTGAGTTATTATTCATGAAACGAACCATTAACTGCATCAAACTTTAACGACTCAAACACACAGTGATGTGACGTAACTTGCCTTGATGTAGTTCACAAAGCGAGTGCTGAGAGTGGAGTCTCTGTAGCTGAACTGGTCCTTCAGGGCTTCCGTAGGGCTCTCCTCGATGAGCCGCACCGAGTCGCAGTGAGAGTCTGCTGGAGCGGAGGAAACAGGAAGTGTCAGTGACGCTCATTGTCATATGAGTCGGCCATGATGGATTTTTTTTTTGCTAATTAGCATAAAGTTTTATCAACAGTTAAATGTTTATTTTAGCAACATTGGATTTGGTTTACGGCGCCGCAACAGAATTAAACTGAATAAATCTAAACATCAATGAGCAACAAACTGGATCTGAAAAGGGGCGGGGCTTAGCAGATATTGCCCATAACTCATTAATCATTGTCTATTATGAAAAAATCTTGGTAGATAACTCCAGGCCCTGACAGGGAGTGGTCTTAAAAATGCACTTTGATCCAAACCAATAGGGGGCGCCACAAATACCAACAATATGAATTATAAAAAAACATGGTGGAAGGAGGTGGGGGTGTGGTTTTAATCAAAATCCAAGGTGAACTGCAGCAGGAACTGGAAACGATGCGCAGATGTTTCCCTAAAAATGTGGTCTCCATCAGCCTGATGGTGGCGCTGTAATCAAAATATGAAAAGCTTCCCCCTGTGAGTCCTATTGACCTCAAATCTAACGACAGAGACCAAAGTGACGGGCTTTTATCTAATCTAAATAAGTAGCTGAACGACTCTGCTGCTCTCAGATCAGCTCTGAGGTGGTTAAAAACCCGTGAACTGACGCCCGAGGCTCTAACTTGGTTTCTGTTCCTGTGCGTTGGTGTGAAGGCGACGGGCTCCACCTGTGTGATGAAGGAGGAGGCGGAGGGTGGTGGAAATAACCCAGACAGCTCAGCTCAGTGAATGTGACCCCGTCTGCTCTGACCTGATTCAGGCTGATTGAAGTCTATTTAAACTGCACGTCTGGGGATCTGCTGCCGATCTCTAATATAGAGTCCAACAGCCCAGATACACACACACACACGCGCACACACACACACATCTGTCAGACTGTAGCTCTTTTCACTCATCCACCGCTCTCTCTCACTAAGCTGCTGATCAATTGAACATAAAGGTCATGATGCTGATGTTGGACCTGAACATGTTTGTGTGTGTGTGTGTGTGTGTGTTACCTGTCAGGGCGCTGATGTGTTCACTGGAGTCGTCTTTACTGATCCCCTCCTCCTCTGTGATGTGGCTCATGGGCACGTTGAGGCTCAGACTGTCTTCATCTGACGGCTGCAACAAACAAACAAACAAACAAACAAACAAACAACAAGCTTTAGAACAGAGACAGTTACTCACCAGAGAAGAACAACTTTATGATATAATCTATAATAATCTATATTATAGATAATAATCTATAATAGATAAAATTCAAAAAATAATGTAGCCAATTAAATAAAAGAGAAAGAAACAAAGATAAATGAAGTAAAACTAACTCAGTTTAGCTAATTAACCGACCACTGTAATAATCAATAAATAATTCTAAACTAATGATCAGGTGAAACACACGTCCTGACAACTGCACTGTAAAACAACTCACAAACAGTTTAACTGAATAAAACCAAAATAATCTCTGAGGTGCAGTGGAAACTATTTAACACAACTAGACAAGTGCCTGTGACAGAATTAAAAAAAAAATCTGTGACTTTTACAAATAAACCACTAACACACACACACACACACACACACACACACACACTGATTAGTCTGACACACTGTAAAACACACGTGTCCAACAGAGACGGACCTGAGCAGAGAAAAAGCTCAACATGGAACAGAAATATGGAAAAAAGAAACACACACAGTGAAAAGAAACAGTCAAACAAGACACAAAGGTTGCACACACACACACATACACACACACACACACGCTCACAGACACACACACAGTGTCAGTACCTCAGTAGCTGACAGTCTCTTGTCTCCGTTGTCGCTGCCGACTCCTGAGTCGCTGTCCTGCTTCTTCTGCTGCTCCATGTCCTCCACACTGCGCACACACACACACACACACACACACACAGGTTACACAGCTGACACACACAGGAAGATGTGTGTGTGAGCTACAATGTAGAGTAGAGAGAGAGATAGAGAGAGCGAGACAGAGAGAGAGAGAGCACTGCCGTCTCCATGGATACCAGATGATGAGTGAGAGGTGCCAATCAGCAGAGCGCCACCTACTGTGTGACGGAGATCTGAACCACAATAAAATGTGTGAATGTTTGTTTGGCCGCTCAGGGCTTCCGTACGTCTGAATACAATTCACTGTACACTGAACTACTCATATAATGTCAAGTGCTACTGACAAGGCAGACTTTTACATTTTGAATATGGGGGGGTTATATTTTTAATTTTATTGTGGTGAGTTGTTTTATTTTGGCGGGGCATCTGCAGAGAGCAGGCTGAAGGTAAACGGAGCGTCACCGAGTTTCCGGTTTTTCTTTTTCAGGTCGTTGTTTTAATGGAGTTTTAAAAATAGCATCAGTCTGTTCTCAGCTTCCTGCGGAGTGACAGGAGAGGACAGGAGGAGCAACTACACCTCCTCCAACTGCTCTGTCATCCATCCATCCATCGTGCTCTGTTAAATAACAGAGTCACATAAACAATCTGAAGTTAGTGACCAAAGAGAAGAGGAGGAGGAGGAGGAGGAGAGAAGAAGAGGAAAAACAGAAAAGGAGGAAAAGATTAGGTCTGAAAATAAGAAAAAGCAAAGAAAAAGACTGAAACCTCAGAGAGAGAGACAGAGAGAGAGAGAGAGAGAGAGAGGGAGAGGAGAGAGGAAACAGAGGGAATGTGAGAGCAGAGGACGAGTGTTTGTTCTCCAGGAGAACAGGAACCATTCTTCCTGCCCACGTGCTGGGAGAGATTTATGTGGGCGGACGCTACAGAGTTCAATGTCCTCTGAGAGCTGGAGCTTTGTGATGGAGGAGCTAACGCAGCAGCCTGCTTCTTCTTCTCCTCTTTATTCTCCCTCTTTCTTCTTCTACTCTGAAAACATCAGTTATTCAGTTCAGCTTCCTTCATTCCTTCACTCTCTGTGTCCTTGTTTCCTTGTCTGGACACAGACATGGCTAAAGGCTAATGCTAAGCTAACAGCCTATATGATCAATAAGATGCGAATCATGTGACGTTGATGTTATAAAAATTCCAGTAACAGGAAGTCGTCTGAACAACTGCCCCAGCCTGGACCGTCATTTGTGCAAAATGTACTTTCAAAGTAAAAGTCCGCTCTGTGACAGACACAGTGGTGGAAAATTCAAAATAAAGTGACACGTCTACTGACAGAAAGGCGTCGGTTTTTTCTCTGCATCCTTTTTATCTTTCATTTTAATTTTCTGCCACCTCATCACAGACATATGGATCCTACACGGATTATGGATCGATCAGTTCTCAGATCATCTGATCAGAAAACAGGAAGTAAAAAGGCATCAGATCATCTGTAGAGTGGAGGCCGTGCAGCATATGATGTTACATACATACACATTTATATATAGTGTGTATTACAGGAAACAGTAAAGGTTTCAAAGTAAAAGTCTGATGCCGACCCACCATCACTTATCTGCCTTTTCTGTCTTCACTCTTTCTTTTTTCCTCCTTCCTTCCTCCCTCTCTCTCTTCATTCCTTCCCTCCTCCTCCTCCTCCTCTCATTCCTACGATTGTTTCCACATTTGTTCTCCTAGACGTTTCTCTGTCGCTGCCTCTACCTCCACCTCTCACTGCGATCACTCTGCTGGATTCCCTCCTTCGCTCCGTCCACATCTCCTCCTTTATTTTACCCCTCATTCCTTTCCTGTCATCCCTCTCTCATAAATAATATCTGGCTCGCTAATGTCTGGATTTAAGGCCTGAGTGTCTGACAGTGGACAGAGTGTCAGAGAGAGAGGCAGCAGGCAGCCAGAGACCGGATCAGTTTCTGCTGACTAATGGAGGATTTGGCTGCAGACAGAGAGGGGGGGTGGGGGGTGGGGGGAGGGCAGCTAGATCATAGACTCTCTCTCTCAGACACAGTGATGTTGTTAAAAGCAAACTAAATAAACAAAATAAACAGTGGTGATGTAACAGGCCTCCGGTGGCCATGTTGGATTCTCAGCTCAAGAGGAAGCGAGAGATCATGTCGCCACGGCAACAAATGATAGATAGATATATAGACAGACAGACAGACAGGCAGACTGACCTGCCAGCACTGGGCCGTGATAGGCTGAGCCGCTCCATGACCGGCAGGTAGGGGAGTCGGGCATCTTCTCACTGCGACAAGCTTCGATACTCAGATACTTGAATATGTGAACTTTGCCCTTTATACAGATCTGTGGAGGAGAAAGGGGGGGGGGGGGGGGGGGGTGGTGATGGATCAGTGTGCTATGTGATTGTTTTGATCCACCTCAAAAAAAATCAATATCATATCATCTCTCATTCAAATCCAGAGGAAGAAACTGAACTTATTTCATCAGTAATATTATTATTTATGTCATATGTGTGTGCGTGCGTGTGTGTGTGTGTGTGTGTGCGTGTGTGTACCTGTGCAGGTGGACTCTGCAGTGGGTTGTTTTCCAGCTGCAGCGACTGGAGCTGTTTCATCTTCCTGTAACACACCGGGATGGTGGAGACCTTGTTACAGGAGAAGTCAAACTTCACCAGAGGAAGGTCGGCCAGGTCTGCAAGAGGAACACACACACACACACACACACACGGACAACACACACACCCACACACGGATACAGTCCATTAACAGTGAGTTTTTTGTCAAGCCTCATTGAACCTCCATGAGTTTCTAGCGTCTTGTGCAACGTGTGTTTTTCAGCCAAAAGGAAATAAATTCCGATCAGTGGAAACATCAACACCATGTGACGCCTGATGTCTCAGTCCTATGTCCTCTATTTAATCAATCACTGCTCAGATTCATGGGAAACTTCCAA